>CATQFL010000069.1:5000-163000 GCA_956483635.1 Panzeria rudis | reverse complement strand
TGTTTCAATCTTGCAGAAGAATTATTTTAGATTTTACAGCAAAAATACTTTTTGGGTGTTTTTGAGCATTTTTTTTGGAATGTAAAAGTTTGTTGGTGATTATCACCCCATAGTTTTATTTTTTTACCCAAAAAACTGTACGCTGTTTGTTTTCTCTATGTCTAAGCTTCATTTTGGCTTTTGTTTTAATCTTGCACAAGAATTATTTTAGATTTTACAGCAAAAACACTTTTTGGGTGTTTTTGAGCATTTTTTGCGAATTGGAAAAGTTTGTTGGCGATTATCACCCCATAGTTTTATTTTTTTACCCAAAAAACTGTACGCTGTTTGTTTTCTATATGTCTAGGGTTGATTTTGGCTTTTGTTTTAATCTTGCACAAGAATTATTTTAGCTTTTACAGCAAAAACACTTTTTTGGTGTTTTTGAGCATTTTTTGCGAATTGGAAAAGTTTGTTGGTGATTATCACCCCATAGTTTTATTTTTTTACCCAAAAAAACTGTACGCTGTTTGTTTTCTATATGTCTAAGCTTGATTTTGGCTTTTGTTTTAATCTTGCACAAGAATTATTTTAGATTTTACAGCAAAAATACTTTTTGGGTGTTTTTGAGCGTTTTTTGTGGAATGGAAAAGTTTGTTGGTGATTATCACCCCATAGTTTTATTTCTTACCCAAAAAGCTGTAAGCAGTTTGTTTTTTTTTTAGTCCAAGGTTAATTTTGGCTATTGTTTCAATCTTGCACAAGAATTATTTTAGATTTTACAGCAAAAATACATTTTGGGTGGTTTTGAGCATTTTTTGCGGAATAAAAAAGTTTGTTGCTGATTATCACCCCATAGTTTATTTTTTACCCAAAAACTGTTCGCAGTTTGTTTTTTTTTGGTCTAGGCTTAATTTTGGCTTTTGTTTTAATCTTACACAAGAATTATTTTAGATTTTACAGCAAAAATACTTTTTGGGTGTTTTGAGCGTTTTTTGCGGAATGTAAAAGTTTGTTGGTGATTATCACACCATAGTTTTATTTTTTACCCTAAACACTGTACGCATTTTGTTTTTTATTGCTCTAAGCTTAATTTTGGCTTTTGTTTCAATCTTGCACAAGAATTATTTTAGATTTTACAGCAAAAATACTTTTTGGGTGTTTTTGAGCGTTTTTTGCGGAATGTAAAAGTTTGTTGGTGATTATCACACCATAGTTTTATTTTTTACCAAAAACACTGTACGCATTTTGTTTTCTATTGGTCTAAGCTTAATTTTGGTTTTTGTTTTAATCGTGCAGAAGGACTATTTTAGATTTTACAGCAAAAATACTTTTTGGGTGTTTTTGAGCGTTTTTTGCGGAATGAAAAGTTTGTTGGTGATTATCACACCATAGTTTTATTTTTTAATCAAAAACACTGTACAAATTTTGTTTTCTATTGCTCTAAGCTTTATTTTGGCTTTTGTTTTGATCTTGCCCAATGATTATTTTAGATTTTACAGCAAAAATACTTTTTGGGTGTTTTTGAGCGTTTTTTGCGGAATGGAAAAGTTTGTTGGTGATTATCACCCCATAGTTTTACTTTTAACCCAAAAAATTGTACGCAGATTGTTTTCTATTGGTTTAAGCTTAATTTTGGCTTTTGTTTTAATCTTGCACAAGAATTATTTTAGATTTTACAGCAAAAATACTTTTTGGGTGCTTTTGAGCGTTTTTTGCGGAATGTAAAAGTTTGTTGGTGTTTATCACACCATAGTTTTATTTGTACCCAAAACACTGACAGCATTTTGTTTTCTATTGGTCTAAGCTTATTTTTGGCTTTTGTTTTAATCTTCCACAAGGACTTTTTTAGATTTTACAGCAAAAATACTTTTTGGGTGTTTTTGAGCATTTTTTGCGGAATGGAAAAGTTTGTTGGTGATTATCGCCCCATAGTGTTATTTTTTACCCAAAAAAACTGCACGCAGTTTGTTTTCTATTGGTTTAAGCTTAATTTGAACTTTTGCTTCAATCTTGCACAAGAATTATTTTAGATTTTACAGCAAAAATACTTTTTGGGTGTTTTTGAGCGTTTTTTGCGGAATGAAAAGTTTGTTGGTGATTATCACACCATAGTTTTATTTTTTACCCAAAACACTGTACGCATTTTGTTTTCTATTGGTCTAAACTTAATTTTAACTTTTGTTTCAATCTTGCACAAGAATTATTTTAGATTTTACAGCAAATATACTTTTTGGGTGTTCTTGAGCATTTTTTGCGGGATGGAAAAGTTTGTTGGTGATTATCACCCCATAGTTTTATTTTTTACCCAAAAAGCTGTAAGCAGTTTGTTTTTTTTAGTCCAAGGTTAATTTTGGCTTTTGTTTCAATCTTGCACAAGAATTATTTTAGATTTTACAGCAAAAATACTTTTTGGATGTTTTTGAGCGTTTTTTGCGGAATGAAAAGTTTGTTGGTGATTATCACACCATAGTTTTATTTTTTACCCAAAACACTGTACGGTGTTTGTTTTCTATATGTCTAAGCTTGATTTTGGATTTTATTTTAATCTTGCACAAGGACTATTTTAAATTTTACAGCAAAAATACTTTTTGGGTGTTTTTGAGCGTTTTTTGCGGAATGAAAAGTTTGTTGGTGATTATCACACCATAGTTTTATTTTTTACCCAAAACACTGTACGCATTTTGTTTTCTATTGGTCTAAACTTAATTTTGGCTTTTGTTTCAATCTTGCACAAGAATTATTTTAGATTTTACAGCGAATATACTTTTTGGGTGTTTTTGAGCATTTTTTGCGGGATGGAAAAGTTTGTTGGTGATGATCACCCCATAGTTTTATTTTTTACCCAAAAAGCTGTAAGCAGTTTGTTTTTTTTAGTCCAAGGTTAATTTTGGCTTTTGTTTCAATCTTGCACAAGAATTATTTTAGATTTTACAGCAAAAATACTTTTTGGGTGTTTTTGAGCGTTTTTTGTGGAATGGAAAAGTTTGTTGGTGATTATCACCCCATAGTTTTATTTCTTACCCAAAAAGCTGTAAGCAGTTTGTTTTTTTTAGTCCAAGGTTAATTTTGGCATTTGTTTTTAATCTTGCACAAGAATTATTTTAGATTTTACAGCAAAAATACATTTTGGGTGTTTTTGAGCATTTTTTGCGGAATGGAAAAGTTTGTTGCTGATTATCACCCCATAGTTTATTTTTTACCCAAAAACTGTTCGCAGTTTGTTTTCTATATGTCTAGGCTTAATTTTGGCTTTTGTTTTAATTTTGCACAAGAATTATTTTAGATTTTACAGCAAAAATACTTTTTGGGTGTTTTTTGCGGAATGTAAAAGTTTGTTGGTGATTTTCACACCATAGTTTTATTTTTTACCCAAAACACTGTACGCATTTTGTTTTCTATTGGTCTAAGCTTAATTTTGGCTTTTGTTTCAATCTTGCACAAGAATTATTTTAGATTTTACAGCAAAAATACTTTTTGGGTGTTCTTGAGCGTTTTTTGCGGAATGAAAAGTTTGTTGGTGATTATCACACCATAGTTTTATTTTTTACCCAAAACACTGTACGCTGTTTGTTTTCTATATGTCTAAGCTTGATTTTGGATTTTGTTTTAATCTTGCACAAGAATTATTTTAGATTTTACAGCAAAAACACTTTTTGGGTGTTTTTGAGCATTTTTTTCAAATTGGAAAAGTTTGTTGGCGATTATCACCCCATAGTTTTATTTTTTTATCCCAAAAACTGTACGCAGATTGTTTTTTATTGGTCTAAGCTTAATTTTGGCTTTTGTTTTAATCTTGCACAAGGACTATTTTAAATTTTACAGCAAAAATACTTTTTGCAAAGCAAATACGTTCGAAATAATCATATTAATAAACAATTAGCTACTGGCTTGAGTTTTTCACATGTTTACATGTTCATATATACTTAAATATAAAATCAAACCAAAAAAGTTTGTCTTGAGTAGAACAAAAATCAGAAAAATGGGAATGAAGAACAATAAACCGATGGCAACGCTGGGAAAGTGCACATTAATATCAGCTTGAGAGTGATTTAATTCTCGTATTCAATTTCCACGAAAAAGTTGTATATATAGGAATTAAAATCACATTCAACAGAGCCACCTGACAAGTGGTGATAGCAAATACACGTGAGCACTGACGATGGAAGTGTAGCGGCTTCCGAAAGTGGCGCTACTCTGTTCTGCTGTGTACGTTAAAAATTAAGTTGATGTTAATTTTTCCCTTGTTCCTTGGAATATTAATCATGCCCAATTCTTTCTGAATATAACGTTACGAACCTTAGCCTAATAATCAATTTGGATGCACAAGAATTATTTTAGCCTTTACAGCAAAAATACTTTTTGGGTGTTTTTGAGCGTTTTTTGCGGAATGAAAAGTTTGTTGGTGATTATCACACCATAGTTTTATTTTTTACCCAAAACACTGTACAAATTTTGTTTTCTATTGGTCTAAGCTTGATTTTGGATTTTGTTTTAATCTTGCACAAGGACTATTTTAAATTTTACAGCAAAAATACTTTTTGGGTGTTTTTGAGCGTTTTTTTGCGGAATGAAAAGTTTGTTGGTGATTATCACACCATAGTTTTATTTTTTACCCAAAACACTGTACGCATTTTGTTTTCTATTGGTCTAAACTTAATTTTGGCTTTTGTTTCAATCTTGCACAAGAATTATTTTAGATTTTACAGCGAATATACTTTTTGGGTGTTTTTGAGCATTTTTTGCGGGATGGAAAAGTTTGTTGGTGATTATCACCCCATAGTTTTATTTTTTACCCAAAAAGCTGTAAGCAGTTTGTTTTTTTTAGTCCAAGGTTAATTTTGGCTTTTGTTTCAATCTTGCACAAGAATTATTTTAGATTTTACAGCAAAAATACTTTTTGGGTGTTTTTGAGCGTTTTTTGTGGAATGGAAAAGTTTGTTGGTGATTATCACCCCATAGTTTTATTTCTTACCCAAAAAGCTGTAAGCAGTTTGTTTTTTTTTAGTCCAAGGTTAATTTTGGCATTTGTTTTTAATCTTGCACAAGAATTATTTTAGATTTTACAGCAAAAATACATTTGGGTGTTTTTTGAGCATTTTTTGCGGAATGGAAAAGTTTGTTGCTGATTATCACCCCATAGTTTATTTTTTACCCAAAACTGTTCGCAGTTTGTTTCCTTTGGTCTAGGCTTAATTTTGGCTTTTGTTTTAATCTCGCACAAGATTATTTTAGATTTTACAGCAAAAATACTTTTTGGGTGTTTTTGCGGAATGTAAAAGTTTGTTGGTGATTTTCACACCATAGTTTTATTTTTACCCAAAACACTGTACGCATTTTTGTTTTCTATTGGTCTAAGCTTAATTTTGGCTTTTGTTTCAATCTTGCACAAGAATTATTTTAGATTTTACAGCAAAAATACTTTTTGGGTGTTTTTGAGCGTTTTTTGCGGAATGAAAAGTTTGTTGGTGATTATCACACCATAGTTTTATTTTTTACCCAAAACACTGTACGCTGTTTGTTTTCTATATGTCTAACCTTGATTTTGGATTTTGTTTTAATCTTGCACAAGAATTATTTTAGATTTTACAGCAAAAACACTTTTTGGGTGTTTTTGAGCATTTTTTTCAAATTGGAAAGTTTGTTGGCGATTATCACCCCATAGTTTTATTTTTTTATCCCAAAAACTGTACGCAGATTGTTTTTTATTGGTCTAAGCTTAATTTTGGCTTTTGTTTTAATCTTGCACAAGGACTATTTTAAATTTTACAGCAAAAATACTTTTTGCAAAGCAAATACGTTCGAAATAATCATATTAATAAACAATTAGCTACTGGCTTGAGTTTTTCACATGTTTACATGTTCATATATACTTAAATATAAAATCAAACCAAAAAAGTTTGTCTTGAGTAGAACAAAAATCAGAAAAATGGGAATGAAGAACAATAAACCGATGGCAACGCTGGGAAAGTGCACATTAATATCAGCTTGAGAGTGATTTAATTCTCGTATTCAATTTCCACGAAAAAGTTGTTTATATAGGAATTAAAATCACATTCAACAGAGCCACCTGACAAGTGGTGATAGCAAATACACGTGAGCACTGACGATGGAAGTGTAGCGGCTTCCGAAAGTGGCGCTACTCTGTTCTGCTGTGTACGTTAAAAATTAAGTTGATGTTAATTTTTCCCTTGTTCCTTGGAATATTAATCATGCCCAATTCTTTCTGAATATAACGTTACGAACCTTAGCCTAATAATCAATTTGGATGCACAAGAATTATTTTAGCCTTTACAGCAAAAATACTTTTTGGGTGTTTTTGAGCGTTTTTTGCGGAATGAAAAGTTTGTTGGTGATTATCACACCATAGTTTTATTTTTTACCCAAAACACTGTACAAATTTTGTTTTCTATTGGTCTAAGCTTAATTTTGGCTTTTGTTTTAATCTTGCACAAGGACTATTTTAGATTTTACAGCAAAAATACTTTTTGGGTGTTTTTGAGCATTTTTTGCGGAATGGAAAAGTTTGTTGGTGATTATCGCCCCATAGTGTTATTTTTTACCCAAAAAACTGCACGCAGTTTGTTTTCTATTGGTTTAAGCTTAATTTGAACTTTTGCTTTAATCTTGCACAAGAATTATTTTAGATTTTACAGCAAAAATACTTTTTGGGTGTTTTTGAGCGTTTTTTGCGGAATGAAAAGTTTGTTGGTGATTATCACACCATAGTTTTATTTTTTACCCAAAACACTGTACGCATTTTGTTTTCTATTAGTCTAAACTTAATTTTGGCTTTTGTTTCCATCTTGCACAAGAATTATTTTAGATTTTACAGCAAAAATACTTTTTGGGTGTTTTTGAGCATTTTTTGAGGAATGTAAAAGTTTGTTGGTGATTATCACCCCATAGTTTTATTTTTTTACCCAAAAAACTGTACGCTGTTTGTTTTCTATATGTCTAAGCTTGATTTTGGCTTTTGTTTTAAGCTTGCACAAGAATTATTTTAGATTTTACAGCAAAAACACTTTTTGGGTGTTTTTGAGCATTTTTTGCGAATTGGAAAAGTTTGTTGGCGATTATCACCCCATAGTTTTATTTTTTATCCAAAAAGCTGTACGCAGATTGTTTTTTATTGGTCTAAGCTTAATTCTGGTTTTTGTTTTAATCTTACACAAGGACTAGTTTAGATTTTACAGCAAAAATACTTTTTGGGTGTTTTTGAGCGTTTTTTGTGGAATGGAAAAGTTTGTTGGTGACTATCACCCCATAGTTTTATTTCTTACCCAAAAAGCTGTAAGCATTTTGTTTTTTTTTAGTCCAAGGTTAATTTTGGCATTTGTTTCAATCTTGCACAAGAATTATTTTAGATTTTACAGCAAAAATACATTTTGGGTGTTTTTGAGCATTTTTTGCGGAATGGAAAAGTTTGTTGCTGATTATCACCCCATAGTTTATTTTTTACCAAAAAACTGTACGCGGTTTGTTTTCCTTTGGCCTAGGCTTAAGTTTGGCTTTTGTTTTAATCTTGCACAAGAATTATTTTAGATTTTACAGCAAAAATACTTTTTGGGTGTTTTTGAGCGTTTTTTGCGGAATGTAAAAGTTTGGTGGTGATTATCACACCATAGTTTTATTTTTTACCCAAAACACTGTACGCATTTTGTTTTCTATTGGTCTAAGCTTAATTTTGGCTTTTGTTTTAATCGTGCACAAGGACTATTTTAGATTTTACAGCAAAAATACTTTTTTGGTGTTTTTGAGCGTTTTTTGTGGAATGGAAAAGTTTTTTGGTGATTATCACCCCATAGTTTTATTTTTTACCCAAAAAGCTGTAAGCAGTTTGTTTTTTTAGTCCAAGCTTAATTCTGGCTTTTGTTTTAATCTTGCAGAAGAATTATTTAAGATTTTACAGCAAAAATACTTTTTGGGTGTTTTTGAGCATTTTTTGAGGAATGTAAAAGTTTGTTGGTGATTATCACCCCATAGTTTTATTTTTTTACCCAAAAAACTGTACGCTGTTTGTTTTCTATATGTCTAAGCTTGATTTTGGCTTTTGTTTTAATCTTGCACAAGAATTATTTTAGATTTTACAGCAAAAACACTTTTTGGGTGTTTTTGAGCATTTTTTGCGAATTGGAAAAGTTTGTTGGCGATTATCACCCCATAGTTTTATTTTTTATCCAAAAAGCTGTACGCAGATTGTTCTTTATTGGTCTAAGCTTAATTCTGGCTTTTGTTTTAATCTTACACAAGGACTAGTTTAGATTTTACAGCAAAAATACTTCTTGGGTGTTTTTGAGCGTTTTTTGTGGAATGGAAAAGTTTGTTGGTGATTATCACCCCATAGTTTTATTTCTTACCCAAAAAGCTGTAAGCATTTTGTTTTTTTTTAGTCCAAGGTTATTTTTGGCATTTGTTTCAATCTTGCACAAGAATTATTTTAGATTTTACAGCAAAAATACATTTTGGGTGTTTTTGAGCATTTTTTGCGGAATGGAAAAGTTTGTTGCTGATTATCACCCCATAATTTATTTTTTACCCAAACACTGTACGCAGTTTGTTTTCCTTTGGTCTATGCTTAAGTTTGGCTTTTGTTCTAATCTTGCACAAGAATTATTTTAGATTTTACAGCAAAAATACTTTTTGGGTGTTTTTGAGCGTTTTTTGCGGAATGTAAAAGTTTGTTGGTGATTATCACACCATAGTTTTATTTTTTACCCAAAACACTGTACGCATTTTGTTTTCTATTGGTCTAAGCTTAATTTTGGCTTTTGTTTCAATCTTGCACAAGAATTATTTTAGATTTTACAGCAAAAATACTTTTTGGGTGTTTTTGAGCGTTTTTTGCGGAATGTAAAAGTTTTTTGGTGATTATCACACCATAGTTTTATTTTTTACCAAAAACACTGTACGCGTTTTGTTTTCTATTGGTCTAAGCTTAATTTTGGCTTTTGTTTTAATCGTGCACAAGGACTATTTTAGATTTTACAGCAAAAATACTTTTTGGGTGTTTTTGAGCGTTTTTTGTGGAATGGAAAAGTTTGTTGGTGATTATCACCCCATAGTTTTATTTTTTACCCAAAAATCTGTAAGCAGTTTGTTTTTTTAGTCCAAGGTTAATTTTGGCTTTTGTTTCAATCTTGCACAAGAATTATTTTAGATTTTACAGCAAAAATACTTTTTGGGTGTTTTTGAGCGTTTTTTGCGGAATGAAAAGTTTGTTGGTGATTATCACACCATAGTTTTATTTTTTACCCAAAACACTGTACGCTGTTTGTTTTCTATATGCCTAAGCTTGATTTTGGCTTTTGTTTTAATCTTGCCCAAGGATTATTTTAGATTTTACAGCAAAAATACTTTTTGGGTGTTTTTGAGCATTTTTTGCGAATTGGAAAAGTTTGTTGGCGATTATCACCCCATAGTTTTATTTTTTATCCAAAAAGCTGTACGCAGATTGTTTTTATTGGTCTAAGCTTAATTCTGGCTTTTGTTTTAATCTTGCACAAGAACTATTTTAGATTTTACAGCAAAAACACTTTTTGGGTGTTTTTGAGCATTTTTGCGAATTGGAAAAGTTTGTTGGCGATTATCACCCCATAGTTTTATTTTTTATCCAAAAAGCTGTACGCAGATTGTTTTTTATTGGTCCAAGCTTAATTCTGGCTTTTGTTTTAATCTTGCACAAGGACTATTTTAGATTTTACAGCACAAATACTTTTTGCGTGTTTTTGAGCGTTTTTTGCGGAATGAAAAGTTTGTTGGTGATTATCACACCATAGTTTTATTTTTTACCAAAAACACTGTACGCAGATTGTTTTCTATTGGTCTAAGCTTAATTTTGGCTTTTGTTACAATCTTGCACAAGAATTATTTTAGATTTTACAGCAAATACACTTTTTGGGTGTTTTTGAGCATTTTTTGCGGGATGGAAAAGTTTGTTGGTGATTATCACCCCATAGTTTTATTTTTTACCCAAAAAAACTGTACGCAGATTGTTTTCTATTTTTTTACAGCACAAATACTTTTTGCGTGTTTTTGAGCGTTTTTTGCGGAATGAAAAGTTTGTTGGTGATTAGCACACCATAGTTTTATTTTTTACCAAAAACACTGTACGCAGATTGTTTTCTATTGGTCTAAGCTTAATTTTGGCTTTTGTTACAATCTTGCACAAGAATTATTTTAGATTTTACAGCAAATATACTTTTTGGGTGTTTTTGAGCATTTTTTGCGGGATGGAAAAGTTTGTTGGTGATTATCACCCCATAGTTTTATTTTTTACCCAAAAAAACTGTACGCAGGTTGTTTTCTATTGGTCTAAACATAATTTTGGCTTTTGTTTCAATCTTGCACAAGAATTTTTTTTAGATTTTACAGCAAAAATACTTTTTGGGTGTTTTTGAGCATTGTTTTTTCGGAATGGAAAAGTTTGTTGGTGATTATCACCCCATAGTTTTATTTTTTCCCCAAAAAACTGTACGCAGTTTGTTTTCTATTGGTCTAAGCTTAACTTAAACTTTTGTTTCAATCTTGCAGAAGAATTATTTAAGATTTAACAGCAAAAATACTTTTTGGGTGTTTTTGAGCATTTTTTTGAGGAATGTAAAAGTTTGTTGGTGATTATCACCCCATAGTTTTATTTCTTACCTAAAAAGTTGTAAGCATTTTGTTTTTTTTAGTCCAAGGTTAATTTTGGCATTTGTTTCAATCTTGCACAAGAATTATTTTAGATTTTACAGCAAAAATACATTTTGGGTGTTTTTGAGCGTTTTTTGCGGAATGAAAAGTTTGTTGGTGATTATCACACCATAGTTTTATTTTTTACCCAAAACACTGTACGCTGTTTGTTTTCTATATGTCTAAGCTTGATTTTGGCTTTTGTTTTAATCTTGCACAAGAATTATTTTAGATTTTACAGCAAAAACACTTTTTGGGTGTTTTTGAGCATTTTTTTCAAATTGGAAAAGTTTGTTGGCGATTATCGACCCATAGTTTTATTTTTTATCCAAAAAGCTGTACGCAGATTGTTCTTTATTGGTCTAAGCATAATTCTGGCTTTTGTTTTAATCTTACACAAGAATTATTTTAGATTTTACAGCAAAAATACTTTTTGGGTGTTTTGAGCGTTTTTTGCGGAATGTAAAAGTTTGTTGGTGATTATCACACCATAGTTTTATTTTTTACCCAAAACACTGTACGCATTTTGTTTTCTATTGGTCTAAGCTTAATTTTGGCTTTTGTTTTAATCTTGCACAAGGACTAGTTTAGATTTTACAGCAAAAATACTTTTTGGGTGTTTTTGAGCGTTTTTTGCGGAATGTAAAAGTTTGTTGGTGATTATCACACCATAGTTTTATTTTTTATCCAAAACACTGTACGCATTTTGTTTTCTATTGGTCTAAACTTAATTTTGGCTTTTGTTTCAATCTTGCACAAGAATTATTTTAGATTTTACAGCAAATATACTTTTTGGGTGTTTTTGAGCATTTTTTGCGGGATGGAAAAGTTTGTTGGTGAGTATCACCCCATAGTTTTATTTTTTACCCAAAAAATTGTACGCAGATTGTTTTCTATTGGTCTAAACTTATTTTCGGCTTTTGTTTTAATCTTGCAGAAGAATTACTTAAGATTTTACAGCAAAAATACTTTTTGGGTGTTTTTGAGCATTTTTTGAGGAATGTAAAGGTTTGTTGGTGATTATCACCCCATAGTTTTTTTTTTACCCAAAAAACTGTACGCGGTTTGTTTTCTATATGTCTAAGCTTGATTTTGGCTTTTGTTTTAATCTTGCACAAGAATTATTTTAGATTTTACAGCAAAATCACTTTTTGGGTGTTTTTGAGCATTTTTTGCGAATTGGAAAAGTTTGTTGGCGATTATCACCCCATAGCTTTATTTTTTATCCAAAACGCTGTACGCAGATTGTTTTTTATTGGTCTAAGCTTAATTCTGGCTTTTGTTTTAATCTTACACAAGGACTAGTTTAGATTTTACAGCAAAAATACTTTTTGGGTGTTTTTGAGCGTTTTTTGTGGAATGGAAAAGTTTGTTGGTGATTATCACCCCATAGTTTTATTTCTTACCCAAAAAGCTGTAAGCATTTTGTTTTTTTTTAGTCCAAGGTTAATATTGGCATTTGTTTCAATCTTGCACAAGAATTATTTTAGATTTTACAGCAAAAATACATTTTGGGTGTTTTTGAGCATTTTTTGCGGAATGGAAAAGTTTGTTGCTGATTATCACCCCATAGTTTATTTTTTACCCAAAAACTGTACGCAGTTTGTTTTCCTTTGGTCTAGGCTTAAGTTTGGCTTTTGTTTTAATCTTGCACAAGAATTATTTTAGATTTTACAGCAAAAATACTTTTTGGGTGTTTTTGAGCGTTTTTTGCGGAATGTAAAAGTTTGTTGGTGATTATCACACCATAGTTTTATTTTTTACCCAAAACACTGTACGCATTTTGTTTTCTATTGGTCTAAGCTTAATTTTGGCTGTTGTTTCAATCTTGCACAAGAATTATTTTAGATTTTACAGCACAAATACTTTTTGGGTGTTTTTGAGCGTTTTTTGCGGAATGGAAAAGTTTGTTGGTGATTATCACCCCATAGTTTTATTTTTTCCCCAAAAAACTGTACGCAGTTTGTTTTCTATTGGTCTAAGCTTAACTTAAACTTTTGTTTCAATCTTGCAGAAGAATTATTTAAGATTTAACAGCAAAAATACTTTTTGGGTGTTTTTGAGCATTTTTTGCGGAATGGAAAAGTTTGTTGGTGATTATCACACCATAGTTTTATTTTTTGTCCAAAACACTGTACGCATTTTGTT
Organism: Panzeria rudis; assembly: GCA_956483635.1. Lineage (NCBI taxonomy): Eukaryota > Metazoa > Arthropoda > Insecta > Diptera > Tachinidae > Panzeria > Panzeria rudis. The sequence continues at coordinate 150,199 of CATQFL010000069.1, read as the reverse complement.
TTCTATTGGTCTAAACTTATTTTTGGCTTTTGTTTTAATCTTGCAGAAGAATTATTTAAGATTTTACAGCAAAAATACTTTTTGGGTGTTTTTGAGCATTTTTTGCGGGATGGAAAAGTTTGTTGGTGATTATCACCCCATAGTTTTATTTTTTTACCCAAAAAAACTGTACGCATTTTGTTTTCTATTGGTCTAAACTTATTTTTGGCTTTTGTTTTAATCTTGCAGAAGAATTATTTAAGATTTTACAGCAAAAATACTTTTTGGGTGTTTTTGAGCGTTTTTTGTGGAATGGAAAAGTTTGTTGGTGATTATCACCCCATAGTTTTATTTCTTACCCAAAAAGCTGTAAGCATTTTGTTTTTTTTTAGTCCAAGGTTAATATTGGCATTTGTTTCAATCTTGCACAAGAATTATTTTAGATTTTACAGCAAAAATACATTTTGGGTGTTTTTGAGCATTTTTTGCGGAATGGAAAAGTTTGTTGCTGATTATCACCCCATAGTTTATTTTTTACCCAAAAACTGTACGCAGTTTGTTTTCCTTTGGTCTAGGCTTAAGTTTGGCTTTTGTTCTAATCTTGCACAAGAATTATTTTAGATTTTACAGCAAAAATACTTTTTGGGTGTTTTTGAGCGTTTTTTGCGGAATGTAAAAGTTTGTTGGTGATTATCACACCATAGTTTTATTTTTTACCCAAAACACTGTACGCATTTTGTTTTCTATTGGTCTAAGCTTAATTTTGGCTTTTGTTTCAATCTTGCACAAGGACTATTTTAGATTTTACAGCACAAATACTTTTTGCGTGTTTTTGAGCGTTTTTTGCGGGATGGAAAAGTTTGTTGGTGATTATCACCCCATAGTTTTATTTTTTACCCAAAAAAACTGTACGCAGAATGTTTTCTATTGGTCTAAACTTAATTTCGGCTTTTGTTTTAATCTTGCACAAGAATTTTTTTTAGATTTTACAGCAAAAATACTTTTTGGGTGTTTTTGAGCATTTTTTTTCGGAATGGAAAAGTTTGTTGGTGATTATCACCCCATAGTTTTATTTTTTCCCCAAAAAACTGTACGCAGTTTGTTTTCTATTGGTCTAAGCTTAACTTAAACTTTTGTTTCAATCTTGCAGAAGAATTATTTAAGATTTTACAGCAAAAATACTTTTTGGGTGTTTTTGAGCATTTTTTGAGGAATGTAAAAGTTTGTTGGTGATTATCACCCCATAGTTTTATTTTTTTACCCAAAAAACTGTACGCTGTTTGTTTTTTATATGTCTAAGCTTGATTTTGGCTTTTGTTTTAATCTTGCACAAGAATTATTTTAGATTTTACAGCAAAAACACTTTTTGGGTGTTTTTGAGCATTTTTTGCGAATTGGAAAAGTTTGTTGGCGATTATCACCCCATAGTTTTATTTTTTATCCAAAAAGCTCTACGCAGATTGTTTTTTATTGGTCTAAGCTTAATTCTGGCTTTTGTTTTAATCTTACACAAGGACTAGTTTAGATTTTACAGCAAAAATACTTTTTGGGTGTTTTTGAGCGTTTTTTGTGGAATGGAAAAGTTTGTTGGTGATTATCACCCCATAGTTTTATTTCTTACCCAAAAAGCTGTAAGCATTTTGTTTTTTTTTTAGTCCAAGGTTAATTTTGGCATTTGTTTCGATCTTGCACAAGAATTATTTTAGATTTTACAGCAAAAATACATTTTGGGTGTTTTTGAGCATTTTTTGCGGAATGGAAAAGTTTGTTGCTGATTATCACCCCATAGTTTTATTTTTTACCAACAACACTGTACGCAGATTGTTTTATATTGGTCTAAGCTTAATTTTGGCTTTTGTTACAATCTTGCACAAGAATTATTTTAGACTTTACAGCAAATATACTTTTTGGGTGTTTTTGAGCATTTTTTGCGGGATGGAAAAGTTTGTTGGTGATTATCACACCATAGTTTTATTTTTTACCAAAAACACTGTACGCATTTTGTTTTCCTTTGGTCTAGGCTTAATTTTGGCTTTTATTTTAATCGTGCACAAGGACTATTTTAGATTTTGCAGCAAAAATACTTTTTGGGTGTTTTTGAGCGTTTTTTGCGGAATGAAGAGTTTGTTGGTGATTATCACACCATAGTTTTATTTGTTACCCAAAACACTGTATGCTGTTTGTTATCTATATGTCTAAGCTTGATTTTGGCTTTTGTTTTAATCTTTCCCAAGGATTATTTTAGATTTTACAGCAAAAATACTTTTTGGGTGTTTTTGAGCGTTTTTTGCGGAATGAAAAGTTTGTTGGTGATTATCACACCATAGTTTTATTTTTTACCCAAAACACTGTACGCTGTTTGTTTTCTATATGTCTATGCTTGATTTTGGCTTTTGTTTTAATCTTGCCCAAGGATTATTTTAGATTTTACAGTAAAAATAATTTTTGGGTGTTTTTGAGCATTTTTTGCGAATTGGAAAAGTTTGTTGGCGATTATCACCCCATACTTTTTTTTTTATCCAAAAAGCTGTACGCAGATTGTTTTTTATTGGTCTAAGCTTAATTCTGGCTTTTGTTTTAATCTTGCACAAGAATTATTTTAGATTTTACAGCAAAAACACTTTTTGGGTGTTTTTGAGCATTTTTTGCGAGTTGGAAAAGTTTGTTGGCGATTATCACCCCATAGTTTTATTTTTTATCCAAAAAGCTGTACGCAGATTGTTTTTTATTGGTCCAAGCTTAATTCTGGCTTTTGTTTTAATCTTGCACAAGGACTATTTTAGATTTTACAGCACAAATACTTTTTGCGTGTTTTTGAGCGTTTTTTGCGGAATGAAAAGTTTGTTGGCGATTATCACACCATAGTTTTATTTTTTACCAAAAACACTGTACGCAGATTGTTTTCTATTGGTCTAAGCTTAATTTTGGCTTTTGTTACAATCTTGCACAAGAATTATTTTAGACTTTACAGCAAATATACTCTTTGGGTGTTTTTGAGCATTTTTTGCGGGATGGAAAAGTTTGTTGGTGATTATCACCCCATAGTTTTATTTTTTACGCAAAAAAACTGTACGCAGATTGTTTTCTATTGGTCTAAACTTAATTTCGGCTTTTGTTTCAATCTTGCACAAGATTTTTTTTTAGATTTTACAGCAAAAATACTTTTTGGGTGTTTTTGAGCATTTTTTTTCGGAATGGAAAAGTTTGTTGGTGATTATCACCCCATAGTTTTATTTTTTCCCCAAAAAACTGTACGCAGTTTGTTTTCTATTGGTCTAAGCTTAACTTAAACTTTTGTTTCAATCTTGCAGAAGAATTATTTAAGATTTAACAGCAAAAATACTTTTTGGGTGTTTTTGAGCATTATTTGAGGAATGTAAAAGTTTGTTGGTGATTATCACCCCATAGTTTTATTTTGTTACCCAAAAAACTGTACGCTGTTTGTTTTCTATATGTCCAAGCTTGATTTTGGCTTTCGTTTTAATCTTGTACAAGAATTATTTTAGATTTTACAGCAAAAACACTTTTTGGGTGTTTTTGAGCATTTTTTGCGAATTGGAAAAGTTTGTTGGCGATTATCACCCCATAGTTTTATTTTTTATCCAAAAAGCTCTACGCAGATTGTTTTTTATTGGTCTAAGCTTAATTCTGGCTTTTGTTTTAATCTTACACAAGGACTAGTTTAGATTTTACAGCAAAAATACTTTTTGGGTGTTTTTGAGCGTTTTTTGTGGAATGGAAAAGTTTGTTGGTGATTATCACCCCATAGTTTTATTTCTTACCCAAAAAGCTGTAAGCATTTTGTTTTTTTCTTAGTCCAAGGTTAATTTTGGCATTTGTTTCGATCTTGCACAAGAATTATTTTAGATTTTACAGCAAAAATACATTTTGGGTGTTTTTGAGCTTTTTTTGCGGAATGGAAAAGTTTGTTGCTGATTATCACCCCATAGTTTATTTTTTACCCAAAAACTGTACGCAGTTTGTTTTCCTTTGGTCTAGGCTTAAGTTTGGCTTTTGTTTTAATCTTGCACAAGAATTATTTTAGATTTTACAGCAAAAATACTTTTTGGGTGTTTTTGAGCGTTTTTTGCGGAATGTAAAAGTTTGTTGGTGATTATCACACCATAGTTTTATTTCTTACCCAAAACACTGTACGCATTTTGTTTTTTATTGGTCTAAGCTTAATTTTGGCTTTTATTTAAATCGTGCACAAGGACTATTTTAGATTTTACAGTAAAAATACTTTTTGGGTGTTTTTGAGCGTTTTTTGCGGAATGAAAAGTTTGTTGGTGATTATCACACCATAGTTTTATTTGTTACCCAAAACACTGTATGCTGTTTGTTATCTATATGTCTAAGCTTGATTTTGGCTTTTGTTTTAATCTTTCCCAAGGATTATTTTAGATTTTACAGCAAAAATACTTTTTGGGTGTTTTTGAGCATTTTTTGCGAATTGGAAAAGTTTGTTGGCGATTATCACCCCATAGTTTTATTTTTTATCCAAAAAGCTGTACGCAGATTGTTTTTTATTGGTCTAAGCTTAATTCTGGCTTTTGTTTTAATCTTGCACAAGAATTATTTTAGATTTTACAGCAAAAACACTTTTTGGGTGTTTTTGAGCATTTTTTGAGGAATGTAAAAGTTTGTTGGTGATTATCACCCTATAGTTTTATTTTGTAACCCAAAAAACTGTACGCTGTTTGTTTTCTATATGTCTAAGCTTGATTTTGGCTTTTGTTTTAATCTTGCAGAAGAATTATTTTAGATTTTACTGCAAAAACACTTTTTGGGTGTTTTTGAGCATTTTTTGCGAATTGGAAAAGTTTGTTGGCGATTATCACCCCATAGTTTTATTTTTTATCAAAAAAGCTGTACGCAGATTGTTTTTTATTGGTCTAAGCTTAATTCTGGCTTTTGTTTTAATCTTGCACAAGGACTATTTTAGATTTTACAGCAAAAATACTTTTTGGGTGTTTTTGAGCGTTTTTTGTGGAATGGAAAAGTTTGTTGGTGATTATCACCCCATAGTTTTATTTCTTACCCAAAAACCTGTAAGCAGTTTGTTTTTTTTAGTCCAAGGTTAATTTTGGCATTTGTTTCAATCTTGCACAAGAATTATTTTAGATGTTACAGCAAAAATACATTTTGGGTGGTTTTGAGCATTTTTTGCGGAATGGAAAAGTTTGTTGCTGATTATCACCCCATAGTTTATTTTTTACCCAAAAACTGTTCGCAGTTTGTTTTCCTTTGGTCTAGGCTTAATTTTGGCTTTTGTTTTAATCTTACGCAAGAAGTATTTTAGATTTTACAGCAAAAATACTTTTTGGGTGTTTTTGAGCGTTTTTTGCGGAATGTAAAAGTTTGTTGGTGATTATCACACCATAGTTTTATTTTTTACCCAAAAAGCTGTAAGCAGTTTGTTTTTTTTAGTCCAAGGTTAATTTTGGCTTTTGTTTTAATCTTGCAGAAGAATTATTTTAGATTTTACAGCAAAAATACTTTTTGGGTGTTTTTGAGCGTTTTTTGCGGAATGAAAAGTTTGTTGGTGATTATCACACCATAGTTTTATTTTTTACCCAAAACACTGTACGCTGTTTGTTTTCTATATGTCTAAGCTTGATTTTGGCTTTTGTTTTAATCTTGCCCAAGGATTAGTTTAGATTTTACAGTAAAAATACTTTTTGGGTGTTTTTGAGCATTTTTTGCGAATTGGAAAAGTTTGTTGGCGATTATCACCCATACTTTTTTTTTTATCCAAAAAGCTGTACGCAGATTGTTTTTTATTGGTCTAAGCGTAATTCTGGCTTTTGTTTTAATCTTGCACAAGAATTATTTTAGATTTTACAGCAAAAACACTTTTTGGGTGTTTTTGAGCATTTTTTGCGAATTGGAAAAGTTTGTTGGCGATTATCACCCCATAGTTTTATTTTTTATCCAAAAAGCTGTACGCAGATTGTTTTTTATTGGTCTAACCTTAATTCTGGCTTCTGTTTTAATCTTACACAAGGACTAGTTTAGATTTTACAGCAAAAATACTTTTTTGGTGTTTTTGAGCGTTTTTTGTGGAATGGAAAAGTTTGTTGGTGATTATCACCCCATAGTTTTATTTCTTACCCAAAAAGCTGTAAGCATTTTTTTTTAGTCCAAGGTTAATTTTGGCTTTTTTTTCAATCTTGCACAAGAATTATTTTAGATTTTACAGCAAAAATACATTTTGGGTGTTTTTGAGCATTTTTTGTGGAATGGAAAAGTTTGTTGGTGATTATCACCCCATAGTTTTATTTCTTACCCAAAAAGCTGTAAGCAGTTTGTTTTTTTTTAGTCCAAGGTTAATTTTGGCATTTGTTTCAATCTTGCACAAGAATTATTTTAGATTTTACAGCAAAAATACTTTTTGGGTGTTTTTGAGCGTTTTTTGCGGAATGAAAAGTTTGTTGGTGATTATCACACCATAGTTTTATTTTTTACCCAAAACACTGTACGCTGTTTGTTTTCTATATGTCTAAGCTTGATTTTGGCTTTTGTTTTAATCTTGCCCAAGGATTAGTTTAGATTTTACAGTAAAAATACTTTTTGGGTGTTTTTGAGCATTTTTTGCGAATTGGAAAAGTTTGTTGGCGATTATCACCCATACTTTTTTTTTTATCCAAAAAGCTGTACGCAGATTGTTTTTTATTGGTCTAAGCGTAATTCTGGCTTTTGTTTTAATCTTGCACAAGAATTATTTTAGATTTTACAGCAAAAACACTTTTTGGGTGTTTTTGAGCATTTTTTGCGAATTGGAAAAGTTTGTTGGCGATTATCACCCCATAGTTTTATTTTTTATCCAAAAAGCTGTACGCAGATTGTTTTTTATTGGTCTAAGCTTAATTCTGGCTTCTGTTTTAATCTTACACAAGGACTAGTTTAGATTTTACAGCAAAAATACTTTTTTGGTGTTTTTGAGCGTTTTTTGTGGAATGGAAAAGTTTGTTGGTGATTATCACCCCATAGTTTTATTTCTTACCCAAAAAGCTGTAAGCATTTTGTTTTTTTTAGTCCAAGGTTAATTTTGGCATTTGTTTCAATCTTGCACAAGAATTATTTTAGATTTTACAGCAAAAATACATTTTGGGTGTTTTTGAGCATTTTTTGTGGAATGGAAAAGTTTGTTGGTGATTATCACCCCATAGTTTTATTTCTTACCCAAAAAGCTGTAAGCAGTTTGTTTTTTTTTAGTCCAAGGTTAATTTTGGCATTTGTTTCAATCTTGCACAAGAATTATTTTAGATTTTACAGCAAAAATACTTTTTGGGTGTTTTTGAGCGTTTTTTGCGGAATGAAAAGTTTGTTGGTGATTATCACACCATAGTTTTATTTTTTACCCAAAACACTGTACGCTGTTTGTTTTCTATATGTCTAAGCTTGATTTTGGCTTTTGTTTTAATCTTGCCCAAGCATTATTTTAGATTTTACAGCAAAAATACTTTTTGGGTGTTTTTGAGCATTTTTTGCGAATTAAAAAAGTTTGTTGGCGATTATCACCCCATAGTTTTATTTTTTATCCAAAAAACCGTACGCAGATTGTTTTTTATTGGTCTAAGCTTAATTCTGGCTTTTGTTTTAATCTTGCACAAGAATTACTTTAGATTTTACAGCAAAAACACTTTTTGGGTGTTTTTGAGCATTTTTTGCGAATTGGAAAAGTTTGTTGAAGATTATCACCCCATAGTTTTATTTTTTATCCAAAAAGCTGTACGCAGATTGTTTTTTATTGGTCCAAGCTTAATTCTGGCTTTTGTTTTAATCTTGCACAAGAATTATTTTAGATTTTACAGCAAATATACTTTTTGGGTGTTTTTGAGCATTTTTTGCGGGATGGAAAAGTTTGTTGGTGATTATCACCCCATAGTTTTATTTTTTTACCCAAAAAAACTGTACGCAGATTGTTTTCTATTGGTCTAAACCTAATTTTGGCTTTTGTTTTAATCTTGGACAAGAATTTTTTTTTGATTTTACAGCAAAAATACTTTTTGGGTGTTTTTGAGCATTTTTTTTCGGAATGGAAAAGTTTGTTGGTGATTATCACCCCATAGTTTTATTTTTTCCCCAAAAAACTGTACGCAGTTTGTTTTCTATTGGTCTAAGCTTAACTTAAACTTTTGTTTCAATCTTGCAGAAGAATTATTTAAGATTTTACAGCAAAAATACTTTTTGGGTGTTTTTGAGCATTTTTTGAGGAATGTAAAAGTTTGTTGGTGATTATCACCCCATAGTTTTATTTTTTTACCCAAAAAACTGTACGCTGTTTGTTTTCTATATGTCTAAGCTTGATTTTGGCTTTTGCTTTAATCTTGCACAAGAATTATTTTAGATTTTACAGCAAAAACACTTTTTGCGTGTTTTTGAGCATTTTTTGCGAATTGGAAAAGTTTGTTGGCGATTATCACCCCATAGTTTTATTTTTTATCCAAAAAGCTGTACGCAAATTGTTTTAACTTGGTCTAAGCTTAATTCTGGCTTTTGTTTTAATCTTGCACAAGGACTATTTTAGATTTTACAGCAAAAATACTTTTTGGGTGTTTTTGAGCGTTTTTTGTGGAATGGAAAAGTTTGTTGGTGATTATCACCCCATAGTTTTATTTCTTACCCAAAAAGCTGTAAGCAGTTTGTTTTTTTTTAGTCCAAGGTTAATTTTGGCATTTGTTTCAATCTTGCACAAGAATTATTTTAGATTTTACAGCAAAAATACATTTTGGGTGGTTTTGAGCATTTTTTGCGGAATGGAAAAGTTTGTTGCTGATTATCACCCCATAGTTTATTTTTTACCCAAAAATTGTTCGCAGTTTGTTTTCCTTTGGTCTAGGCTTAATTTTGGCTTTTGTTTTAATCTTCCACAAGAAGTATTTTAGATTTTACAGCAAAAATACTTTTTGGGTGTTTTTGAGCGTTTTTTGCGGAATGTAAAAGTTTGTTGGTGATTATCACCCCATAGTTTTATTTTTTACCCAAAAAGCTGTAAGCAGTTTGTTTTTTTTAGTCCAAGGTTAATTTTGGCTTTTGTTTCAATCTTGCACAAGAATTATTTTAGATTTTACAGCAAAAATACTTTTTGGGTGTTTTTGAGCGTTTTTTGCGGAATGAAAAGTTTGTTGGTGATTATCACACCATAGTTTTATTTTTTACCCAAAACACTGTACGCTGTTTGTTTTCTATATGTCTAAGCTTGATTTTGGATTTTGTTTTAATCTTGCACAAGAATTATTTTAGATTTTACAGCAAAAACACTTTTTGGGTGTTTTTGAGCATTTTTTTCAAATTGGAAAAGTTTGTTGGCGATTATCACCCCATAGTTTTATTTTTTATCCAAAAAACTGTACGCAGATTGTTTTTTATTGGTCTAAGCTTAATTTTGGCTTTTGTTTTAATCTTGCACAAGGACTATTTTAAAATTTACAGCAAAAATACTTTTTGCAAAGCAAATACGTTCGAAATAATCATATTAATAAACAATTAGCTACTGGCTTGAGTTTTTCACATGTTTACATGTTCATATATACTTAAATATAAAATCAAACCAAAAAAGTTTGTCTTGAGTAGAACAAAAATCAGAAAAATGGGAATGAAGAACAATAAACCGATGGCAACGCTGGGAAAGTGCACTTTAATATCAGCTTGAGAGTGACTTAATTCTCGTATTCAATTTTCACGAAAAAGTTGTATATATAGGAATTAAAATCACATTCAACAGAGCCACCTGACAAGTGGTGATAGCAAATACGCGTGAGCACTGACGATGGAAGTGTAGCGGCTTCCGAAAGTGGCGCTACTCTGTTCTGCTGTGTACGTTAAAAATTAAGTTGATGTTAATTTTTCCCTTGTTCCTTGGAATATTAATCATGCCCAATTCTTTCTGAATATAACGTTACGAACCTTAGCCTAATAATCAATTTGGATGCACAAGAATTATTTTAGATTTTACAGCAAAAATACTTTTTGGGTGTTTTTGAGCGTTTTTTGCGGAATGAAAAGTTTGTTGGTGATTATCACACCATAGTTTTATTTTTTACCTAAAACACTGTACAAATTTTGTTTTCTATTGGTCTAAGCTTTATTTTGGCTTTTGTTTTAATCTTGCCCAAGGATTATTTTAGATTTTACAGCAAAAATACTTTTTGGGTGTTTTTGAGCGTTTTTTGCGGAATGGAAAATTTTGTTGGTGATTATCACCCCATAGTATTACTTTTAACCCAAAAACTGTACGCAGATTGTTTTCTATTGGTCTAAGCTTAATTTTGGCTTTTGTTTTAATCTTGCACAAGGACTATTTTAGATTTTACAGCAAAAATACTTTTTGGGTGTTTTTGAGCGTTTTTTGTGGAATGGAAAAGTTTGTTGGTGATTATCACCCCATAGTTTTATTTCTTACCCAAAAAGCTGTAAGCAGTTTGTTTTGTTTTAGTCCAAGGTTAATTTTGGCATTTGTTTCAATCTTGCACAAGAATTATTTTAGATTTTACAGCAAAAATACATTTTGGGTGGTTTTGAGCATTTTTTGCGGAATGGAAAAGTTTGTTGCTGATTATCACCCCATAGTTTATTTTTTTCCCAAAAACTGTTCGCAGTTTGTTTTCCTTTGGTCTAGGCTTAATTTTGGCTCTTGTTTTAATCTTACACAAGAAGTATTTTAGATTTTACAGCAAAAATACTTTTTGGGTGTTTTTGAGCGTTTTTTGCGGAATGTAAAAGTTTGTTGGTGATTATCACACCATAGTTTTATTTTTTACCCAAAACACTGCACGCATTTTGTTTTCTATTGGTCTAAGCTTAATTTTGGCTTGTGTTTCAATCTTGCACAAGAGTTATTTTAGATTTTACAGCAAAAATACTTTTTGGGTGTTTTTGAGCGTTTTTGCGGAATGTAAAAGTTTGTTGGTGATTATCACACCATAGTTTTATTTTTTACCAAAAACACTGTACGCATTTTGTTTTCTATTGGTCTAAGCTTAATTTTGGCTTTTGTTTTAATCGTGCATAAGGACTATTTTAGATTTTACAGCAAAAATACTTTTTGGGTGTTTTTGAGCGTTTTTTGTGGAATGGAAAAGTTTGTTGGTGATTATCACCCCATAGTTTTATTTTTTACCCAAAAAGCTGTAAGCAGTTTGTTTTTTTTAGTCCAAGGTTAATTTTGGCTTTTGTTTCAATCTTGCACAAGAATTATTTTAGATTTTACAGCAAAAATACTTTTTGGGTGTTTTTGAGCGTTTTTTGCGGAATGAAAAGTTTGTTGGTGATTATCACACCATAGTTTTATTGTTTACCCAAAACACTGTACGCTGTTTGTTTTCTATATGTCTAAGCTTGATTTTGGCTTTTGTTTTAATCTTGCCCAAGGATTATTTCAGATTTTACAGCAAAAATACTTTTTGGGTGTTTTTGAGCATTTTTTGCGAATTGGAAAAGTTTGTTGGCGATTATCACCCCATAGTTTTATTTTTTATCCAAAAAACTGTACGCAGATTGTTTTTTATTGGTCTAAGCTTAATTCTGGCTTTTGTTTTAATCTTGCACAATAACTATTTTAGATTTTACAGCACAAATACTTTTTGCATGTTTTTGAGCGTTTTTTGCGGAATGAAAAGTTTGTTGGTGATTATCACACCATAGTTTTATTTTTTACCAAAAACACTGTACGGATTTTGTTTTCTATTGGTCTAAGCTTAATTTTGGCTTTTGTTACAATCTTGCACAAGAATTATTTTAGATTTTACAGCAAATATACTTTTTGGATGTTTTTGAGCATTTTTTGCGGGATGGAAAAGTTTGTTGGTGATTATCACCCCATAGTTTTATTTTTTACCCAAAAAAACTGTACGCAGATTGTTTTCTATTGGTCTAAGCTTAACTTAAACTTTTGTTTCAATCTTGCAGAAGAATTATTTAAGATTTTACAGCAAAAATACTTTTTGGGTGTTTTTGAGCATTTTTTGAGGAATGTAAAAGTTTGTTGGTGATTATCACCCCATAGTTTTATTTTTTACCCAAAAAACTGTACGTTGTTTGTTTTCTATATGTCTAAGCTTGATTTTGGCTTTTGGTTTAATCTTGCACAAGAATTATTTTAGATTTTACAGCAAAAACACTTTTTGCGTGTTTTTGAGCATTTTTTGCGAATTGGAAAAGTTTGTTGGCGATTATCACCCCATAGGTTTATTTTTATCCAAAAAGCTGTACGCAGATTGTTTTTACTTGGTCTAAGCTTAATTTTGGCTTTTGTTTTAATCTTGCACAAGGACTATTTTAGATTTTACAGCAAAAATACTTTTTGGGTGTTTTTGAGCGTTTTTTGTGGAATGGAAAAGTTTGTTGGTGATTATCACCCCATAGTTTTATTTCTTACCCAAAAAGCTGTAAGCAGTTTGTTTTTTTTAGTCCAAGGTTAATTTTGGCATTTGATTCAATCTTGCACAAGAATTATTTTAGATTTTACAGCAAAAATACATTTTGGGTGGTTTTGAGCATTTTTTGCGGAATGGAAAAGTTTGTTGCTGATTATCACCCCATAGTTTATTTTTTACCCAAAAACTGTTCGCAGTTTGTTTTCCTTTGGTCTAGGCTTAATTTTGGCTTTTGTTTTAATCTTACACAAGAAGTATTTTAGATTTTACAGCAAAAATACTTTTTGGGTGTTTTTGAGCGTTTTTTGCGGAATGTAAAAGTTTGTTGGTGATTATCACCCCATAGTTTTATTTTTTACCCAAAAAGCTGTAAGCAGTTTGTTTTTTTTAGTCCAAGGTTAATTTTGGCTTTTGTTTCAATCTTGCACAAGAATTATTTTAGATTTTACAGCAAAAATACTTTTTGGGTGTTTTTGAGCGTTTTTTGCGGAATGAAAAGTTTGTTGGTGATTATCACACCATAGTTTTATTTTTTACCCAAAACACTGTACGCTGTTTGTTTTCTATATGTCTAAGCTTGATTTTGGATTTTGTTTTAATCTTGCACAAGAATTATTTTAGATTTTACAGCAAAAACACTTTTTGGGTGTTTTTGAGCATTTTTTTCAAATTGGAAAAGTTTGTTGGCGATTATCACCCCATAGTTTTATTTTTTATCCAAAAAACTGTACGCAGATTGTTTTTTATTGGTCTAAGCTTAATTTTGGCTTTTGTTTTAATCTTGCACAAGGACTATTTTAAAATTTACAGCAAAAATACTTTTTGCAAAGCAAATACGTTCGAAATAATCATATTAATAAACAATTAGCTACTGGCTTGAGTTTTTCACATGTTTACATGTTCATATATACTTAAATATAAAATCAAACCAAAAAAGTTTGTCTTGAGTAGAACAAAAATCAGAAAAATGGGAATGAAGAACAATAAACCGATGGCAACGCTGGGAAAGTGCACTTTAATATCAGCTTGAGAGTGATTTAATTCTCGTATTCAATTTTCACGAAAAAGTTGTATATATAGGAATTAAAATCACATTCAACAGAGCCACCTGACAAGTGGTGATAGCAAATACACGTGAGCACTGACGATGGAAGTGTAGCGGCTTCCGAAAGTGGCGCTACTCTGTTCTGCTGTGTACGTTAAAAATTAAGTTGATGTTAATTTTTCCCTTGTTCCTTGGAATATTAATCATGCCCAATTCTTTCTGAATATAACGTTACGAACCTTAGCCTAATAATCAATTTGGATGCACAAGAATTATTTTAGATTTTACAGCAAAAATACTTTTGGGGTGTTTTTGAGCGTTTTTTGCGGAATGAAAAGTTTGTTGGTGATTATGACACCATAGTTTTATTTTTTACCCAAAACACTGTACAAATTTTGTTTTCTATTGGTCTAAGCTTTATTTTGGCTTTTGTTTTAATCTTGCCCAAGGATTATTTTAGATTTTACAGCAAAAATACTTTTTGGGTGTTTTTGAGCGTTTTTTGCGGAATGGAAAAGTTTGTTGGTGATTATCACCTAATAGTTTTACTTTTAACCCAAAAACTGTACGCAGATTGTTTTCTATTGGTCTAAGCTTAATTTTGGCTTTTGTTTTAATCTTGCACAAGGACTATTTTAGATTTTACAGCAAACATACTTTTTGGGTGTTTTTAAGCATTTTTTGCGGAATGGAAAAGTTTGGTGATTATCGCCCCATAGTGTTATTTTTTACCAAAAAAACTGCACGCAGTTTGTTTTCTATTGGTTTAAGCTTAATTTGAACTTTTGCTTCAATCTTGCACAAGAATTATTTTAGATTTTACAGCAAAAATACTTTTTGGGTGTTTTTGAGCGTTTTTTGCGGAATGAAAAGTTTGTTGGTGATTATCACACCACAGTTTTATTTTTTACCCAAAACACTGTACGCATTTTGTTTTCTATTGGTCTAAACTTAATTTTGGCTTTTGTTACAATCTTGCACAAGAATTATTTTAGATTTTACAGCAAATATACTTTTTGGGTGTTTTTGAGCATTTTTTGCGGGATGGAAAAGTTTGTTGGTGATTATCACCACATAGTTTTATTTTTTACCCAAAAAATTATACGCAGATTGTTTTCTATTGGTCTAAACTTAATTTTGGCTTTTGTTTCAATATTGCAGAAGAATTATTTAGGATTTTACAGCAAAAATACTTTTTGGGTGTTTTTGAGCATTTTTTGAGGAATGTAAAAGTTTGTTGGTGATTATCACCCCATAGTTTTATTTTTTTACCCAAAAAACTGTACACTGTTTGTTTTCTATATGTCTAAGCTTGATTTTGGCTTCTGTTTTAATCTTGCACAAGAATTATTTTAGATTTTACAGCAAAAACACTTTTTGGGTGTTTTTGAGCATTTTTTGCAAATTGGAAAAGTTTGTTGGCGATTATCACCCCATAGTTTTATTTTTTATCCAAAAAGCTGTACGCAGATTGTTTTTTTTAGTCCAAGGTTAATTTTGGCATTTGTTTTAATCTTGCACAGGAATTATTTTAGATTTTACAGCAAAAATACATTTTGGGTGTTTTTGAGCATTTTTTTGCGGAATGAAAAATTTGTTGCTGATTATCACCCCATAGTTTATTTTTTACCCAAAAACTGTACGCAGTTTGTTTTCCTTTGGTCTAGGCTTACTTTTGGCTTTTGTTTTAATCATGCACAAGAATTATTTTAGATTTTACAGCAAAAATACTTTTTGGGTGTTTTGGAGCGTTTTTTGCGGAATGTAAAAGTTTGTTGGTGATTATCACACCATAGTTTTATTTTTTACCCAAAACACTGTACGCATTTTGTTTTCTATTGGTCTAAGCTTAATTTTGGCTTTTGTTTCAATCTTGCACAAGAATTATTTTAGATTTTACAGCACAAATACTTTTTGGGTGTTTTTGAGCGTTTTTTGCGGAATGTAAAAGTTTTTTGGTGATTATCACACCATAGTTTTATTTTTTACCAAAAACACTGTATGCATTTTGTTTTCCATTGGTCTAAGCTTAATTTTGGCTTTTGTTTTAATCGTGCACAAGGACTATTTTAGATTTTACAGCAAAAATACTTTTTGGGTGTTTTTGAGCGTTTTTTGTGGAATGGAAAAGTTTGTTGGTGATTATCACCCCATAGTTTTATTTTTTACCCAAAAAGCTGCAAGCAGTTTGTTTTTTTAGTCCAAGGCTAATTTTGGCTTTTGTTTCAATCTTGCACAAGAATTATTTTAGATTTTACAGCAAAAATACTTTTTGGGTGTTTTTGAGCGTTTTTTGCGGAATGAAAAGTTTGTTGGTGATTATCACACCATAGTTTTATTTTTTACCCAAAACACTGTACGCTGTTTGTTTTCTATATGTCTAAGCTTGATTTTGGCTTTTGTTTTAATCTTGCACAAGAATTATTTTAGATTTTACAGCAAAAACACTTTTTGGGTGTTTTTGAGCATTTTTTTCAAATTGGAAAAGTTTGTTGGCGATTATCACCCCATAGTTTTATTTTTTATCCAAAAAACTGTACGCAGATTGTTTTTTATTGGTCTAAGCTTAATTTTGGCTTTTGTTTTAATCTTGCACAAGGACTATTTTAAATTTTACAGCAAAAATACTTTTTGCAAAGCAAATACGTTCGAAATAATCATATTAATAAACAATTAGCTACTGGCTTGAGTTTTTCACATGTTTACATGTTCATATATACTTAAGTATAAAATCAAACCAAAAAAGTTTGTCTTGAGTAGAACAAAAATCAGAAAAATGGGAATGAAGAACAATAAACCGATGGCAACGCTGGGAAAGTGCACTTTAATATCAGCTTGAGAGTGATTTAATTCTCGTATTCAATTTTCACGAAAAAGTTGTATATATAGGAATTAAAATCACATTCAACAGAGCCACCTGACAAGTGGTGATAGCAAATACACGTGAGCACTGACGATGGAAGTGTAGCGGCTTCCGAAAGTGGCGCTACTCTGTTCTGCTGTGTACGTTAAAAATTAAGTTGATGTTAATTTTTCCCTTGTTCCTTGGAATATTAATCATGCCCAATTCTTTCTGAATATAACGTTACGAACCTTAGCCTAATAATCAATTTGAATGCACAAGAATTATTTTAGATTTTACAGCAAAAATACTTTTTGGGTGTTTTTGAGCGTTTTTTGCGGAATGAAAAGTTTGTTGGTGATTATCACACCATAGTTTTATTTTTTTACCCAAAACACTGTAGAACTTTTGTTTTCTATTGGTCTAAGCTTTATTTTGGCTTTTGTTTTAATCTTGCCCAAGGATTATTTTAGATTTTACAGCAAAAATACTTTTTGGGTGTTTTTGAGCGTTTTTTGCGGAATGGAAAAGTTTGTTGGTGATTATCACCCCATAGTTTTACTTTTAACGCAAAAACTGTACGCAGATTGTTTTCTATTGGTCTAAGCTTAATTTTGGCTTTTGTTTCAATCTTGCACAAGAATTATTTTAGATTTTACAGCACAAATACTTTTTGGGTGTTTTTGAGCGTTTTTTGCGGAATGTAAAAGTTTTTTGGTGATTATCACACCATAGTTTTATTTTTTACCAAAAACACTGTATGCATTTTGTTTTCCATTGGTCTAAGCTTAATTTTGGCTTTTGTTTTAATCGTGCACAAGGACTATTTTAGATTTTACAGCAAAAATACTTTTTGGGTGTTTTTGAGCGTTTTTTGTGGAATGGAAAAGTTTGTTGGTGATTATCACCCCATAGTTTTATTTTTTACCCAAAAAGCTGCAAGCAGTTTGTTTTTTTAGTCCAAGGCTAATTTTGGCTTTTGTTTCAATCTTGCACAAGAATTATTTTAGATTTTACAGCAAAAATACTTTTTGGGTGTTTTTGAGCGTTTTTTGCGGAATGAAAAGTTTGTTGGTGATTATCACACCATAGTTTTATTTTTTACCCAAAACACTGTACGCTGTTTGTTTTCTATATGTCTAAGCTTGATTTTGGCTTTTGTTTTAATCTTGCACAAGAATTATTTTAGATTTTACAGCAAAAACACTTTTTGGGTGTTTTTGAGCATTTTTTTCAAATTGGAAAAGTTTGTTGGCGATTATCACCCCATAGTTTTATTTTTTATCCAAAAAACTGTACGCAGATTGTTTTTTATTGGTCTAAGCTTAATTTTGGCTTTTGTTTTAATCTTGCACAAGGACTACTTTTAAATTTTACAGCAAAAATACTTTTTGCAAAGCAAATACGTTCGAAATAATCATATTAATAAACAATTAGCTACTGGCTTGAGTTTTTCACATGTTTACATGTTCATATATACTTAAGTATAAAATCAAACCAAAAAAGTTTGTCTTGAGTAGAACAAAAATCAGAAAAATGGGAATGAAGAACAATAAACCGATGGCAACGCTGGGAAAGTGCACTTTAATATCAGCTTGAGAGTGATTTAATTCTCGTATTCAATTTTCACGAAAAAGTTGTATATATAGGAATTAAAATCACATTCAACAGAGCCACCTGACAAGTGGTGATAGCAAATACACGTGAGCACTGACGATGGAAGTGTAGCGGCTTCCGAAAGTGGCGCTACTCTGTTCTGCTGTGTACGTTAAAAATTAAGTTGATGTTAATTTTTCCCTTGTTCCTTGGAATATTAATCATGCCCAATTCTTTCTGAATATAACGTTACGAACCTTAGCCTAATAATCAATTTGAATGCACAAGAATTATTTTAGATTTTACAGCAAAAATACTTTTTGGGTGTTTTTGAGCGTTTTTTGCGGAATGAAAAGTTTGTTGGTGATTATCACACCATAGTTTTATTTTTTTACCCAAAACACTGTACAAATTTTGTTTTCTATTGGTCTAAGCTTTATTTTGGCTTTTGTTTTAATCTTGCCCAAGGATTATTTTAGATTTTACAGCAAAAATACTTTTTGGGTGTTTTTGAGCGTTTTTTGCGGAATGGAAAAGTTTGTTGGTGATTATCACCCCATAGTTTTACTTTTAACGCAAAAACTGTACGCAGATTGTTTTCTATTGGTCTAAGCTTAATTTTGGCTTTAGTATCAATCTTGCACAAGAATTATTTTAGATTTTACAGCAAAAATACTTTTTGGGTGTTTTTGAGCGTTTTTTGCGGAATGTAAAAGTTTGTTGGTGATTATCACACCATAGTTTTATTTTTTACGCAAAACACTGTCAGCATTTTGTTTTCTATTGGTCTAAGCTTAATTTTGGCTTTTGTTTCAATCTTGCACAAAAATTATTTTAGATTTTACAGCAAAAACACTTTTTGGGTGTTTTTGAGCATTTTTTGCGAATTGGAAAAGTTTGTTGGCGATTATCACCCCATAGTTTTATTTTTTATCCAAAAAGCTGTACGCAGATTGTTTTTTTTAGTCCAAGGTTAATTTTGGCATTTGTTTCAATCTTGCACAGGAATTATTTTAGATTTTACAGCACAAATACTTTTTGGGTGTTTTTGAGCGTTTTTTGCGGAATGTAAAAGTTTTTTGGTGATTATCACACCATAGTTTTATTTTTTACCAAAAACACTGTACGCATTTTGTTTTGTATTGGTCTAAGCTTAATTTTGGCTTTTGTTTTAATCGTGCACAAGGACTATTTTAGATTTTACAGCAAAAATACTTTTTGGGTGTTTTTGAGCGTTTTTTGTGGAATGGAAAAGTTTGTTGGTGATTATCACCCCATAGTTTTATTTTTTACCCAAAAAGCTGCAAGCAGTTTGTTTTTTTAGTCCAAGGTTAATTTTGGCTTTTGTTTCAATCTTGCACAAGAATTATTTTAGATTTTACAGCAAAAATACTTTTTGGGTGTTTTTGAGCGTTTTTTGCGGAATGAAAAGTTTGTTGGTGATTATCACACCATAGTTTTATTTTTTACCCAAAACACTGTACGCTGTTTGTTTTCTATATGTCTAAGCTTGATTTTGGCTTTTGTTTTAATCTTGCACAGAAGTATTATTTAGATTTTACAGCAAAAACACTTTTTGGGTGTTTTTGAGCATTTTTTTTCAAATTGGAAAAGTTTGTTGGCGATTATCACCCCATAGTTTTATTTTTTTATCCAAAAAACTGTACGCAGATTGTTTTTTATTGGTCTAAGCTTAATTTTGGCTTTTGTTTTAATCTTGCACAAGGACTATTTTAAATTTTACAGCAAAAATACTTTTTGCAAAGCAAATACGTTCGAAATAATCATATTAATAAACAATTAGCTACTGGCTTGAGTTTTTCACATGTTTACATGTTCATATATACTTAAATATAAAATCAAACCAAAAAAGTTTGTCTTGAGTAGAACAAAAATCAGAAAAATGGGAATGAAGAACAATAAACCGATGGCAACGCTGGGAAAGTGCACTTTAATATCAGCTTGAGAGTGATTTAATTCTCGTATTCAATTTTCACGAAAAAGTTGTATATATAGGAATTAAAATCACATTTAACAGAGCCACCTGACAAGTGGTGATAGCAAATACACGTGAGCACTGACGATGGAAGTGTAGCAGCTTCCGAAAGTGGCGCTACTCTGTTCTGCTGTGTACGTTAAAAATTAATTTGATGTAAATTTTTCCCTTGTTCCTTGGAATATTAATCATGCCCAATTCTTTCTGAATATAACGTTACGAGCCTTAGCCTAATAATCAATTTGAATGCACAAGAATTATTTTAGATTTTACAGCAAAAATACTTTTTGGGTGTTTTTGAGCGTTTTTTGCGGAATGAAAAGTTTGTTGGTGATTATCACACCATAGTTTTATTTTTTACCCAAAACACTGTACAAATTTTGTTTTCTATTGGTCTAAGCTTTATTTTGGCTTTTGTTTTAATCTTGCCCAAGGATTATTTTAGATTTTACAGCAAAAATACTTTTTGGGTGTTTTTGAGCGTTTTTTGCGGAATGGAAAAGTTTGTTGGTGATTATCACCCCATAGTTTTACTTTTAACGCAAAAACTGTACGCAGATTGTTTTCTATTGGTCTAAGCTTAATTTTGGCTTTAGTTTCAATCTTGCACAAGAATTATTTTAGATTTTACAGCAAAAATACTTTTTGGGTGTTTTTGAGCGTTTTTTGCGGAATGTAAAAGTTTGTTGGTGATTATCACACCATAGTTTTATTTTTTACCCAAAACACTGTCAGCATTTTGTTTTCTATTGGTCTAAGCTTAATTTTGGCTTTTGTTTCAATCTTGCACAAAAATTATTTTAGATTTTACAGCAAAAACACTTTTTGGGTGTTTTTGAGCATTTTTTGCGAATTGGAAAAGTTTGTTGGCGATTATCACCCCATAGTTTTATTTTTTATCCAAAAAGCTGTACGCAGATTGTTTTTTTTAGTCCAAGGTTAATTTTGGCATTTGTTTCAATCTTGCATAGGATTTATTTTAGATTTTACAGCAAAAATACATTTTGGGTGTTTTTGAGCATTTTTTTGCGGAATGGAAAAGTTTGTTGGTGAGTATCACCCCATAGTTTATTTTTTACCCAAAAACTGTACGCAGTTTGTTTTCCTTTGGTCTAGGCTTACTTTTGGCTTTTGTTTTAATCATGCACAAGAATTATTTTAGATTTTACAGCAAAAATACTTTTTGGGTGTTTTTGAGCGTTTTTTGCGGAATGTAAAAGTTTGTTGGTGATTATCACACCATAGTTTTATTTCTTACCCAAAACACTGTACGCATTTTGTTTTTTATTGGTCTAAGCTTAATTTTGGCTTTTGTTTCAATCTTGCACAAGAATTATTTTAGATTTTACAGCACAAATACTTTTTGGGTGTTTTTGAGCGTTTTTTGCGGTATGTAAAAGTTTTTTGGTGATTATCACACCATAGTTTTATTTTTTACCAAAAACACTGTACGCTGTTTGTTTTCTATATGTCTAAGCTTACTTTTGGCTTTTGTTTTAATCATGCACAAGAATTATTTTAGATTTTACAGCAAAAATACTTTTTGGGTGTTTTTGAGCGTTTTTTGCGGAATGTAAAAGTTTGTTGGTGATTATCACACCATAGTTTTATTTCTTACCCAAAACACTGTACGCATTTTGTTTTCTATTGGTCTAAGCTTAATTTTGGCTTTTGTTTTAATCGTGCACAAGGACTATTTTAGATTTTACAGCAAAAATACTTTTTGGGTGTTTTTGAGCGTTTTTTGTGGAATGGAAAAGTTTGTTGGTGATTATCACCCCATAGTTTTATTTTTTACCCAAAAAGCTGCTAGCAGTTTGTTTTTTTAGTCCAAGGTTAATTTTGGCTTTTGTTTCAATCTTGCACAAGAATTATTTTAGATTTTACAGCAAAAATACTTTTTGGTTGTTTTTGAGCGTTTTTTGCGGAATGAAAAGTTTGTTGGTGATTATCACACCATAGTTTTATTTTTTACCCAAAACACTGTACGCTGTTTGTTTTCTATATGTCTAAGCTTGATTTTGGCTTTTGTTTTAATCTTGCACAGAAGTATTATTTAGATTTTACAGCAAAAACACTTTTTGGGTGTTTTTGAGCATTTTTTTTCAAATTGGAAAAGTTTGTTGGCGATTATCACCCCATAGTTTTATTTTTTATCCAAAAAACTGTACGCAGATTGTTTTCTATTGGTCTAAGCTTAATTTTGGCTTTTGTTTTAATCTTGCACAACGACTATTTTTAATTTTACAGCAAAAATACTTTTTGCAAAGCAAATACGTTCGAAATAATCATATTAATAAACAATTAGCTACTGGCTTGAGTTTTTCACATGTTTACATGTTCATATATACTTAAGTATAAAATCAAACCAAAAAAGTTTGTCTTGAGTAGAACAAAAATCAGAAAAATGGGAATGAAGAACAATAAACCGATGGCAACGCTGGGAAAGTGCACTTTAATATCAGCTTGAGAGTGATTTAATTCTCGTATTCAATTTTCACGAAAAAGTTGTATATATAGGAATTAAAATCACATTCAACAGAGCCACCTGACAAGTGGTGATAGCAAATACACGTGAGCACTGACGATGGAAGTGTAGCGGCTTCCGAAAGTGGCGCTACTCTGTTCTGCTGTGTACGTTAAAAATTAAGTTGATGTTAATTTTTCCCTTGTTCCTTGGAATATTAATCATGCCCAATTCTTTCTGAATATAACGTTACGAACCTTAGCCTAATAATCAATTTGAATGCACAAGAATTATTTTAGATTTTACAGCAAAAATACTTTTTGGGTGTTTTTGAGCGTTTTTTGCGGAATGAAAAGTTTGTTGGTGATTATCACACCATAGTTTTATTTTTTACACAAAACACTGTACAAATTTTGTTTTCTATTGGTCTAAGCTTTATTTTGGCTTTTGTTTTAATCTTGCCCAAGGATTATTTTAGATTTTACAGCAAAAATACTTATTGGGTGTTTTTGAGCGTTTTTTGCGGAATGGAAAAGTTTGTTGGTGATTATCACCCCATAGTTTTACTTTTAACCCAAAAACTGTACGCAGATTATTTTCTATTGGTCTAAGCTTAATTTTGGCTTTTGTTTCAATCTTGCACAAGAATTATTTTAGATTTTACAGCAAAAATACTTTTTGGGTGTTTTTGAGCGTTTTTTGCGGAATGTAAAAGTTTGTTGGTGATTATCACACCATAGTTTTATTTTTTACCCAAAACACTGTCAGCATTTTGTTTTCTATTGGTCTAAGCTTAATTTTGGCTTTTGTTTCAATCTTGCACAAAAATTATTTTAGATTTTACAGCAAAAACACTTTTTGGTGTTTTTGAGCATTTTTTGCGAATTGGAAAAGTTTGTTGGCGATTATCACCCCATAGTTTTATTTTTTATCCAAAAAGCTGTACGCAGATTGTTTTATTTAGTCCAAGGTTAATTTTGGCATTTGTTTCAATCTTGCACAGGAATTATTTTAGATTTTACAGCAAAAATACATTTTGGGTGTTTTTGAGCATTTTTTTGCGGAATGGAAAAGTTTGTTGCTGATTATCACCCCATAGTTTATTTTTTACCCAAAACTGTACGCAGTTTGTTTTCCTTTGGTCTAGGCTTACTTTTGGCTTTTGTTTTAATCATGCACAAGAATTATTTTAGATTTTACAGCAAAAATACTTTTTGGGTGTTTTTGAGCGTTTTTTGCGGAATGTAAAAGTTTGTTGGTGATTATCACACCATAGTTTTATTTTTTACCCAAAACACTGTACGCATTTTGTTTTCTATTGGTCTAAGCTTAATTTTGGCTTTTGTTTCAATCTTGCACAAGAATTATTTTAGATTTTACAGCAAAAATACTTTTTGGGTGTTTTTGAGCGTTTTTTACGGAATGAAAAGTTTGTTGGTGATTATCACACCATAGTTTTATTTTTTACCCAAAACACTGTACAAATTTTGTTTTCTATTGGTCTAAGCTTTATTTTGGCTTTTGTTTTAATCTTGCCCAAGGATTATTTTAGATTTTACAGCAAAAATACTTTTTGGGTGTTTTTGAGCGTTTTTTGCGGAATGGAAAAGTTTGTTGGTGATTATCACCCCATAGTTTTACTTTTAACCCAAAAACTGTACGCAGATTGTTTTCTATTGGTCTAAGCTTAATTTTGGCTTTTGTTTCAATCTTGCACAAGAATTATTTTAGATTTTACAGCAAAAATACTTTTTGGGTGTTTTTGAGCGTTTTTTGCGGAATGTAAAAGTTTATTGGTGATTATCACACCATAGTTTTATTTTTTACCAAAAACACTGTACGCATTTTGTTTTCTATTGGTCTAAGCTTAATTTTGGCTTTTGTTTTAATCGTGCACAAGGACTATTTTAGATTTTACAGCAAAAATACTTTTTGGGTGTTTTTGAGCGTTTTTTGTGGAATGGAAAAGTTTGTTGGTGATTATCACCCCATAGTTTTATTTTTTACCCAAAAAGCTGCAAGCAGTTTGTTTTTTTAGTCCAAGGTTAATTTTGGCTTTTGTTTCAATCTTGCACAAGAATTATTTTAGATTTTACAGCAAAAATACTTTTTGGGTGTTTTTGAGCGTTTTTTGCGGAATGAAAAGTTTGTTGGTGATTATCACACCATAGTTTTATTTTTTACCCAAAACACTGTACGCTGTTTGTTTTCTATATGTCTAAGCTTGATTTTGGCTTTTGTTTTAATCTTGCACAAGAATTACTTTAGATTTTACAGCAAAAACACTTTTTGGGTGTTTTTGAGCATTTTTTTCAAATTGGAAAAGTTTGTTGGCGATTATCACCCCATAGTTTTATTTTTTATCCAAAAAACTGTACGCAGATTGTTTTTTATTGGTCTAAGCTTAATTTTGGCTTTTGTTTTAATCTTGCACAAGGACTATTTTAAATGTTACAGCAAAAATACTTTTTGCAAAGCAAATACGTTCGAAATAATCATATTAATAAACAATTAGCTACTGGCTTGAGTTTTTCACATGTTTACATGTTCATATATACTTAAGTATAAAATCAAACCAAAAAAGTTTGTCTTGAGTAGAACAAAAATCAGAAAAATGGGAATGAAGAACAATAAACCGATGGCAACGCTGGGAAAGTGCACTTTAATATCAGCTTGAGAGTGATTTAATTCTCGTATTCAATTTTCACGAAAAAGTTGTATATATAGGAATTAAAATCACATTCAACAGAGCCACCTGACAAGTGGTGATAGCAAATACACGTGAGCACTGACGATGGAAGTGTAGCGGCTTCCGAAAGTGGCGCTACTCTGTTCTGCTGTGTACGTTAAAAATTAAGTTGATGTTAATTTTTCCCTTGTTCCTTGGAATATTAATCATGCCCAATTCTTTCTGAATATAACGTTACGAGCCTTAGCCTAATAATCAATTTGAATGCACAAGAATTATTTTAGATTTTACAGCAAAAATACTTTTTGGGTGTTTTTGAGCGTTTTTTGCGGAATGAAAAGTTTGTTGGTGATTATCACACCATAGTTTTATTTTTTACCCAAAACACTGTACAAATTTTGTTTTCTATTGGTCTAAGCTTTATTTTGGCTTTTGTTTTAATCTTGCCCAAGGATTATTTTAGATTTTACAGCTAAAATACTTTTTGGGTGTTTTTGAGCGTTTTTTGCGGAATGGAAAAGTTTGTTGGTGATTATCACCCCATAGTTTTACTTTTAACCCAAAAACTGTACGCAGATTGTTTTCTATTGGTCTAAGCTTAATTTTGCCTTTTGTTTCAATCTTGCACAAGAACTATTTTAGATTTTACAGCAAAAATACTTTTTGGGTGTTTTGAGCGTTTTTTGCGGAATGTAAAAGTTTGTTGGTGATTATCACACCATAGTTTTATTTTTTACCCAAAACACTGTCAGCATTTTGTTTTCTATTGGTCTAAGCTTAATTTTGGCTTTTGTTTCAATCTTGCACAAAAATTATTTTAGATTTTACAGCAAAAACACTTTTTGGGTGTTTTTGAGCATTTTTTGCGAATTGGAAAAGTTTGTTGGCGATTATCACCCCATAGTTTTATTTTTTATCCAAAAAGCTGTACGCAGATTGTTTTTTTTAGTCCAAGGTTAATTTTGGCATTTGTTTCAATCTTGCATAGGAATTATTTTAGATTTTACAGCAAAAATACATTTTGGGTGTTTTTGAGCATTTTTTTGCGGAATGGAAAAGTTTGTTGCTGATTATCACCCCATAGTTTTATTTTTTACCCAAAAAGCTGCAAGCAGTTTGTTTTTTTAGTCCAAGGTTAATTTTGGCTTTTGTTTCAATCTTGCACAAGAATTATTTTAGATTTTACAGCAAAAATACTTTTTGGGTGTTTTTGAGCGTTTTTTGCGGAATGAAAAGTTTGTTGGTGATTATCACACCATAGTTTTATTTTTTACCCAAAACACTGTACGCTGTTTGTTTTCTATATGTCTAAGCTTGATTTTGGCTTTTGTTTTAATCTTGCACAAGAATTATTTTAGATTTTACAGCAAAAACACTTTTTGGGTGTTTTTGAGCATTTTTTTCAAATTGGAAAAGTTTGTTGGCGATTATCACCCCATAGTTTTATTTTTTATCCAAAAAACTGTACGCAGATTGTTTTTTATTGGTCTAAGCTTAATTTTGGCTTTTGTTTTAATCTTGCACAAGGACTATTTTAAATTTTACAGCAAAAATACTTTTTGCAAAGCAAATACGTTCGAAATAATCATATTAATAAACAATTAGCTACTGGCTTGAGTTTTTCACATGTTTACATGTTCATATATACTTAAGTATAAAATCAAACCAAAAAAGTTTGTCTTGAGTAGAACAAAAATCAGAAAAATGGGAATGAAGAACAATAAACCGATGGCAACGCTGGGAAAGTGCACTTTAATATCAGCTTGAGAGTGATTTAATTCTCGTATTCAATTTTCACGAAAAAGTTGTATATATAGGAATTAAAATCACATTCAACAGAGCCACCTGACAAGTGGTGATAGCAAATACACGTGAGCACTGACGATGGAAGTGTAGCGGCTTCCGAAAGTGGCGCTACTCTGTTCTGCTGTGTACGTTAAAAATTAAGTTGATGTTAATTTTTCCCTTGTTCCTTGGAATATTAATCATGCCCAATTCTTTCTGAATATAACGTTACGAGCCTTAGCCTAATAATCAATTTGAATGCACAAGAACTATTTTAGATTTTACAGCAAAAATACTTTTTGGGTGTTTTTGAGCGTTTTTTGCGGAATGTAAAAGTTTGTTGGTGATTATCACACCATAGTTTTATTTTTTACCCAAAACACTGTCAGCATTTTGTTTTCTATTGGTCTAAGCTTAATTTTGGCTTTTGTTTCAATCTTGCACAAAAATTATTTTAGATTTTACAGCAAAAACACTTTTTGGGTGTTTTTGAGCATTTTTTGCGAATTGGAAAAGTTTGTTGGCGATTATCACCCCATAGTTTTATTTTTTATCCAAAAAGCTGTACGCAGATTGTTTTTTTTAGTCCAAGGTTAATTTTGGCATTTGTTTCAATCTTGCATAGGAATTATTTTAGATTTTACAGCAAAAATACATTTTGGGTGTTTTTGAGCATTTTTTTGCGGAATGGAAAAGTTTGTTGCTGATTATCACCCCATAGTTTTATTTTTTACCCAAAAAGCTGCAAGCAGTTTGTTTTTTTAGTCCAAGGTTAATTTTGGCTTTTGTTTCAATCTTGCACAAGAATTATTTTAGATTTTACAGCAAAAATACTTTTTGGGTGTTTTTGAGCGTTTTTTGCGGAATGAAAAGTTTGTTGGTGATTATCACACCATAGTTTTATTTTTTACCCAAAACACTGTACGCTGTTTGTTTTCTATATGTCTAAGCTTGATTTTGGCTTTTGTTTTAATCTTGCACAAGAATTATTTTAGATTTTACAGCAAAAACACTTTTTGGGTGTTTTTGAGCATTTTTTTCAAATTGGAAAAGTTTGTTGGCGATTATCACCCCATAGTTTTATTTTTTATCCAAAAAACTGTACGCAGATTGTTTTTTATTGGTCTAAGCTTAATTTTGGCTTTTGTTTTAATCTTGCACAAGGACTATTTTAAATTTTACAGCAAAAATACTTTTTGCAAAGCAAATACGTTCGAAATAATCATATTAATAAACAATTAGCTACTGGCTTGAGTTTTTCACATGTTTACATGTTCATATATACTTAAGTATAAAATCAAACCAAAAAAGTTTGTCTTGAGTAGAACAAAAATCAGAAAAATGGGAATGAAGAACAATAAACCGATGGCAACGCTGGGAAAGTGCACTTTAATATCAGCTTGAGAGTGATTTAATTCTCGTATTCAATTTTCACGAAAAAGTTGTATATATAGGAATTAAAATCACATTCAACAGAGCCACCTGACAAGTGGTGATAGCAAATACACGTGAGCACTGACGATGGAAGTGTAGCGGCTTCCGAAAGTGGCGCTACTCTGTTCTGCTGTGTACATTAAAAATTAAGTTGATGTTAATTTTTCCCTTGTTC
The DNA here is from genome assembly GCA_956483635.1 of Panzeria rudis. NCBI lineage: Eukaryota > Metazoa > Arthropoda > Insecta > Diptera > Tachinidae > Panzeria > Panzeria rudis. The sequence goes on along the minus strand of CATQFL010000069.1, from coordinate 121,811 downwards.
CTTGGAATATTAATCATGCCCAATTCTTTCTGAATATAACGTTACGAGCCTTAGCCTAATAATCAATTTGAATGCACAAGAATTATTTTAGATTTTACAGCAAAAATACTTTTTGGGTGTTTTTGAGCGTTTTTTGCGGAATGAAAAGTTTGTTGGTGATTATCACACCATAGTTTTATTTTTTACCCAAAACACTGTACAAATTTTGTTTTCTATTGGTCTAAGCTTTATTTTGGCTTTTGTTTTAATCTTGCCCAAGAACTATTTTAGATTTTACAGCAAAAATACTTTTTGGGTGTTTTTGAGCGTTTTTTGCGGAATGTAAAAGTTTGTTGGTGATTATCACACCATAGTTTTATTTTTTACCCAAAACACTGTCAGCATTTTGTTTTCTATTGGTCTAAGCTTAATTTTGGCTTTTGTTTCAATCTTGCACAAAAATTAGTTTAGATTTTACAGCAAAAACACTTTTTGGGTGTTTTTGAGCATTTTTTGCGAATTGGAAAAGTTTGTTGGCGATTATCACCCCATAGTTTTATTTTTTATCCAAAAAGCTGTACGCAGATTGTTTTTTTTAGTCCAAGGTTAATTTTGGCATTTGTTTCAATCTTGCATAGGAATTATTTTAGATTTTACAGCAAAAATACATTTTGGGTGTTTTTGAGCATTTTTTTGCGGAATGGAAAAGTTTGTTGCTGATTATCACCCCATAGTTTTATTTTTTACCCAAAAAGCTGCAAGCAGTTTGTTTTTTTAGTCCAAGGTTAATTTTGGCTTTTGTTTCAATCTTGCACAAGAATTATTTTAGATTTTACAGCAAAAATACTTTTTGGGTGTTTTTGAGCGTTTTTTGCGGAATGAAAAGTTTGTTGGTGATTATCACACCATAGTTTTATTTTTTACCCAAAACACTGTACGCTGTTTGTTTTCTATATGTCTAAGCTTGATTTTGGCTTTTGTTTTAATCTTGCACAAGAATTATTTTAGATTTTACAGCAAAAACACTTTTTGGGTGTTTTTGAGCATTTTTTTCAAATTGGAAAAGTTTGTTGGCGATTATCACCCCATAGTTTTATTTTTTATCCAAAAAACTGTACGCAGATTGTTTTTTATTGGTCTAAGCTTAATTTTGGCTTTTGTTTTAATCTTGCACAAGGACTATTTTAAATTTTACAGCAAAAATACTTTTTGCAAAGCAAATACGTTCGAAATAATCATATTAATAAACAATTAGCTACTGGCTTGAGTTTTTCACATGTTTACATGTTCATATATACTTAAGTATAAAATCAAACCAAAAAAGTTTGTCTTGAGTAGAACAAAAATCAGAAAAATGGGAATGAAGAACAATAAACCGATGGCAACGCTGGGAAAGTGCACTTTAATATCAGCTTGAGAGTGATTTAATTCTCGTATTCAATTTTCACGAAAAAGTTGTATATATAGGAATTAAAATCACATTCAACAGAGCCACCTGACAAGTGGTGATAGCAAATACACGTGAGCACTGACGATGGAAGTGTAGCGACTTCCGAAAGTGGCGCTACTCTGTTCTGCTGTGTACGTTAAAAATTAATTTGATGTTAATTTTTCCCTTGTTCCTTAGAATATTAATCATGCCCAATTCTTTCTGAATATAACGTTACGAGCCTTAGCCTAATAATCAATTTGAATGCACAAGAATTATTTTAGATTTTACAGCAAAAATACTTTTTGGGTGTTTTTGAGCGTTTTTTGCGGAATGAAAAGTTTGTTGGTGATTATCACACCATAGTTTTATTTTTTACCCAAAACACTGTACAAATTTTGTTTTCTATTGGTCTAAGCTTTATTTTGGATTTTGTTTTAATCTTGCCCAAGGATTATTTTAGATTTTACAGCTAAAATACTTTTTGGGTGTTTTTGAGCGTTTTTTGCGGAATGGAAAAGTTTGTTGGTGATTATCACCCCATAGTTTTACTTTTAACCCAAAAACTGTACGCAGATTGTTTTCTATTGGTCTAAGCTTAATTTTGCCTTTTGTTTCAATCTTGCACAAGAACTATTTTAGATTTTACAGCAAAAATACTTTTTGGGTGTTTTTGAGCGTTTTTTGCGGAATGAAAAGTTTGTTGGTGATTATCACACCATAGTTTTATTTTTTACCCAAAAAGCTGTAAGCAGTTTGTTTTTTTAGTCCAAGGTTAATTTTGGCTTTTGTTTCAATCTTGCACAAGAATTATTTTAGATTTTACAGCAAAAATACTTTTTGGGTGTTTTTGGGCGTTTTTTGCGGAATGAAAAGTTTGTTGGTGATTATCACACCATAGTTTTATTTTTTACCCAAAACACTGTACGCTGTTTGTTTTCTATATGTCTAAGCTTGATTTTGGCTTTTGTTTTAATCTTGCACAAGAATTATTTTAGATTTTACAGCAAAAACACTTTTTGGGTGTTTTTGAGCATTTTTTTCAAATTGGAAAAGTTTGTTGGCGATTATCACCCCATAGTTTTTCTTTTTATCCAAAAAACTGTACGCAGATTGTTTTTTATTGGTCTAAGCTTAGTTTTGGCTTTTGTTTTAATCTTGCACAAGGACTATTTTAAATTTTACAGCAAAAATACTTTTTGCAAAGCAAATACGTTCGAAATAATCATATTAATAAACAATTAGCTACTGGCTTGAGTTTTTCACATGTTTACATGTTCATATATACATTAGTATAAAATCAAACCAAAAAAGTTTGTCTTGAGTAGAACAAAAATCAGAAAAATGGGAATGAAGAAAAATAAACCGATGGCAACGCTGGGAAAGTGCAATTTAATATCAGCTTGAGAGTGATTTAATTCTCGTATTCAATTTTCACGAAAAAGTTGTATATATAGGAATTAAAATCACATTCAACAGAGCCACCTGACAAGTGGTGATAGCAAATACACGTGAGCACTGACGATGGAAGTGTAGTGGCTTCCGAAAGCGGCGCTACTCTGTTCTGCTGTGTACGTTGAAAAATTAAGTTGATGTTAATTTTTCCCTTGTTCCTTGGAATATTAATCATGCCCAATTTTTTCTGAATATAACGTTACGAACCTTAGCCTAATAATCAATTTGGATGCATAAAGCAAATACGTTCGAAATAATCATATTAATAAACAATTAGCTACTGGCTTGAGTTTTTCACATATTTACATGTTCATATATACTTAAGTATAAAATCAAACAAAAAAAGTTTGTCTTGAGTAGAACAAAAATCAGAAAAATGGGAATGAAGAACAATAAACCGATGGCAACGCTGGGAAAGTGCACTTTAATATCAGCTTGAGAGTGATTTAATTCTCGTATTCAATTTTCACGAAAAAGTTGTATATATAGGAATTAAAATCACATTCAACAGAGCCACCTGACAAGTGGTGATAGCAAATACACGTGAGCACTGACGATGGAAGTGTAGCGGCTTCCGAAAGTGGCGCTACTCTGTTCTGCTGTGTACGTTAAAAATTAAGTTGATGTTAATTTTTCCCTTGTTCCTTGGAATATTAATCATGCCCAATTCTTTCTGAATATAACGTTACGAACCTTAGCCTAATAATCAATTTGAATGCACAAGAATTATTTTAGATTTTACAGCAAAAATACTTTTTGGGTGTTTTTTGAGCGTTTTTTGCGGAATGAAAAGTTTGTTGGTGATTATCACACCATAGTTTTACTTTAAACCCAAAAACTGTACGCAGATTGTTTTTTATTGGTCTAAGCTTAGTTTTGGCTTTTGTTTCAATCTTGCACAAGAATTATTTTAGATTTTACAGCAAAAATACTTTTTGGGTGTTTTTGAGCGTTTTTTGCGGAATGTAAAAGTTTGTTGGTGATTATCACACCATAGTTTTATTTTTTACCCAAAACACTGTCAGCATTTTGTTTTTTATTGGTCTAAGCTTAATTTTGGCTTTTGTTTCAATCATGCACAAAAATTATTTTAGATTTTACAGCAAATATACTTTTTGGGTGTTTTTGAGCATTTTTTGCGGGATGGAAAAGTTTGGTGGTGATTATCACCCCATAGTTTTATTTTTTACCCAAAAAGTTGTACGCAGATTGTTTTCTATTGGTCTAAACTTAATTTTGGCGTGTGTTTAAATCTTGCACAAGAATTTTTTTTAGATTTTACAGCAAAAATACTTTTTGGGTGTTTTTGAGCATTTTTTGCGGAATGGAAAATTTTGTTGGTGATTATCACCCCATAGTGTTATTTTTTACCCAAAAAACTGCACGCAGTTTGTTTTCTCTTAGTCTATGGCTAATTTTGGCTTTTGTTTTAATCTTGCACAAGAATTATTTTAGATTTTACGGCGAAAATACTTTTTGGGTGTTTTTGAGCATTTTTTGCGGAATGTAAAAGTTCGTTGGTGATTATCACACCATAGTTTTACGTTTTTCTTAAAAAGCTGTACGCACTTTGTTTTCTATTGGTCTAAGCTTCGTTTTGGCTTTTGTTGCAATCTTGCACAAAAATTATTTTAGATTTTACAGCAAATATACTTTTTGGGTGTTTTTGAGCATTTTTTGCGGGATGGAAAAGTTTGTTGGTGATTATCACCCCATAGTTTTATTTTTTACCCAAAAAAATGTACGCAGATTGTTTTCTATTGGTCTAAACTTAATTTTGGCTTTTGTTTCAATCTTGCACAAGAATTATTTTAGATTTTACAGCAAATATACTTTTTGGGTGTTTTTGAGCATTTTTTGCGGGATGGAAAAGTTTGTTGGTGATTATCACCACATAGTTTTATTTTTTACCCAAAAAAGTGTACGCAGATTGTTTTTTATTGGCCTAAACTTAATTTTGGCTTTTGTTTCAATCTTGCAGAAGAATTATTTAAGATTTTACAGCAAAAATGTTTTTTGGGTGTTTTTGAGCATTTTTTTAGGAATGTAAAAGTTTGTTGGTGATTATCACCTCATAGTTTTATTTTTTTACCCAAAAAACTGTACACTGTTTGTTTTCTATATGTCTAAGCTTTATTTTGGCTTTTGTTTTAATCTTGCACAAGAATTATTTTAGATTTTACAGCAAAAACACTTTTTGGGTGTTTTTGAGCATTTTTTGCGAATTGGAAAAGTTTGTTGGCGATTATCACCCCATAATTTTATTTTTTATCCAAAAAGCTGTACGCAGATTGTTTTTTATTGGTCTAAGCTTAATTCTGGCTTCTGTTTTAATCTTGCACAAGGACTATTTTAGATTTTACAGCAAAAATACTTTTTGGGTGTTTTTGAGCGTTTTTTGTGGAATGGAAAAGTTTGTTGGTGATTATCACCCCATAGTTTTATTTCTTACCCAAAAAGCTGTAAGCAGTTTGTTTTTTTTTTAGTCCAAGGTTAATTTTGGTATTTGTTTCAATCTTGCACAGGAATTATTTTAGATTTTACAGCAAAAATACATTTTGGGTGTTTTTGAGCATTTTTTGCGGAATGGAAAAGTTTGTTGCTGATTATCACCCCATAGTTTATTTTTTACCCAAAAACTGTACGCAGTTTGTTTTCCTTTGGTCTAGGCTTAATTTTGGCTTTTGTTTTAATCTTGCACAAGAATTATTTTAGATTTTACAGCAAAAATACTTTTTGGGTGTTTTTGAGCGTTTTTTGCGGAATGTAAAAGTTTTTTGGTGATTATCACACCATAGTTTTATTTTTTACCAAAAACACTGTACGCTATTTGTTTTCTATTGGTCTAAGCTTAATTTTGGCTTTTGTTTTAATCGTGCACAAGGACTATTTTAGATTTTACAGCAAAAAATACTTTTTGGGTGTTTTTGAGCGTTTTTTGTGGAATGGAAAAGTTTGTTGGTGATTATCACCCCATAGTTTTATTTTTTCCCAAAAACACTGTACGCAATTTGTTTTTTATTGGTCTAAGCTTAATTTTGGCTTTTGTTTCAATCATGCACAAAAATTATTTTAGATTTTACAGCAAATATACTTTTTGGGTGTTTTTGAGCATTTTTTGCGGGATGGAAAAGTTTGTTGGTGATTATCATTCCATAGTTTTATTTTTTACCCAAAAAGTTGTACGCAGATTGTTTTCTATTGGTCTACACTTAATTTTGGCGTTTGTTTAAATCTTGCACAAGAATTATTTTAGATTTTACGGCGAAAATACTTTTTGGGTGTTTTTGAGCATTTTTTGCGGAATGTAAAAGTTCGTTGGTGATTATCACACCATAGTTTTATGTTTTTCTTAAAAACCTGTACGCACTTTGTTTTCTATTGGTCTAAGCTTTGTTTTGGCTTTTGTTGCAATCTTGCACAAAAATTATTTTAGATTTTACAGCAAATATACTTTTTGGGTGTTTTTGAGCATTTTTTGCGGGATGGAAAAGTTTGTTGGTGATTATCACCCCATAGTTTTATTTTTTACCCAAAAAAATGTACGCAGATTGTTTTCTATTGGTCTAAACTTAATTTTGGCTTTTGTTTTAATCTTGCACAAGAATTATTTTAGATTTTACAGCAAATATACTTTTTGGGTGTTTTTGAGCATTTTTTGCGGGATGGAAAAGTTTGTTGGTGATTATCACCACATAGTTTTATTTTTTACCCAAAAAAGTGTACGCAGATTGTTTTTTATTGGCCCAAAACTTAATTTTGGCTTTTGTTTCAATCTTGCAGAAGAATTATTTAAGATTTTACAGCAAAAATGTTTTTTGGGTGTTTTTGAGCATTTTTTTAGGAATGTAAAAGTTTGTTGGTGATTATCACCCCATAGTTTTATTTTTTTACCCAAAAAACTGTACACTGTTTGTTTTCTATATGTCTAAGCTTTATTTTGGCTTTCGTTTTAATCTTGCACAAGAATTATTTTAGATTTTACAGCAAAAACACTTTTTGGGTGTTTTTGAGCATTTTTTGCGAATTGGAAAAGTTTGTTGGCGATTATCACCCCATAATTTTATTTTTTATCCAAAAAGCTGTACGCAGATTGTTTTTTATTGGTCTAAGCTTAATTCTGGCTTCTGTTTTAATCTTGCACAAGGACTATTTTAGATTTTACAGCAAAAATACTTTTTGGGTGTTTTTGAGCGTTTTTTGTGGAATGGAAAAGTTTGTTGGTGATTATCACCCCATAGTTTTATTTCTTACCCAAAAAGCTGTAAGCAGTTTGTTTTTTTTTTAGTCCAAGGTTAATTTTGGTATTTGTTTCAATCTTGCACAGGAATTATTTTAGATTTTACAGCAAAAATACATTTTGGGTGTTTTTGAGCATTTTTTGCGGAATGGAAAAGTTTGTTGCTGATTATCACCCCATAGTTTATTTTTTACCCAAAAACTGTACGCGGTTTGTTTTCCTTTGGTCTAGGCTTTATTTTGGCTTTTGTTTTAATCTTGCACAAGAATTATTTTAGTTTTTACAGCAAAAATACTTTTTGGGTGTTTTTGAGCGTTTTTTGCGGAATGTAAAAGTTTTTTGGTGATTATCACACCATAGTTTTATTTTTTACCAAAAACACTGTACGCACTTTGTTTTCTATTGGTCTAAGCTTAATTTTGGTTTTTGTTTTAATCGTGCACAAGGACTATTTTAGATTTTACAGCAAAAAATACTTTTTGGGTGTTTTTGAGCGTTTTTTGTGGAATGGAAAAGTTTGTTGGTGATTATCACCCCATAGTTTTATTTTTTACCCAAAAAGCTGTAAGCAGTTTGTTTTTTTTAGTCCACGGTTAATTTTGGCTTTTGTTTCAATCTTGCACAAGAATTATTTTAGATTTTACAGCAAAAATACTTGATGGGTGTTTTTGAGCGTTTTTTGCGGAATGAAAATTTGTTGGTGATTATCACACCATAGTTTTATTTTTTACTCAAAACACTGTACGCTGTTTGTTTTCTATATGTCTAAGCTTGATTTTGGCTTTTGTTTTAATCTTGCACTAGAATTATTTTAGATTTTACAGCAAAAACACTTTTTGGGTGTTTTTGAGCATTTTTTTCAAATTGGAAAAGTTTGTTGGCGATTATCACCCCATAGTTTTATTTTTTATCAAAAAAACTGTACGCAGATTGTTTTTTATTGGTCTAAGCTTAATTTTGGCTTTTGTTTTAATCTTGCACAAGGACTATTTTAAATTTTACAGCAAAAATACTTTTTGCAAAGCAAATACGTTCGAAATAATCATATTAATAAACAATTAGCTACTGGCTTGAGTTTTTCATGTTCATATATACTTAAGTATAAAATCAAACCAAAAAAGTTTGTCTTGAGTAGAACAAAAATCAGAAAAATGGGAATGAAGAACAATAAACCGATGGCAACGCTGGGAAAGTGCACTATAATATCAGCTTGAGAGTGATTTAATTCTCGTATTCAATATTCACGAAAAAGTTGTATATATAGGAATTAAAATCACATTCAACAGAGCCACCTGACAAGTGGTGATAGCAAATACATGTGAGCACTGACGATGGAAGTGTAGCGGCTTCCGAAAGTGGCGCTACTCTGTTCTGCTGTGTACGTTAAAAATTAAGTTGATGTTAATTTTTCCCTTGTTCCTTGGAATATTAATCATGCCCAATTCTTTCTGAATATAACGTTACGAACCTTAGCCTAATAATCAATTTGGATGCACAAGAATTATTTTAGATTTTACAGCAAAAATACTTTTGGGGTGTTTTTGAGCGTTTTTTGCGGAATGAAAAGTTTGTTGGTGATTATGACACCATAGTTTTATTTTTTACCCAAAACACTGTACAAATTTTGTTTTCTATTGGTCTAAGCTTTATTTTGGCTTTTGTTTTAATCTTGCCCAAGGATTATTTTAGATTTTACAGCAAAAATACTTTTTGGGTGTTTTTGAGCGTTTTTTGCGGAATGGAAAAGTTTGTTGGTGATTATCACCTAATAGTTTTACTTTTAACCCAAAAACTGTACGCAGATTGTTTTCTATTGGTCTAAGTTTAATTTTGGCTTTTGTTTCAATCTTGCACAAGAATTATTTTAGATTTTACAGCAAAAATACTGTTTGGGTGTTTTTGAGCGTTTTTTGCGGAATGTAAAAGTTTGTTGGTGATTATCACACCATAGTTTTATTTTTTACCCAAAACACTGTCAGCATTTTGTTTTCTATTGGTCTAAGCTTAATTTTGGCTTTTGTTTTAATCTTGCACAAGGACTATTTTAGATTTTACAGCAAAAATACTTTTTGGGTGTTTTTGAGCGTTTTTTGTGGAATGGAAAAGTTTGTTGGTGATTATCACCCCATAGTTTTATTTCTTACCCAAAAAGCTGTAAGCAGTTTCTTTTTTTTTTAGTCCAAGGTTAATTTTGGCATTTGCTTCAATCTTGCACAAGAATTATTTTAGATTTTACAGCAAAAATACATTTTGGGTGTTTTTGAGCATTTTTTGCGGAATGGAAAAGTTTGTTGCTGATTATCACCCCATAGTTTATTTTTTACCCAAAAACTGTTCGCAGTTTGTTTTCCTTTGGTCTAGGCTTAATTTTGGCTTTTGTTTTAATCTTGCACAAGAATTATTTTAGATTTTACAGCAAAAATACTTTTTGGGTGTTTTTGATTGTTTTTTGCGGAATGTAAAAGTTTGTTGGTGATTTTCACACCATAGTTTTATTTTTACCCAAAAGACTGTACGCATTTTGTTTTCTATTGGTCTAAGCTTAATTTTGGCTTTTGTTTTAATCTTGCACAAGAATTATTTTAGATTTTACAGCAAAAATACTTTTTGGGTGTTTTTGAGCGTTTTTTGCGGAATGAAAAGTTTGTTGGTGATTATCACACCATAGTTTTATTTTTTACCCAAAACACTGTACGCTGTTTGTTTTCTATATGTCTAAGCTTGATTTGGGATTTTGTTTTAATCTTGCACAAGAATTCTTTTAGATTTTACAGCAAAAACACTTTTTGGGTGTTTTTGAGCATTTTTTTTAAAATTGGAAAAGTTTGTTGGCGATTATCACCCCATAGTTTTATTTTTTTATCCCAAAAACTGTACGCAGATTGTTTTTTATTGGTCTAAGCTTAATTTTGGCTTTTGTTTTAATCTTGCACAAGGACTATTTTAAATTTTACAGCAAAAATACTTTTTGCAAAGCAAATACGTTCGAAATAATCATATTAATAAACAATTAGCTACTGGCTTGAGTTTTTCACATGTTTACATGTTCATATATACTTAAATATAAAATCAAACCAAAAAAGTTTGTCTTGAGTAGAACAAAAATCAGAAAAATGGGAATGAAGAACAATAAACCGATGGCAACGCTGGGAAAGTGCACTTTAATATCAGCTTGAGAGTGATTTAATTCTCGTATTCAATTTTCACGAAAAAGTTGTATATATAGGAATTAAAATCACATTCAACAGAGTCACCTGACAAGTGGTGATAGCAAATACACGTGAGCACTGACGATGGAAGTGTAGCGGCTTCCGAAAGTGGCGCTACTCTGTTCTGCTGTGTACGTTAAAAATTAAGTTGATGTTAATTTTTCCCTTGTTCCTTGGAATATTAATCAAGCCCAATTCTTTCTGAATATAACGTTACGAACCTTAGCCTAATAATCAATTTGGATGCACAAGAATTATTTTAGATTTTACAGCAAAAATACTTTTTGGGTGTTTTTGAGCGTTTTTTGCGGAATGAAAAGTTTGTTGGTGATTATCACACCATAGTTTTATTTTTTACCCAAAACACTGTACAAATTTTGTTTTCTATTGGTCTAAACTTAATTTTGGCTTTTGTTTTAATCTTGCACAAGAATTATTTTAGATTTTACAGCAAATATACTTTTTGGGTGTTTTTGAGCATTTTTTGCGGGATGGAAAAGTTTGTTGGTGAGTATCACCCCATAGTTTTATTTTTTACCCAAAAAATTGTACGCAGATTGTTTTCTATTGGTCTAAACTTAATTTTGGCTTTTGTTTAATCTTGCCCAAGGATTATTTTAGATTTTACAGCAAAAATACTTTTTGGGTGTTTTTGAGCGTTTTTTGCGGAATGGAAAAGTTTGTTGGTGATTATCACCCCATAGTTTTACTTTTAACCCAAAAACTGTACGCAGGTTGTTTTCTATTGGTCTAAGCTTAATTTTGGCTTTTGTTTCAATCTTGCACAAGAATTATTTTAGATTTAACAGCAAAAATACTTTTTGGGTGTTTTTGAGCGCTTTTTGCGGAATGAAAAGTTTGGTGGTGATTATCACACCATAGTTTTATTTTTTACCCAAAACACTGTACGCATTTTGTTTTCTATTGGTCTAAACTTAATTTTGGCTTTTGTTTTAATCTTGCACAAGAATTATTTTAGATTTTACAGCAAATATACTTTTTGGGTGTTTTTGAGCATTTTTTGCGGGATGGAAAAGTTTGTTGGTGAGTATCACCCCATAGTTTTATTTTTTACCCAAAAAATTGTACGGAGATTGTTTTCTATTGGTCTAAACTTAATTTTGGCTTTTGTTTCAATCTTGCAGAAGAATTATTTAAGATTTTACAGCAAAAATACTTTTTGGGTGTTTTTGAGCATTTTTTGAGGAATGTAAAAGTTTGTTGGTGATTATCACCCCATAGTTTTATTTTTTTACCCAAAAAACTGTACGCTGTTTGTTTTCTATATGTCTAAGCTTGATTTTGGCTTTTGTTTTAATCTTGCGCAAGAATTATTTTAGATTTTACAGCAAAAACACTTTTTGGGTGTTTTTGAGCATTTTTAGCGAATTGGAAAAGTTTGTTGGCAATTATCACCCCATAGTTTTATTTTTTATCCAAAAAACTGTACGCAGATTGTTTTTTATTGGTCTAAGTTTAATTCTGGCTTTTGCTTTAATCTTACACAAGGACAAGTTTAGATTTTACAGCAAAAATACTTTTTGGGTGTTTTTGAGCGTTTTTTGTGGAATGGAAAAGTTTGTTGGTGATTATCACCCCATAGTTTTATTTCTTACCCAAAAAGCTGTAAGCATTTTGTTTTTTTTAGTCCAAGGTTAATTTTTGCATTTGTTTCAATCTTGCACAAGAATTATTTTAGATTTTACAGCAAAAATACATTTTGGGTGTTTTTGAACATTTTTTGCGGAATGGAAAAGTTTGTTGGTGTTTATCACCCCATAGTTTTACGTTTAACACAAAAACTGTACGCAGTTTATTTTCCTTTGGTCTATGCTTAATTTTGGCTTTTGTTTTAATCTTGCACAAGAATTATTTTAGATTTTACAGCAAAAAGACTTTTTGGGTGTTTTTGAGCGTTTTTTGCGGAATGTAAAAGTTTGTTGGTGATTATCACACCATAGTTTTATTTTTTACCCAAAACACTGTACGCATTTTGTTTTCTATTGGTCTAAGCTTAATTTTGGCTTTTGTTTCAATCATGCACAAGAATTATTTTAGATTTTACAGCACAAATACTTTTTGGGTGTTTTTGAGCGTTTTTTGCGGAATGTAAAAGTTTTTTGGCGATTATCACACCATAGTTTTATTTTTTACCAAAAACACTGTACGCATTTTGTTTTCTATTGGTCTAAGCTTGTTTTAATCGTGCACAAGGACTATTTTAGATTTTACAGCAAAAATACTTTTTGGGTGTTTTTGAGCGTTTTTTGTGGAATGGAAAAGTTTGTTGGTGATTATCACCCCATAATTTTATTTTTTACCCAAAAAGCTGTAAGCAGTTTGTTTTTTTAGTCCAAGGTTAATTTTGGCTTTTGTTTCAATCTTGCACAAGAATTATTTTAGATTTTACAGCAAAAATACTTTTTGGGTGTTTTTGGGCGTTTTTTGCGGAATGAAAAGTTTGTTGGTGATTATCACACCATAGTTTTATTTTTTACCCAAAACACTGTACGCTGTTTGTTTTCTATATGTCTAAGCTTGATTTTGGCTTTTGTTTTAATCTTGCACAAGAATTATTTTAGATTTTACAGCAAAAACACTTTTTGGGTGTTTTTGAGCATTTTTTTCAAATTGGAAAAGTTTGTTGGCGATTATCACCCCATAGTTTTACTTCTTATCCAAAAAACTGTACGCAGATTGTTTTTTATTGGTCTAAGCTTAATTTTGGCTTTTGTTTTAATCTTGCACAAGGACTATTTTAAATTTTACAGCAAAAATACTTTTTGCAAAGCAAATACGTTCGAAATAATCATATTAATAAACAATTAGCTACTGGCTTGAGTTTTTCACATGTTTACATGTTCATATATACATTAGTATAAAATCAAACCAAAAAAGTTTGTCTTGAGTAGAACAAAAATCAGAAAAATGGGAATGAAGAAAAATAAACCGATGGCAACGCTGGGAAAGTGCAATTTAATATCAGCTTGAGAGTGATTTAATTCTCGTATTCAATTTTCACGAAAAAGTTGTATATATAGGAATTAAAATCACATTCAACAGAGCCACCTGACAAGTGGTGATAGCAAATACACGTGAGCACTGACGATGGAAGTGTAGTGGCTTCCGAAAGCGGCGCTACTCTGTTCTGCTGTGTACGTTGAAAAATTAAGTTGATGTTAATTTTTCCCTTGTTCCTTGGAATATTAATCATGCCCAATTTTTTCTGAATATAACGTTACGAATCTTAGCCTAATAATCAATTTGGATGCACAAAGCAAATACGTTCGAAATAATCATATTAATAAACAATTAGCTACTGGCTTGAGTTTTTCACATGTTTACATGTTCATATATACTTAAGTATAAAATCAAACAAAAAAAGTTTGTCTTGAGTAGAACAAAAATCAGAAAAATGGGAATGAAGAACAATAAACCGATGGCAACGCTGGGAAAGTGCACTTTAATATCAGCTTGAGAGTGATTTAATTCTCGTATTCAATTTTCACGAAAAAGTTGTATATATAGGAATTAAAATCACATTCAACAGAGCCACCTGACAAGTGGTGATAGCAAATACACGTGAGCACTGACGATGGAAGTGTAGCGGCTTCCGAAAGTGGCGCTACTCTGTTCTGCTGTGTACGTTAAAAATTAAGTTGATGTTAATTTTTCCCTTGTTCCTTAGAATATTAATCATGCCCAATTCTTTCTGAATATAACGTTACGAACCTTAGCCTAATAATCAATTTGGATGCACAAGAATTATTTTAGATTTTACAGCAAAAATACTTTTTGGGTGTTTTTGAGCGTTTTTTGCGGAATGAAAAGTTTGTTGGTGATTATCACACCATAGTTTTATTTTTTACCCAAAACACTGTACAAATTTTGTTTTCTATTGGTCTAAGCTTTATTTTGGCTTTTGTTTTAATCTTGCCCAAGGATTATTTTAGATTTTACAGCAAAAATACTTTTTGGGTGTTTTTGAGCGTTTTTTGCGGAATGGAAAAGTTTGTTGGTGATTATCACCCCATAGTTTTACTTTTTACCCAAAAACTGTACGCAGATTGTTTTCTATTGGTCTAAGCTTAATTTTGGCTTTTGTTTCAATCTTGCACAAGAATTATTTTAGATTTTACAGCAAAAATACTTTTTGGGTGTTTTTGAGCGTTTTTTGCGGAATGAAAAGTTTGTTGGTGATTATGACACCATAGTTTTATTTTTTACCCAAAACACTGTACGCATTTTGTTTTCTATTGGTCTAAGCTTAATTTGGCTTTTGTTTCAATCTTGCACAAGAATTATTTTAGATTTTACAGCAAATATACTTTTTGGGTGTTTTTGAGCATTTTTTGCGGGATGGAAAAGTTTGTTGGTGAGTACCACCCCATAGTTTTATTTTTTACCCAAAAAATTGTACGCAGATTGTTTTCTATTGGTCTAAACTTAATTTTGGCTTTTGTTTCAATATTGCAGAAGAATTATTTAAGATTTTACAGCAAAAATACTTTTTGGGTGTTTTTGAGCGTTTTTTGTGGAATGGAAAAGTTTGTTGGTGATTATCACCCCATAGTTTTCTTTTTTACCCAAAAAGCTGTAAGCAGTTTGTTTTTTTTAGTTCAAGGTTAATTTTGGCTTTTGTTTCAATCTTGCACAAGAATTATTTTAGATTTTACAGCAAAAATACTTTTTGGGTGTTTTTGAGCGTTTTTTGCGGAATGAAAAGTTTGTTGGTGATTGTCACACCATAGTTTTATTTTTTACACAAAACACTGTACGCTGTTTGTTTTCTATATGTCTAAGCTTGATTTTGGCTTTTGTTTTAATCTTGCACAAGAATTATTTTAGATTTTACAGCAAAAACACTTTTTGGGTGTTTTTGAGCATTTTTTTCAAATTGGAAAAGTTTGTTGGCGATTGTCACCCCATAGTTTTACTTTTTATCCAAAAAACTGTACGCAGATTGTTTTTTATTGGTCTAAGCTTAATTTTGGCTTTTGTTTTAATCTTGCACAAGGACTATTTTAAATTTTACAGCAAAAATACTTTTTGCAAAGCAAATACGTTCGAAATAATCATATTAATAAGCAATTAGCTACTGGCTTGAGTTTTTCACATGTTTACATGTTCATATATACTTAAGTATAAAATCAAACCAAAAAAGTTTGTCTTGAGTAGAACAAAAATCAGAAAAATGGGAATGAAGAACAATAAACCGATGGCAACGCTAGGAAAGTGCACTTTAATATCAGCTTGAGAGTGATTTAATTCTCGTATTCAATTTTCACGAAAAAGTTGTATATATAGGAATTAAAATCACATTCAACAGAGCCACCTGCTAGTGGTGATAGCAAATACACGTGAGCACTGACGATGGAAGTGTAGCGGCTTCCGAAAGTGGCGCTACTCTGTTCTGCTGTGTACGTTAAAAATTAAGTTGATGTTAATTTTTCCCTTGTTCCTTGGAATATTAATCATGCCCAATTCTTTCTGAATATAACGTTACGAACCTTAGCCTAATAATCAATTTGAATGCACAAGAATTATTTTAGATTTTACAGCAAAAATACTTTTTGGGTGTTTTTGAGCGTTTTTGCGGAATGGAAAAGTTTGTTGGTGATTATCACCCAATAGTTTTACTTTTAACCCAAAAACTGTACGCAGATTGTTTTCTATTGGTCTAAGTTTAATTTTGGCTTTTGTTTCAATCTTGCACAAGAATTATTTTAGATTTTACAGCAAAAATACTTTTTTGGTGTTTTTGAGCGTTTTTTGCGGAATGTAAAAGTTTGTTGGTGATTATCACACCATAGTTTTATTTTTTACGCAAAACACTGTCAGCATTTTGTTTTCTATTGATCTAAGCTTAATTTTAACTTTTGTTTCAATCTAGCACAAAAATTATTTTAGATTTTACAGCAAATATACTTTTTGGGTGTTTTTGAGCATTTTTTGCGGGATGGAAAAGTTTGTTGGTGATTATCACCCCATAGTTTTATTTTTTACCCAAAAAGTTGTACGCAGATTGTTTTCTATTGGTCTAAACTTAATTTTGGCGTTTGTTTAAATCTTGCACAAGAATTTTTTTTAGATTTTACAGCAAAAATACTTTTTGGGTGTTTTTGAGCATTTTTTGCGGAATGGAAAAGTTTGTTGGTGATTATCACCCCATAGTGTTATTTTTTACCCAAAAAACTGCACGCAGTTTGTTTTCTCTTAGTCTATGGTTAATTTTGGCTTTTGTTTCAATCTTGCACAAGAATTATTTTAGATTTTACGGCGAAAATACTTTTTGGGTGTTTTTGAGCATTTTTTGCGGAATGTAAAAGTTTGTTGGTGATTATCACACCATAGTTTTATGTTTTACTCAAAAAGCTGTACGCATTTTGTTTTCTATTGGTCTAAGCATCGTTTTGGCTTTTGTTGCAATCTTGCACAAGAATTTTTTTAGATTTTACAGCAAAAATACTTTTTGGGTGTTTTGAGCATTTTTTGCGGAATGTAAAAGTTTGTTGGTGATTATCGCCCCATAGTGTAATTTTTTACCCAAAAAACTGCACGCAGTTTGTTTTCTATTGGTTTAAGCTTAATTTAAACTTTTGCTTCAATCTTGCACAAGAATTATTTTAGATTTTACAGCAAAAATACTTTTTGGGTGTTTTTGAGCGTTTTTTGCGGAATGAAAAGTTTGTTGGTGATTATCACACCATAGTTTTATTTTTTACCAAAACACTGTACAAATTTTGTTTTCTATTGGTCTAAGCTTTATTTTGGCTTTTGTTTTAATCTTGCCCAAGGATTATTTTAGATTTTACAGCAAAAATACTTTTTGGGTGTTTTTGAGCATTTTTTGCGGAATGGAAAAGTTTGTTGGTGATTATCACCCCATAGTTTTACTTTTAACCCACAAAGCTGTAAGCAGTTTGTTTTTTTTTGGTCCAAGGTTAATTTTGGCTTTTGTTTCAATCTTGCACAAGAATTATTTTAGATTTGACAGCAAAAATACTTTTTGGGTGTTTTTCAGCGTTTTTTGTGGAATGGAAAAGTTTGTTGGTGATTATCACCCCATAGTTTTATTTTTTACCCAAAAAGCTGTAAGCAGTTTGTTTTTTTTAGTCCAAGGTTAATTTTGGCTTTTGTTTCAATCTTGCACAAGAATTATTTTAGATTTTACAGCAAAAATACTTTTGGGGTGTTTTTGAGCATTTTTTGCGGAATGGAAAAGTTTGTTGCTGATTATCAGCGCATAGTTTATTTTTTACCCAAAAAGCTGTACGCAGTTTGTTTTTAGTGGTGTAAGGCTAATTTTGGCTTTTGTTTCAATCTTGCAGAAGGATTATTTTAGATTTTACAGCAAAAATACTTTTTGGGTGTTTTTGAGCATTTTTTGCGGAATGGAAAAGTTTGTTGGTGATTATCACCCCATAGTTTTATTTTTTACCCAAAAAGCTGTACGCAGTTTGTTTTTAGTGGTCTAAGGTTAATTTTGGCTTTTGGTTTAATCTTGCAGAAGGATTAGTTTAGATTTTACAGCAAAAATACTTTTTGGGTGTTTTTGAGCATTTTTTGCGGAATGTAAAAGTTTGTTGGTGATTATCACCCCATAGTGTTATTTTTTACCCAAAAAGCTGCACGCAGTTTGTTTTCCATTGGTCTAAGCTTAATTTTGGCTTTTGTTTCAATCTTGCACAAAATTATTTTAGATTTTACAGCAAATATACTTTTTGGGTGTTTTTGAGCATTTTTTGCGGGATGGAAAAGTTTGTTGGTGATTATCACCCCATAGTTTAATTTTTACCCAAAAAATTGTACGCGGATTGTTTTCTATTGGTCTAAACTTAATTTTGGATTTTGTTTAAATCTTGCACAAGAATTTTTTTTAGATTTTACAGCAAAAATACTTTTTGGGTGTTTTTGAGCATTTTTTGCGGAATGGAAAAGTTTGTTGGTGATTATCACCCCATAGTGTTATTTTTTACCCAAAAAGCTGTAAGCAGTTTGTTTTTTTTAGTCCAAGCTTAATTTTGGCTTTTGTTTCAATCTTGCACAAGAATTATTTTAGATTTTACAGCAAAAATACTTTTTGGGTGTTTTTGAGCATTTTTTGCAGAATAGAAAAGTTTGTTGCTGATTATCACCGCATAGTTTATTTTTTACCCAAAAAGCTGTACGCAGTTTGTTTTTAGTAGTCTAAGGCTAATTTTGGCTTTTGTTTCAATCTTGCAGAAGGATTATTTTAGATTTTACAGCAAAAATACTTTTTGGGTGTTTTTGAGCATTTTTTGCGGAATGGAAAAGTTTGTTGGTGATTATCACCCCATAGTTTTATTTTTTACCCAAAAAGCTGTACGCAGTTAATTTTTAGTGGTCTAAGCTTCGTTTTGGCTTTTGTTGCAATCTTGCACAAGAATTTTTTTAGATTTTACAGCAAAAATACTTTTTGGGTGGTTTTGAGCGTTTTTTGCGGAATGAAAAGTTTGTTGGTGATTATCACACCATAGTTTTATTTTTTACCCAAAACACTGTACGAATTTTGTTTTCCATTGGTCTAAGCTTAATTTTGGCTTTTGTTTCAATCTTGCACAAAATTATTTTAGATTTTACAGCAAATACACTTTTTGGGTGTTTTTGAGCATTTTTTGCGGGATGGAAAAGTTTGTTGGTGATTATCACCCCATAGTTTTATTTTTACCCAAAAAATTGTACGCAGATTATTTTCTGTTGGTCTAAACTTAATTTTGGCTTTTGTTTAAATCTTACACAAGAATTTTTTTTAGATTTTACAGCAAAAATACTTTTTGGGTGTTTTTGAGCATTTTTTGCGGAATGGAAAAGTTTGTTGCTGATTATCACCCCATAGTTTATTTTTTACCCAAAAACTGTTCGCAGTTTGTTTTCCTTTGGTCTAGGCCTAATTTTGGCTTTTGTTTTAATCTTGCACAAGAATTATTTTAGATTTTACAGCAAAAATACTTTTTGGGTGTTTTTGAGCGTTTTTTGCGGAATGTAAAAGTTTGTTGGTGATTTTCACACCATAGTTTTATTTTTTACCCAAAAGACTGTACGCATTTTGTTTTCTATTGGTCTAAGCTTAATTTTGGCTTTTGTTTCAATCTTGCACAAGAATTATTTTAGATTTTACAGCAAAAATACTTTTTGGGTGTTTTTTAGCGTTTTTTGCGGAATGAAAAGTTTGTTGGTGATTATCACACCATAGTTTTATTTTTTACCCAAAACACTGTACGCTGTTTGTTTTCTATATGTCTAAGCTTGATTTGGGATTTTGTTTTAATCTTGCACAAGAATTCTTTTAGATTTTACAGCAAAAACACTTTTTGGGTGTTTTTGAGCATTTTTTTTAAAATTGGAAAAGTTTGTTGGCGATTATCACCCCATAGTTTTATTTTTTTATCCCAAAAACTGTACGCAGATTGTTTTTTATTGGTCTAAGCTTAATTTTGGCTTTTGTTTTAATCTTGCACAAGGACTATTTTAAATTTTACAGCAAAAATACTTTTTGCAAAGCAAATACGTTCGAAATAATCATATTAATAAACAATTAGCTACTGGCTTGAGTTTTTCACATGTTTACATGTTCATATATACTTAAATATAAAATCAAACCAAAAAAGTTTGTCTTGAGTAGAACAAAAATCAGAAAAATGGGAATGAAGAACAATAAACCGATGGCAACGCTGGGAAAGTGCACTTTAATATCAGCTTGAGAGTGATTTAATTCTCGTATTCAATTTTCACGAAAAAGTTGTATATATAGGAATTAAAATCACATTCAACAGAGTCACCTGACAAGTGGTGATAGCAAATACACGTGAGCACTGACGATGGAAGTGTAGCGGCTTCCGAAAGTGGCGCTACTCTGTTCTGCTGTGTACGTTAAAAATTAAGTTGATGTTAATTTTTCCCTTGTTCCTTGGAATATTAATCAAGCCCAATTCTTTCTGAATATAACGTTACGAACCTTAGCCTAATAATCAATTTGGATGCACAAGAATTATTTTAGATTTTACAGCAAAAATACTTTTTGGGTGTTTTTGAGCGTTTTTTGCGGAATGAAAAGTTTGTTGGTGATTATCACACCATAGTTTTATTTTTTACCCAAAACACTGTACAAATTTTGTTTTCTATTGGTCTAAACTTAATTTTGGCTTTTGTTTTAATCTTGCACAAGAATTATTTTAGATTTTACAGCAAATATACTTTTTGGGTGTTTTTGAGCGTTTTTTGCGGAATGGAAAAGTTTGTTGGTGATTATCACCCCATAGTTTTACTTTTAACCCAAAAACTGTACGCAGATTGTTTTCTATTGGTCTAAGCTTAATTTTGGCTTTTGTTTCAATCTTACACAAGAATTATTTTAGATTTTACAGCAAAAATACTTTTTGGGTGTTTTTGAGCGTTTTTTGCGGAATGAAAAGTTTGTTGGTGATTATCACACCATAGTTTTATTTTTTACCCAAAATACTGTACGCATTTTGTTTTCTATTGGTCTAAGCTTAATTTGGCTTTTGTTTCAATCTTGCACAAGAATTATTTTAGATTTTACAGCAAATATACTTTTTGGGTGTTTTTGAGCATTTTTTGCGGGATGGAAAAGTTTGTTGGTGAGTACCGCCCCATAGTTTTATTTTTTACCCAAAAAATTGTACGCAGATTGTTTTCTATTGGTCTAAACTTAATTTTGGCTTTTGTTTCAATCTTGCAGAAGAATTATTTAAGATTTTACAGCAAAAATACTTTTTGGGTGTTTTTGAGCGTTTTTTGTGGAATGGAAAAGTTTGTTGGTGATTATCACCCCATAGTTTTCTTTTTTACCCAAAAAGCTGTAAGCAGTTTGTTTTTTTTAGTTCAAGGTTAATTTTGGCTTTTGTTTCAATCTTGCACAAGAATTATTTTAGATTTTACAGCAAAAATACTTTTTGGGTGTTTTTGAGCGTTTTTTGCGGAATGAAAAGTTTGTTGGTGATTGTCACACCATAGTTTTATTTTTTACACAAAACACTGTACGCTGTTTGTTTTCTATATGTCTAAGCTTGATTTTGGCTTTTGTTTTAATCTTGCACAAGAATTATTTTAGATTTTACAGCAAAAACACTTTTTGGGTGTTTTTGAGCATTTTTTTCAAATTGGAAAAGTTTGTTGGCGATTGTCACCCCATAGTTTTACTTTTTATCCAAAAAACTGTACGCAGATTGTTTTTTATTGGTCTAAGCTTAATTTTGGCTTTTGTTTTAATCTTGCACAAGGACTATTTTAAATTTTACAGCAAAAATACTTTTTGCAAAGCAAATACGTTCGAAATAATCATATTAATAAGCAATTAGCTACTGGCTTGAGTTTTTCACATGTTTACATGTTCATATATACTTAAGTATAAAATCAAACCAAAAAAGTTTGTCTTGAGTAGAACAAAAATCAGAAAAATGGGAATGAAGAACAATAAACCGATGGCAACGCTAGGAAAGTGCACTTTAATATCAGCTTGAGAGTGATTTAATTCTCGTATTCAATTTTCACGAAAAAGTTGTATATATAGGAATTAAAATCACATTCAACAGAGCCACCTGCTAGTGGTGATAGCAAATACACGTGAGCACTGACGATGGAAGTGTAGCGGCTTCCGAAAGTGGCGCTACTCTGTTCTGCTGTGTACGTTAAAAATTAAGTTGATGTTAATTTTTCCCTTGTTCCTTGGAATATTAATCATGCCCAATTCTTTCTGAATATAACGTTACGAACCTTAGCCTAATAATCAATTTGAATGCACAAGAATTATTTTAGATTTTACAGCAAAAATACTTTTTGGGTGTTTTTGAGCGTTTTTGCGGAATGGAAAAGTTTGTTGGTGATTATCACCCAATAGTTTTACTTTTAACCCAAAAACTGTACGCAGATTGTTTTCTATTGGTCTAAGTTTAATTTTGGCTTTTGTTTCAATCTTGCACAAGAATTATTTTAGATTTTACAGCAAAAATACTTTTTGGGTGTTTTTGAGCGTTTTTTGCGGAATGAAAAAGTTTGTTGGTGATTATCACACCATAGTTTTATGTTTTACCCAAAACACTGTCAGCATTTTGTTTTCTATTGATCTAAGCTTAATTTTAACTTTTGTTTCAATCTAGCACAAAAATTATTTTAGATTTTACAGCAAATATACTTTTTGGGTGTTTTTGAGCATTTTTTGCGGGATGGAAAAGTTTGTTGGTGATTATCACCCCATAGTTTTATTTTTTACCCAAAAAGTTGTACGCAGATTGTTTTCTATTGGTCTAAACTTAATTTTGGCGTTTGTTTAAATCTTGCACAAGAATTTTTTTTAGATTTTACAGCAAAAATACTTTTTGGGTGTTTTTGAGCATTTTTTGCGGAATGGAAAAGTTTGTTGGTGATTATCACCCCATAGTGTTATTTTTTACCCAAAAAACTGCACGCAGTTTGTTTTCTCTTAGTCTATGGTTAATTTTGGCTTTTGTTTCAATCTTGCACAAGAATTATTTTAGATTTTACGGCGAAAATACTTTTTGGGTGTTTTTGAGCATTTTTTGCGGAATGTAAAAGTTTGTTGGTGATTATCACACTATAGTTTTATGTTTTACTTAAAAAGCTGTACGCATTTTGTTTTCTATTGGTCTAGGCATCGTTTTGGCTTTTGTTGCAATCTTGCACAAGAATTTTTTTAGATTTTACAGCAAAAATACTTTTTGGGTGTTTTGAGCATTTTTTGCGGAATGTAAAAGTTTGTTGGTGATTATCGCCCCATAGTGTAATTTTTTACCCAAAAAACTGCACGCAGTTTGTTTTCTATTGGTTTAAGCTTAATTTAAACTTTTGCTTCAATCTTGCACAAGAATTATTTTAGATTTTACAGCAAAAATACTTTTTGGGTGTTTTTGAGCGTTTTTTGCGGAATGAAAAGTTTGTTGGTGATTATCACACCATAGTTTTATTTTTTACCAAAACACTGTACAAATTTTGTTTTCTATTGGTCTAAGCTTTATTTTGGCTTTTGTTTTAATCTTGCCCAAGGATTATTTTAGATTTTACAGCAAAAATACTTTTTGGGTGTTTTTGAGCATTTTTTGCGGAATGGAAAAGTTTGTTGGTGATTATCACCCCATAGTTTTACTTTTAACCCAAAAAGCTGTAAGCAGTTTGTTTTTTTTAGTCCAAGGTTAATTTTGGCTTTTGTTTCAATCTTGCACAAGAATTATTTTAGATTTGACAGCAAAAATACTTTTTGGGTGTTTTTCAGCGTTTTTTGTGGAATGGAAAAGTTTGTTGGTGATTATCACCCGATAGTTTTATTTTTTACCCAAAAAGCTGTAAGCAGTTTGTTTTTTTTAGTCCAAGGTTAATTTTGGCTTTTGTTTCAATCTTGCACAAGAATTATTTTAGATTTTACAGCAAAAATACTTTTGGGGTGTTTTTGAGCATTTTTTGCGGAATGGAAAAGTTTGTTGCTGATTATCAGCGCATAGTTTATTTTTTACCCAAAAAGCTGTACGCAGTTTGTTTTTAGTGGTGTAAGGCTAATTTTGGCTTTTGTTTCAATCTTGCAGAAGGATTATTTTAGATTTTACAGCAAAAATACTTTTTGGGTGTTTTTGAGCATTTTTTGCGGAATGGAAAAGTTTGTTGGTGATTATCACCCCATAGTTTTATTTTTTACCCAAAAAGCTGTACGCAGTTTGTTTTTAGTGGTCTAAGGTTAATTTTGGCTTTTGGTTTTATCTTGCAGAAGGATTAGTTTAGATTTTACAGCAAAAATACTTTTTGGGTGTTTTTGAGCATTTTTTGCGGAATGTAAAAGTTTGTTGGTGATTATCACCCCATAGTGTTATTTTTTACCCAAAAAACTGCACGCAGTTTGTTTTCCATTGGTCTAAGCTTAATTTTGGCTTTTGTTTCAATCTTGCACAAAATTATTTTAGATTTTACAGCAAATATACTTTTTGGATGTTTTTGAGCATTTTTTGCGGGATGGAAAAGTTTGTTGGTGATTATCACCCCATAGTTTTATTTTTACCCAAAAAATTGTACGCGGATTGTTTTCTATTGGTCTAAACTTAATTTTGGATTTTGTTTAAATCTTGCACAAGAATTTTTTTTAGATTTTACAACAAAAATACTTTTTGGGTGTTTTTGAGCATTTTTTGCGGAATGGAAAAGTTTGTTGGTGATTATCACCCCATAGTGTTATTTTTTACCCAAAAAGCTGTAAGCAGTTTGTTTTTTTTTAGTCCAAGCTTAATTTTGGCTTTTGTTTCAATCTTGCACAAGAATTATTTTAGATTTTACAGCAAAAATACTTTTTGGGTGTTTTTGAGCATTTTTTGCGGAATAGAAAAGTTTGTTGCTGATTATCACCGCATAGTTTATTTTTTACCTTAAAAGCTGTACGCAGTTTGTTTTTAGTAGTCTAAGGCTAATTTTGGCTTTTGTTTCAATCTTGCAGAAGGATTATTTTAGATTTTACAGCAAAAATACTTTTTGGGTGTTTTTGAGCATTTTTTGCGGAATGGAAAAGTTTGTTGGTGATTATCACCCCATAGTTTTATTTTTTACCCAAAAAGCTGTACGCAATTAATTTTTAGTGGTCTAAGCTTCGTTTTGGCTTTTGTTGCAATCTTGCACAAGAATTTTTTTAGATTTTACAGCAAAAATACTTTTTGGGTGGTTTTGAGCGTTTTTTGCGGAATGAAAAGTTTGTTGGTGATTATCACACCATAGTTTTATTTTTTACCCAAAACACTGTACGCATTTTGTTTTCCATTGGTCTAAGCTTAATTTTGGCTTTTGTTTCAATCTTGCACAAAATTATTTTAGATTTTACAGCAAATATACTTCTTGGGTGTTTTTGAGCATTTTTTGCGGGATGGAAAAGTTTGTTGGTGATTATCACCCCATAGTTTTATTTTTACCCAAAAAATTGTACGCAGATTATTTTCTGTTGGTCTAAACTTAATTTTGGCTTTTGTTTAAATCTTACACAAGAATTTTTTTTAGATTTTACAGCAAAAATACTTTTTGGGTGTTTTTGAGCATTTTTTGCGGAATGGAAAAGATTGTTGGTGATTATCACCCCATAGTGTTATTTTTACCCAAAAAAACTGCACGCAGTTTGTTTTCTCTTAGTCTATGGTTAATTTTGGCTTTTGTTTTAATCTTGCACAAGAATTAATTTAGATTTTACGGCGAAAATACTTTTTGGGTGTTTTTGAGCATTTTTTTCGGAATGGAAAAGTTTGTTGGTGATTATCACACCATAGTTTTATGTTTTACTTAAAAAGCTGTATGCATTTTGTTTTCTATTGGTCTAAGCTTCGTTTTGGCTTTTGTTGCAATCTTGCACAAGAATTATTTTAGATTTTACAGCAAAAATACTTTTTGGGTGTTTTTGAGCGTTTTTGCGGAATGAAAAGTTTGTTGGTGATTATCACACCATAGTTTTATTTTTTACCCAAAACACTGTACGCATTTTGTTTTCCATTGGTCTAAGCTTAATTTTGGCTTTTGTTTCAATCTTGCACAAAATTATTTTAGATTTTACAGCAAATATACTTCTTGGGTGTTTTTGAGCATTTTTTGCGGGATGGAAAAGTTTGTTGGTGATTATCACCCCATAGTTTTATTTTTACCCAAAAAATTGTACGCAGATTATTTTCTGTTGGTCTAAACTTAATTTTGGCTTTTGTTTAAATCTTACACAAGAATTTTTTTTAGATTTTACAGCAAAAATACTTTTTGGGTGTTTTTGAGCATTTTTTGCGGAATGGAAAAGATTGTTGGTGATTATCACCCCATAGTGTTATTTTTACCCAAAAAAACTGCACGCAGTTTGTTTTCTCTTAGTCTATGGTTAATTTTGGCTTTTGTTTTAATCTTGCACAAGAATTAATTTAGATTTTACGGCGAAAATACTTTTTGGGTGTTTTTGAGCATTTTTTTCGGAATGGAAAAGTTTGTTGGTGATTATCACACCATAGTTTTATGTTTTACTTAAAAAGCTGTATGCATTTTGTTTTCTATTGGTCTAAGCTTCGTTTTGGCTTTTGTTGCAATCTTGCACAAGAATTATTTTAGATTTTACAGCAAAAATACTTTTTGGGTGTTTTTGAGCGTTTTTGCGGAATGAAAAGTTTGTTGGTGATTATCACACCATAGTTTTATTTTTTACCCAAAACACTGTACAAACTTTGTTTTCTATTGGTCTAAGCTTTATTTTGGCTTTTGTTTTAATCTTGCTTAAGGATTATTTTAGATTTTACAGCAAAAATACGTTTTGGGTGTTTTTGAGCGTTTTTTGCGGAATGGAAAAGTTTGTTGGTGATTATCACCCCATAGTTTTACTTTCAACCCAAAAAGCTGTAAGCAGTTTGTTTTTTTTTAGTCCAAGGTTAATTTTGGCTTTTGTTTTAATCTTGCACAAGAATTATTTTAGATTTGACAGCAAAAATACTTTTTGGGTGTTTTTGAGCGTTTTTTGTGGAATGGAAAAGTTTGTTGGTGATTATCACCCCATAGTTTTATTTTTTACCCAAAAAGCTGTAAGCAGTTTGTTTTTTTTTAGTCCAAGGTTAATTTTGGCTTTTGTTTCAATCTTGCACAAGAATTATTTTAGATTTTACAGCAAAAATACTTTTTGGGTGTTTTTGAGCATTTTTTGCGGAATGGAAAAGTTTGTTGCTGATTATCACCGGATAGTTTATTTTTTACCCAAAAAGCTGTACGCAGTTTATTTTTTGTGGTCTAAGGCTAATTTTGGCTTTTGTTTCAATCTTGCAGAAGGATTATTTTAGATTTTACAGCAAAAATACTTTTTGGGTGTTTTTGAGCATTTTTTGCGGAATGGAAAAGTTTGTTGGTGATTATCACCCCATAGATTTATTTTTTACCAAAAAAGCTGTACGCAGTTTGTTTTTAGTGGTCCAAGGTTAATTTTGGCTTTTGGTTTAATCTTGCAGAAGGATTATTTTAGATTTTACAGCAAAAATACTTTTTGGGTGTTTTTGAGCTTTTTTTGCGGAATGTAAAAGTTTGTTGGTGATTATCACCCCATAGTGTTATTTTTTACCCAAAAAACTGCACGCAGTTTGTTTTTTCTTAGTCTATGGTTAATTTTGGCTTTTGTTTTAATCTTGCACAAGAATTATTTTAGATTTTATGGCGAAAATACTTTTTGGGTGTTTTTGAGCATTTTTTGCGGAATGTAAAAGTTTGTTGGTGATTATCACACCATAGTTTTATGTTTTACTTAAAAAGCTGTACGCATTTTGTTTTCTATTGGTCTAAGCTTCGTTTTGGCTTTTGTTGCAATCTTGCACAAGAATTTTTTTAGATTTTACAGCAAAAATACTTTTTGGGTGTTTTGAGCATTTTTTGCGGAATGGAAAAGTTTGTTGGTGATTATCGCCCCATAGTGTTATTTTTTACCCAAAAAAGTGCACGCAGTTTGTTTTCTATTGGTTTAAGCTTAATTCAAACTTTTGCTTCAATCTTGCACAAGAATTATTTTAGATTTTACAGCAAAAATACTTTTTGGGTGTTTTTGAGCGTTTTTTGCGGAATGAAAAGTTTGTTGGTGATTATCACACCATAGTTTTATGTTTTACCCAAAACACTGTACGCATTTTGTTTTCCATTGGACTAAGCTTAATTTTGGCTTTTGTTTCAATCTTGCACAAAAATTATTTTAGATTTTAAAGCAAATATACTTTTTGGGTGTTTTTGAGCATTTTTTGCGGGATGGAAAAGTTTGTTGGTGATTATCACCCCATAGTTTTATTTTTACACAAAAAATTGTACGCAGATTGTTTTCTATTGGTCTAAACTTAATTTTGGCTTTTGTTTAAATCTTGCACAAGTATTTTTTTTAGATTTTACAGCAAAAATACTTTTTGGGTGTTTTTGAGCATTTTTTGCGGAATGGAAAAGTTTGTTGGTGATTATCACCCCATAGTGTTATTTTTTACGCAAAAAAACTGCACGCAGTTTGTTTTCTCTTAGTCTATGGTTAATTTTGGCTTTTGTTTTAATCTTGCACAAGAATTATTTTAGATTTTACGGCGAAAATACTTTTTGGGTGTTTTTGAGCATTTTTTGCGGAATGTAAAAGTTTGTTGGTGATTAGTCCAAGGTTAATTTTGGCTTTTGTTTCAATCTTGTACAAGAATTATTTTAGATTTTACAGCAAAAATACTTTTTGGGTGTTTTTGAGCGTTTTTTGTGGAATGGAAAAGTTTGTTGGTGATTATCACCCCATAGTTTTATTTTTTACCCAAAAAGCTGTAAGCAGTTTGTTTTTTTAGTCCAAGGTTAATTTTTGCTTTTGTTTCAATCTTGCACAAGAATTATTTTAGATTTTACAGCAAAAATACTTTTTGAGTGTTTTTGAGCATTTTTTGCGGAATGGAAAAGTTTGTTGCTGATTATCACCGCATAGTTTATTTTTTACCCAAGAAGCTGTACGCAGTTTGTTTTTAGTGGTCTAAGGCTAATTTTGGCTTTTGTTTCAATCTTGCACAAGAATTATTTTAGATTTTACAGCAAAAATACTTTTTGGGTGTTTTTGAGCATTTTTTGCGGAATGGAAAAGTTTGTTGGTGATTATCACCCCATAGTTTTATTTTTTACCCAAAAACCTATACGCAGATTGTTTTCTATTGGTCTAAGCTTTATTTTGGCTTTTGCTTTAATCTTGCACAAGAATTATTTTAGATCTTACAGCAAATATACTTTTTGGGTGTTTTTGAGAATTTTTGGCGGAATGGAAAAGTTTGTTGGTGATTATCACCCCATAGTTTTACTTTTTACCAAAAAACCTGTACGCTGTTTGTTTTCTATTGTTCTAAGCATAATTTAAACTTTTGCTTCAATCTTGCACAAGAATTATTTTAGATTTTACAGCAAAAATACTTTTTGGGTGTTTTTGAGCGTTTTTTGCGGAATGAAAAGTTTGTTGGTGATTATCACACCATAGTTTTATGTTTTACCCAAAACACTGTACGCATTTTGTTTTTCATTGGTCTAAGCTTAATTTTGGCTTTTGTTTCAATCTTGCACAAAAATTATTTTAGATTTTAAAGCAAATATACTTTTTGGGTGTTTTTGAGCATTTTTTGCGGGATGGAAAAGTTTGTTGGTGATTATCAGCCCATAGTTTTATTTTTACACAAAAAATTGTACGCAGATTGTTTTCTATTGGTCTAAACTTAATTTTTGCTTTTGTTGCAATCTAGCACAAGAATTATTTTAGATTTTACAGCAAAAATACTTTTTTGGTGTTTTTGAGCGTTTTTTGCGGAATGAAAAGTTTGTTGGTGATTATCACACCATAGTTTTATTTTTTACCCAAAACACTGTACATATTTTGTTTTCTATTGGTCTAAGCTTTATTTTGGCTTTTGTTTTAATCTTGTTTAAGGATTATTTTAGATTTCACAGCAAAAATACTTTTTGGGTGTTTTTGAGCGTTTTTTGCGGAATGGAAAAGTTTGTTGGTGATTATCACCCCATAGTTTTACTTTTAACCCAAAAAGCTGTAAGCAGTTTGTTTTTTTTTTAGTCCAAGGTTAATTTTGGCTTTTGTTTTAATCTTGCACAAGAATTATTTTAGATTTGACAGCAAAAATACTTTTTGGGTGTTTTTGAGCGTTTTTTGTGGAATGGAAGAGTTTGTTGGTGATTATCACCCTATAGTTTTATTTTTTACCCAAAAAGCTGTAAGCAGTTTGTTTTTTTTTAGTCCAAGGTTAATTTTGGCTTTTGTTTCAATCTTGCACAAGAATTATTTTAGATTTTACAGCAAAAATACTTTTTGGGTGTTTTTGAGCATTTTTTGCGGAATGGAAAAGTTTGTTGCTGATTATCACCGCATACTTTATTTTTTACCCAAAAGCTGTACGCAGTTTGTTTTTAGTGGTCTAAGGCTAATTTTGGCTTTTGTTTTAATCTTGTTTAAGGATTATTTTAGATTTTACAGCAAAAATACTTTTTGGGTGTTTTTGAGCGTTTTTTGCGGAATGGAAAAGTTTGTTGGTGATTATCACCCCATAGTTTTACTTTTAACCCAAAAAGCTGTAAGCAGTTTGTTTTTTTTTTAGTCCAAGGTTAATTTTGGCTTGTGTTTCAATCTTGCACAAGAATTATTTTAGATTTGACAGCAAAAATACTTTTTGGGTGTTTTTGAGCGTTTTTTGTGGAATGGAAGAGTTTGTTGGTGATTATCACCCCATAGTTTTATTTTTTACCCAAAAAGCTGTAAGCAGTTTGTTTCTTTTTTAGTCCAAGGTTAATTTTGGCTTTTGTTTCAATCTTGCACAAGAATTATTTTACATTTTACAGCAAAAATACTTTTTGGGTGTTTTTGAGCATTTTTTGCGGAATGGAAAAGTTTGTTGGTGATTATCACCCCATAGTTTTATTTTTTACCAAAAAAGCTGTACGCAGTTTATTTTTAGTGGTCTAAGGTTAATTTTGGCTTTTGGTTTAATCTTGCAGAAGGATTAGTTTAGATTTTACAGCAAAAATACTTTTTGGGTGTTTTTGAGCATTTTTTGCGGAATGTAAAAGTTTGTTGGTGATTATTACCCCATAGTGTTATTTTTTACCCAAAAAACTGCACGCAGTTTGTTTTCTCTTAGTCTATGGTTAATTTTGGCTTTTGTTTTAATCTTGCACAAGAATTATTTTAGATTTTACGGCGAAAATACTTTTTGGGTGTTTTTGAGCATTTTTTGCGGAATGTAAAAGTTTGTTGGTGATTATCACACCATAGTTTTATGTTTTACTTAAAAAGCTGTACGCATTTTGTTTTCTATTGGTCTAAGCTTCGTTTTGGCTTTTGTTGCAATCTTTTACAAGAATTTTTTTAGATTTTACAGCAAAAATACTTTTTGGGTGTTTTGAGCATTTTTTGCGGAATGGAAACGTTTGTTGGTGATTATCGCCCCAGAGTGTTATTTTTTACCCAAAAAAACTGCACACAGTTTGTTTTCTATTATTTTAAGCTTAATTTAAACTTTTGCTTCAATCTTGCACAAGAATTATTTTAGATTTTACAGCAAAAATACTTTTTGGGTGTTTTTGAGCGTTTTTTGCGGAATGAAAAGTTTGTTGGTGATTATCACACCATAGTTTTATTTTTTACCCAAAACACTGTACGCATTTTGTTTTCCATTGGTCTAAGCTTAATTTTGGTTTTTGTTTCAATCGTGCACAAAAATTATTTTAGATTTTACAGCAAATATACTTTTTGGGTGTTTTTGAGCATTTTTTGCGGGATGGAAAAGTTTGTTGGTGATTATCACCCCATAGTTTTATTTTTACACAAAAAATTGTACGCAGATTGTTTTCTATTGGTCTAAACTTAATTTTGGCTTTTGTTTAAATCTTGCACAAGAATTGTTTTTAGATTTTACAGCAAAAATACTTTTTGGGTGTTTTTGAGCATTTTTTGCGGAATGGAAAAGTTTGTTGGTGATTATCACTTCATAGTGTTATTTTTTACCCAAAAAAACTGCACGCAGTTTGTTTTCTCTTAGTCTATGGTTAATTTTGGCTTTTGTTTAAATCTTGCACAAGAATTATTTTAGATTTTACGGCGGAAATACTTTTTGGGTGTTTTTGAGCATTTTTTGCGGAATGTAAAAGTTTGTTGGTGATTATCACACCATAGTGTTATGTTTTACTTAAAAAGCTGTACGCATTTTGTTTTCTATTGGTCTAAGCTTCGTTTTGGCTTTTGTTGCAATCTTGCACAAGAATTATTTTAGATTTTACAGCAAAAATACTTTTTGGGTGTTTTTGAGCGTTTTTTGCGGAATGAAAAGTTTGTTGGTGATTATCACACCATAGTTTTATTTTTTACCCAAAACACTGTACAAATTTTGTTTTCTATTGGTCTAAGCTTTATTTTGGCTCTCGTTTTAATCTTGCCCAAGGATTATTTTAGATTTTACAGCAAAAATACTTTTTGGGTGTTTTTGAGCGTTTTTTGCGGTTTATTTTTTACCCAAAAAGCTGTACGCAGTTTGTTTCTAGTGGTCTAAGGCTAATTTTGGCTTTTGTTTCAATCTTGCAGAAGGATTATTTTAGATTTTACAGCAAAAATACTTTTTGGGTGTTTTTGAGCATTTTTTGCGGAATGGAAAAGTTTGTTGGTGATTATCACCCCATAGTTTTATTTTTTACCCAAAAACCTATACGCAGATTGTTTTCTATTGGTCTAAGCTTAATTTTGGCTTTCATTTCAATCTTGCACAAGAATTATTTTAGATTTTACAGCACAAATACTTTTTGGGTGTTTTTGAGCTTTTTTTGCGGAATGGAAAAGTTTGTTGGTGATTATCACCCCATAGTTTTACTTTTTACCAAAAAACCTGTACGCTGTTTGTTTTCTATTGGTCTAAGCATAATTTAAACTTTTGCTTCAATCTTGCACAAGAATTATTTTAGATTTTACAGCGAAAATACTTTTTGGGTGTTTTTGAGCATTTTTTTCGGAATGGAAAAGTTTGTTGGTGATTATCACCCCATAGTTCTATTTTTTCCCCAAAAAACTGTACGCAGTTTGTTTTCTATTGGTCTAAGCTTAACTCAAACTTTTATTTCAATCTTGCAGAAGAATTATTTAAGATCTGACAGCAAAAATACTTTTTTAATGTTTTTTAGAATTTTTTGAGGAATGTAAAAGTTTCTTGGTGATTATCACCCCACAGTTTTATCTTTTACCCAAAAAACTGTACGCTGTTTGTTGTCTATATGTCTAAGCTTGATTTTGGCTTTTGTTTTAATCTTGCACAAGAATTATTTTAGATTTTACAGCAAAAACACTTTTTGGGTGTTTTTGAGCATTTTTTGCGAATTGGAAAAGTTTGTTGGCGATTATCACCCCATAGTTTTATTTTTTATCCAAAAAACTGTACGCAGATTGTTTGTAATTGGTCTAAGCTTAATTTTGGCTCTTGTTTTAATCTTGCAAAAGGACTGTTTTAGATTTCACAGCAAAAATACTTTTTGGGTGTTTTTGAGCGCTTTTTGTGGAATGGAAAAGTTTTATTTTTTACCCAAAAAATGTAAGCAGTTTGTTTGTTTTTAGTCCAAGGTTAATTTTGGCTTTTGTTTCAATCTTGCACAAGAATTATTTTAGATTTTACAGCAAAAATACTTTTTGGGTGTTTTTGAGCATTTTTTGCGGAATGGAAAAGTTTGTTGCTGATTATCACCCCATAATTTATTTTTTTACCAAAAAACTGTACGCAGTTTGTTTTCTTTTGGTCTCAGCTTAATTTTCGCTTTTGGTTTAATCTTGCACAAGAAATATTTTAGATTTTACAGCAAAAATACTTTTTGGGTGTTTGTGAGCGTTTTTTGCGGAATGTAAATGTTTGTTGGTGATTATCACACCATAGTTTTATTTTTTACCCAAAACACTGTACGCATTTTGTTTTCTATTGGTCTAAGCTTTATTTTGGCTTTTGCTTTAATCTTGCACAAGAATTATTTTAGCTTTTACAGCAAAAATACTTTTTGGGTGTTTTTGAGCATTTTTGTTTTCTATTAGTCTATGGTTAATTGTGGCTTTTGTTTTAATCTTGTACAAGAATTATTTTAGATTTTACGGCGAAAATACTTTTTGGGTGTTTTTGAGCATTTTTTGCGGAATGTAAAAGTTTGTTGGTGATTATCACACCATAGTTTTATTTTTTACTTAAAAAGCTGTACTGATTTCGTTTTCCATTAGTCTAAGCTTTATTTTGGCTTTTGATGCAATCTTACACAAGAATTTTTTTAGATTTTACAGCACAAATACTTTTTGGGTGTTTTTGAGCATTTTTTGCGGAATGGAAAAGTTTGTTGGTGATTATCACCCCATAGTTTTATTTTTTACCCAAAAAGCTGTAAGCAGTTTGTTTTCTATTGGTTTAAGCTTAATTTAAACTTTTGCTTCAATCTTGCACAATAATTATTTTAGATTTTACAGCAAAAATACTTTTTGGGTGTTTTTGAGCGTTTTTTGCGGAATGAAAAGTTTGTTGGTGATTATCACACCACAGTTTTATTTTTTACCCAAAACACTGTACGGATTTTGTTTTCTATTGGTCTAAGCTTACTTTTGGCTTTTGTTTTAATCTTGCACAAGAATTATTTCAGATTTAACAGCAAATATACTTTTTGGGTGTTTTTGAGCATTTTTTGCGGGATGGAAAAGTTTGTTGGTGATTATCACCCCATAGTTTTATTTTTTACCCAAAAAACTGTACGCAGATTGTTTTCTATTGGTTCAAGCTTAATTCAAACTTTTGCTTCAATCTTGCACAAGAATTATTTTAGATTTTACAGCAAAAATACTTTTTGGGTGTTTTTGAGCGTTTTTTGCGGAATGAAAAGTTTGTTGGTGATTATCACACCATAGTTTTATTTTTTACCCAAAACACTGTAAAAATTTTGTTTTCTATTGGTCTAAGCTTAATTTTGGCTTTTGCTTTAATCTTGCAGAAGAATTATTTAAGATTTTACAGCAAAAATACTTTTTGGGTGTTTTTGAGCATTTTTTGAGGAATGTAAAAGTTTGTTGGTGATTATCACCCCATAGTTTTATTTTTTACCCAAAAAAGTGTACGATGTTTGTTTTCTATATGTCTAAGCTTGATTTTGGCTTTTGTTTTAATCTTGCACAAGAATTATTTTAGATTTTACAGCAAAAACACTTTTTGGGTGTTTTTGAGCATTTTTTTCAAATTGGAAAAGTTTGTTGGCGATTATCACCCCATAGTTTTATTTTTTATCCAAAAAACTTTACGCAGATTGTTTTTTATTGGTCTAAGCTTAATTTTGGCTTTTGTTTTAATCTTGCACAAGGACTATTTTAAATTTTACAGCAAAAATACTTTTTGCAAAGCAAATACGTTCGAAATAATCATATTAATAAACAATTAGCTACTGGCTTGAGTTTTTCACATGTTTACATGTTCATATATACTTAAGTATAAAATCAAACCAAAAAAGTTTGTCTTGAGTAGAACAAAAATCAGAAAAATGGGAATGAAGAACAATAAACCGATGGCAACGCTGGGAAAGTGCACTTTAATATCAGCTTGAGAGTGATTTAATTCTCGTATTCAATTTTCACGAAAAAGTTGTATATATAGGAATTAAAATCACATTCAACAGAGCCACCTGACAAGTGGTGATAGCAAATACACGTGAGCACTGACGATGGAAGTGTAGCGGCTACTCTGTTATGCTGTGTACGTTAAAAATTAAGTTGATGTTAATTTTTCCCTTGTTCCTTGGAATATTAATCATGCCCAATTCTTTCTGAATATAACGTTACGAACCTTAGCCTAATAATCAATTTGGATGCACAAGAATTATTTTAGATTTTACAGCAAAAATACTTTTTGGGTGTTTTTGAGCATTTTTTGCGGAAAGAAAAGTTTGTTGGTGATTATCACACCATAGTTTTATTTTTTACCCAAAACACTGTACAAATTTTGTTTTCTATTGGTCTAAGCTTTATTTTGGCTTTTCTTTTAATCTTGCCCAAGGATTATTTTAGATTTTACAGCAAAAATACTTTTTGGGTGTTTTTGAGCGTTTTTTGCGGAATGGAAAAGTTTGTTGGTGATTATCACTCCATAGTTTTACTTAAAACCCAAAAACTGTACGCAGATTGTTTTCTATTGGTCTAAGCTTAATTTTGGCTTTTGTTTTTTAAATCTTGCACAAGAATTATTTTAGATTTTAGAGCAAAAATACTTTTTGGGTGTTTTTGAGCGTTTTTTGCGGAATGTAAAAGTTTGTCGGTGATTATCACACCATAGTTTTATTTTTTACCCAAAACGCTGTAAAAATTTTGTTTTCTATTGGTCTAAGCTTAATTTTGGCTTTTGCTTTAATCTTGCAGAAGAATTATTTAAGATTTTACAGCAAAAATACTTTTTGGGTGTTTTTGAGCGTTTTTTGAGGAATGTAAAAGTTTGTTGGTGATTATCACCCCACAGTTTTATTTTTTACCCAAAAAACTGTACGCTGTTTGTTGTCTATATGTCTAAGCTTGATTTTGGCTTTTGTTCTAATCTTGCTCAAGAATTATTTTAGATTTTACAGCAAAAACACTTTTTGGGTGTTTTTGAGCATTTTTTGCGAATTGGAAAAGTTTGTTGGCGATCATCACCCCATAGTTTTATTTTTTATCCAAAAAACTGTACGCAGATTCTTTGTTATTGGTCTAAGCTTAATTTTGGCTCTTGTTTTAATCTTGCAAAAGGACTGTTTTAGATTTTACAGCAAAAATACTTTTTCGGTGTTTTTGAGCGCTTTTTGTGGAATGGAAAAGTTTGTTGGTGATTATCACCCCATAGTTTTATTTTTTACCCAAAAAATGTAAGCAGTTTGTTTTTTTTAGTCCAAGGTTAATTTTGGCTTTTTTTTCAATCTTGCACAAGAATTATTTTAGATTTTACAGCAAAAATACTTTTTGGGTGTTTTTGAGCATTTTTTGCGGAATGGAAAAGTTTGTTGCTGATTATCACCCCATAGTTTATTTTTTTACCAAAAAACTGTATGCAGTTTGTTTTCTTTTGGTCTCTGCTTAATTTTCGCTTTTGTTTTAATTTAAGAAATATTTTATTTTTATTTTTTTTTTATTTTTTACCCAAAAAACTGTACGCGGTTTGTTTTCTATTAGTCTATGGTTAATTTTGGCTTTCGTTTTAATCTTGTACAAGAATTATTTTAGATTTTACGGCGAAAATACTTTTTGGGTGTTTTTGAGCATTTTTTGCGGAATGTAAAAGTTTGTTGGTGATTATCACACCATAGTTTTATTTTTTACTTAAAAAGCTGTACTCATTTTGTTTTCCATTAGTCTAAGCTTTATTTTGGCTTTTGATGCAATCTTGCACAAGAATTTTTTTTAGATTTTACAGCACAAATACTTTTTTGGTGTTTTTGAGCATTTTTTGCGGAATGGAAAAGTTTGTTGGTGATTATTACCCCATAGTGTTATTTTTTACCCAAAAAACTGCACGCAGTTTGTTTTCTATTGGTTTAAGCTTAATTGAAACTTTTGCTTCAATCTTGCACAATAATTATTTTAGATTTTACAGCAAAAATACTTTTTGGGTGTTTTTGAGCGTTTTTTGC
Organism: Panzeria rudis; assembly: GCA_956483635.1. NCBI lineage: Eukaryota > Metazoa > Arthropoda > Insecta > Diptera > Tachinidae > Panzeria > Panzeria rudis. The sequence goes on along the minus strand of CATQFL010000069.1, from coordinate 84,331 downwards.
GGAATGAAAAGTTTGTTGGTGATTATCACACCATAGTTTTATTTGTTACCCAAAACACTGTACGGATTTTGTTTTCTATTGGTCTAAGCTTAATTTTGGCTTTTGTTTTAATCTTGCACAAGAATTATTTCAGATTTTACAGCAAATATACTTTTTGGGTGTTTTTGAGCATTTTTTGCGGGATGGAAAAGTTTGTTGGTGATTATCACCCCATAGTTTTATTTTTTTACCCAAAAAACTGTACGCAGATTGTTTTTTATTGGTCTAAACTTAATTTTGGCTTTTGTTTCAATCTTCCACAAGAATTTTTTTTAGATTTTACAGCAAAAATACTTTTTGGGTGTTTTGAGCGTTTTTTGCGGAATGAAAAGTTTGTTGGTGATTATCACACCATAGTTTTATTTTTTACCCAAAACACTATAAAAATTTTGTTTTCTATTGGTCTAAGATTAATTTTGGCTTTTGCTTTAATCTTGCAGAAGAATTATTTAAGATTTTACAGCAAAATACTTTTTGGGTGTTTTTGAGCATTTTTTGAGGAATGTAAAAGTTTGTTGGTGATTATCACCCCATAGTTTTATTTTTTACCCAAAAAAGTGTACGCTGTTTGTTTTCTATATGTCTCAGCTTGATTTTGGCTTTTGTTTTAATCTTGCACAAGAATTATTTTAGATTTTACAGCAAAAACACTTTTTGGGTGTTTTTGAGCATTTTTTTCAAATTGGAAAAGTTTGTTGGCGATTATCACCCCATAGTTTTATTTTTTATCCAAAAAACTGTACGCAGATTGTTTTTTATTGGTCTAAGCTTAATTTTGGCTTTTGTTTTAATCTTGCACAAGGACTATTTTAAATTTTACAGCAAAAATACTTTTTGCAAAGCAAATACGTTCGAAATAATCATATTAATAAACAATTAGCTACTGGCTTGAGTTTTTCACATGTTTACATGTTCATATATACTTAAGTATAAAATCAAACCAAAAAAGTTTGTCTTGAGTAGAACAAAAATCAGAAAAATGGGAATGAAGAACAATAAACCGATGGCAACGCTGGGAAAGTGCACTTTAATATCAGCTTGAGAGTGATTTAATTCTCGTATTCAATTTTCACGAAAAAGTTGTATATATAGGAATTAAAATCACATTCAACAGAGCCACCTGACAAGTGGTGATAGCAAATACACGTGAGCACTGACGATGGAAGTGTAGCGGCTACTCTGTTATGCTGTGTACGTTAAACATTAAGTTGATGTTAATTTTTCCCTTGTTCCTTGGAATATTAATCATGCCCAATTCTTTCTGAATATAACGTTACGAACCTTAGCCTAATAATCAATTTGGATGCACAAGAATTATTTTAGATTTTACAGCAAAAATACTTTTTGGGTGTTTTTGAGCATTTTTTGCGGAATGGAAAAGTTTGTTGCTGATTATCACCCCATAGTTTATTTTTTTACCAAAAAACTGTATGCAGTTTGTTTTCTTTTGGTCTCTGCTTAATTTTCGCTTTTGTTTTAATTTAAGAAATATTTTATTTTTATTTTTTTTTTTATTTTTTACCCAAAAAACTGTACGCGGTTTGTTTTCTATTAGTCTATGGTTAATTTTGGCTTTCGTTTTAATCTTGTACAAGAATTATTTTAGATTTTACGGCGAAAATACTTTTTGGGTGTTTTTGAGCATTTTTTGCGGAATGTAAAAGTTTGTTGGTGATTATCACACCATAGTTTTATTTTTTACTTAAAAAGCTGTACTCATTTTGTTTTCCATTAGTCTAAGCTTTATTTTGGCTTTTGATGCAATCTTGCACAAGAATTTTTTTTAGATTTTACAGCACAAATACTTTTTTGGTGTTTTTGAGCATTTTTTGCGGAATGGAAAAGTTTGTTGGTGATTATTACCCCATAGTGTTATTTTTTACCCAAAAAACTGCACGCAGTTTGTTTTCTATTGGTTTAAGCTTAATTGAAACTTTTGCTTCAATCTTGCACAATAATTATTTTAGATTTTACAGCAAAAATACTTTTTGGGTGTTTTTGAGCGTTTTTTGCGGAATGAAAAGTTTGTTGGTGATTATCACACCATAGTTTTATTTGTTACCCAAAACACTGTACGGATTTTGTTTTCTATTGGTCTAAGCTTAATTTTGGCTTTTGTTTTAATCTTGCACAAGAATTATTTCAGATTTTACAGCAAATATACTTTTTGGGTGTTTTTGAGCATTTTTTGCGGGATGGAAAAGTTTGTTGGTGATTATCACCCCATAGTTTTATTTTTTTACCCAAAAAACTGTACGCAGATTGTTTTTTATTGGTCTAAACTTAATTTTGGCTTTTGTTTCAATCTTCCACAAGAATTTTTTTTAGATTTTACAGCAAAAATACTTTTTGGGTGTTTTGAGCGTTTTTTGCGGAATGAAAAGTTTGTTGGTGATTATCACACCATAGTTTTATTTTTTACCCAAAACACTATAAAAATTTTGTTTTCTATTGGTCTAAGATTAATTTTGGCTTTTGCTTTAATCTTGCAGAAGAATTATTTAAGATTTTACAGCAAAATACTTTTTGGGTGTTTTTGAGCATTTTTTGAGGAATGTAAAAGTTTGTTGGTGATTATCACCCCATAGTTTTATTTTTTACCCAAAAAAGTGTACGCTGTTTGTTTTCTATATGTCTCAGCTTGATTTTGGCTTTTGTTTTAATCTTGCACAAGAATTATTTTAGATTTTACAGCAAAAACACTTTTTGGGTGTTTTTGAGCATTTTTTTCAAATTGGAAAAGTTTGTTGGCGATTATCACCCCATAGTTTTATTTTTTATCCAAAAAACTGTACGCAGATTGTTTTTTATTGGTCTAAGCTTAATTTTGGCTTTTGTTTTAATCTTGCACAAGGACTATTTTAAATTTTACAGCAAAAATACTTTTTGCAAAGCAAATACGTTCGAAATAATCATATTAATAAACAATTAGCTACTGGCTTGAGTTTTTCACATGTTTACATGTTCATATATACTTAAGTATAAAATCAAACCAAAAAAGTTTGTCTTGAGTAGAACAAAAATCAGAAAAATGGGAATGAAGAACAATAAACCGATGGCAACGCTGGGAAAGTGCACTTTAATATCAGCTTGAGAGTGATTTAATTCTCGTATTCAATTTTCACGAAAAAGTTGTATATATAGGAATTAAAATCACATTCAACAGAGCCACCTGACAAGTGGTGATAGCAAATACACGTGAGCACTGACGATGGAAGTGTAGCGGCTACTCTGTTATGCTGTGTACGTTAAACATTAAGTTGATGTTAATTTTTCCCTTGTTCCTTGGAATATTAATCATGCCCAATTCTTTCTGAATATAACGTTACGAACCTTAGCCTAATAATCAATTTGGATGCACAAGAATTATTTTAGATTTTACAGCAAAAATACTTTTTGGGTGTTTTTGAGCATTTTTTGCGGAATGAAAAGTTTGTTGGTGATTATCACACCATAGTTTTATTTTTTACCCAAAACACTGTACAAATTTTGTTTTCTATTGGTCTAAGCTTTATTTTGGCTTTTCTTTTAATCTTGCCCAAGGATTATTTTAGATTTTACAGCAAAAATACTTTTTGGGTGTTTTTGAGCGTTTTTTGCGGAATGGCAAAGTTTGTTAATGATTATCACTCCATAGTTTTACTATAAACCCAAAAACTGTACGCAGATTGTTTTCTATTGGTCTAAGCTTAATTTTGGCTTTTGTTTCAATCTTGCACAAGAATTATTTTAGATTTTACAGCAAAAATACTTTTTGGGTGTTTTTGAGCGTTTTTTGCGGAATGTAAAAGTTTGTCGGTGATTATCACACCATAGTTTTATTTTTTACCCAAAACACTGTACGCATTATGTTTTCTATTGGTCTAAGCTTAATTTGGCTTTTGATGCAATCTTGCACAAGAATTTTTTTTAGATTTTACAGCACAAATACTTTTTTGGTGTTTTTGAGCATTTTTTGCGGAATGGAAAAGTTTGTTGGTGATTATTACCCCATAGTGTTATTTTTTACCCAAAAAACTGCACGCAGTTTGTTTTCTATTGGTTTAAGCTTAATTGAAACTTTTGCTTCAATCTTGCACAATAATTATTTTAGATTTTACAGCAAAAATACTTTTTGGGTGTTTTTGAGCGTTTTTTGCGGAATGAAAAGTTTGTTGGTGATTATCACACCATAGTTTTATTTGTTACCCAAAACACTGTACGGATTTTGTTTTCTATTGGTCTAAGCTTAATTTTGGCTTTTGTTTTAATCTTGCACAAGAATTATTTCAGATTTTACAGCAAATATACTTTTTGGGTGTTTTTGAGCATTTTTTGCGGGATGGAAAAGTTTGTTGGTGATTATCACCCCATAGTTTTATTTTTTTACCCAAAAAACTGTACGCAGATTGTTTTTTATTGGTCTAAACTTAATTTTGGCTTTTGTTTCAATCTTCCACAAGAATTTTTTTTAGATTTTACAGCAAAAATACTTTTTGGGTGTTTTGAGCGTTTTTTGCGGAATGAAAAGTTTGTTGGTGATTATCACACCATAGTTTTATTTTTTACCCAAAACACTATAAAAATTTTGTTTTCTATTGGTCTAAGATTAATTTTGGCTTTTGCTTTAATCTTGCAGAAGAATTATTTAAGATTTTACAGCAAAATACTTTTTGGGTGTTTTTGAGCATTTTTTGAGGAATGTAAAAGTTTGTTGGTGATTATCACCCCATAGTTTTATTTTTTACCCAAAAAAGTGTACGCTGTTTGTTTTCTATATGTCTCAGCTTGATTTTGGCTTTTGTTTTAATCTTGCACAAGAATTATTTTAGATTTTACAGCAAAAACACTTTTTGGGTGTTTTTGAGCATTTTTTTCAAATTGGAAAAGTTTGTTGGCGATTATCACCCCATAGTTTTATTTTTTATCCAAAAAACTGTACGCAGATTGTTTTTTATTGGTCTAAGCTTAATTTTGGCTTTTGTTTTAATCTTGCACAAGGACTATTTTAAATTTTACAGCAAAAATACTTTTTGCAAAGCAAATACGTTCGAAATAATCATATTAATAAACAATTAGCTACTGGCTTGAGTTTTTCACATGTTTACATGTTCATATATACTTAAGTATAAAATCAAACCAAAAAAGTTTGTCTTGAGTAGAACAAAAATCAGAAAAATGGGAATGAAGAACAATAAACCGATGGCAACGCTGGGAAAGTGCACTTTAATATCAGCTTGAGAGTGATTTAATTCTCGTATTCAATTTTCACGAAAAAGTTGTATATATAGGAATTAAAATCACATTCAACAGAGCCACCTGACAAGTGGTGATAGCAAATACACGTGAGCACTGACGATGGAAGTGTAGCGGCTACTCTGTTATGCTGTGTACGTTAAACATTAAGTTGATGTTAATTTTTCCCTTGTTCCTTGGAATATTAATCATGCCCAATTCTTTCTGAATATAACGTTACGAACCTTAGCCTAATAATCAATTTGGATGCACAAGAATTATTTTAGATTTTACAGCAAAAATACTTTTTGGGTGTTTTTGAGCATTTTTTGCGGAATGAAAAGTTTGTTGGTGATTATCACACCATAGTTTTATTTTTTACCCAAAACACTGTACAAATTTTGTTTTCTATTGGTCTAAGCTTTATTTTGGCTTTTCTTTTAATCTTGCCCAAGGATTATTTTAGATTTTACAGCAAAAATACTTTTTGGGTGTTTTTGAGCGTTTTTTGCGGAATGGCAAAGTTTGTTGGTGATTATCACTCCATAGTTTTACTATAAACCCAAAAACTGTACGCAGATTGTTTTCTATTGGTCTAAGCTTAATTTTGGCTTTTGTTTCAATCTTGCACAAGAATTATTTTAGATTTTACAGCAAAAATACTTTTTGGGTGTTTTTGAGCGTTTTTTGCGGAATGTAAAAGTTTGTCGGTGATTATCACACCATAGTTTTATTTTTTACCCAAAACACTGTACGCATTATGTTTTCTATTGGTCTAAGCTTAATTTTGGCTTTTGCTTTATTCTTGCACAAGAACTATTTTAGATTTTACAGCAAAAATACTTTTTGGGTATTTTTGAGCATTTTTGGCGGAATGGAAAAGTTTGTTGGTGATTATCACCCCATAGTTTTATTTTTTACCCAAAAAACTGCACGCAGTTTGTTTTCTATTGGTTTAAGCTTAATTTAAACTTTTGCTTCAATCTTGCACAATAATTATTTTAGATTTTACAGCAAAAATACTTTTTGGGTGTTTTTGAGCGTTTTTTGCGGAATGAAAAGTTTGTTGGTGATTATCACACCATAGTTTTATTTTTTACCCAAAACACTGTACGGATTTTGTTTTCTATTGGTTTAAACTTAATTTTGGCTTTTACTTTATTCTTGCACAAGAACTAATTTAGATTTTACAGCAAAAATACTTTTTGGGTATTTTTGAGCATTTTTGGCGGAATGGAAAAGTTTGTTGGTGATTATCACCCCATAGTTTTATTTTTTACCCAAAAAACTGCACGCAGTTTGTTTTCTATTGGCTTAAGCTTAATTTAAACTTTTGCTTCAATCTTGCACAATAATTATTTTAGATTTTACAGCAAATATACTTTTTGGGTGTTTTTGAGCATTTTTTGCGGGATGGAAAAGTTTGTTGGTGATTATCACCCCATAGTTTTATTTTTTACCCAAAAAACTGTACGCAGATTATTTTCTATTGGTCTAAACTTAATTTTGGCTTTTGTTTGAATCTTGCACAAGAATTTTTTTAGATTTTACAGCAAAAATACTTTTTGGGTGTTTTTGAGCATTTTTTGCGGAATGGAAAAGTTTGTTGGTGATTATCACCCCATAGTGTTATTTTTTACCCAAAAAACTGCACGAAGTTTGCTTTCTATTGGTTCAAGCTTAATTTAAACTTTTGCTTCAATCTTGCACAAGAATTATTTTAGATTTTACAGCAAAAATACTTTTTGGGTGTTTTTGAGCGTTTTTTGCGGAATGAAAAGTTTGTTGGTGATTATCACACCATAGTTTTATTTTTTACCCAAAACACTGTACAAATTTTGTTTTCTATTGGTCTAAGCTTTATTTTGGCTTTTCTTTTAATCTTGCGCAAGGATTATTTTAGATTCTACAGCAAAAATACTTTTTGGGTGTTTTTGAGCGTTTTTTGCGGAATGGAAAAGTTTGTTGGTGATTATCACTCCATAGTTTTACTTTAAACCCAAAAACTGTACGCAGATTGTTTTCTATTGGTCTAAGCTTAATTTGGCTTTTGCTTTATTCTTGCACAAGAACTATTTTATATTTTACAGCAAAAATACATTTTGGGTATTTTTGAGCATTTTTGGCGGAATGGAAAAGTTTGTTGGTGATTATCACCCCATAGTTTTATTTTTTACCAAAAAAACTGTACGCAGTTTGTTTTCTATTGGCTTAAGCTTAATTTAAACTTTTGCTTCAATCTTGCAGAATAATTATTTTAGATTTTACAGCAAAAATACTTTTTGGGTGTTTTTGAGCGTTTTTTGCGGAATGAAAAGTTTGTTGGTGATTATCACACCATAGTTTTATTTTTTACCCAAAACACGGTACGGGTTTTTTTTTTCTATTGGTCTAAGCTTAATTTTGGCTTTTGTTTTAATCTTGCACAAGAATTATTTCAGATTTCACAGCAAATATACTTTTTGGGTGTTTTTGAGCATTTTTTGCGGGATGGAAAAGTTTGTTGGTGATTATCGTCCCATAGTTTTATTTTTTACCCAAAAAACTGTACGCAGATTGTTTTCTATTGGTCTAAACTTAATTTTGGCTTTTGTTTCAATCTTGCACAAGAATTTTTTTATATTTTACAGAGCAAAAATACTTTTTGGGTGTTTTTGAGCATTTTTTGCGGAATGGAAAAGTTTGTTGGTGATTATCATCCCACAGTGTTATTTTTTACCCAAAAAACTGCACGCAGTTTGTTTTTTATTGGGTTAAGCTTAATTTAAACTTTTGCTTCAATCTTGCACAAGAATTATTTTAGATTTTACAGCAAAAATACTTTTTGGGTGTTTTTGAGCGTTTTTTGCGGAATGAAAAGTTTGTTGGTGATTATCACACCATAGTTTTATGTTTTACCTAAAAAACTGTACGCATTTTGTTTTCTATTGGTCTAAGCTTCGTTTTGGCTTTTGTTGCAATCTTGCACAAGAATTTTTTAGATTTTACAGCAAAAATACTTTTTGGGTGTTTTTGAGCGTTTTTTGCGGAATGTAAAAGTTTGTTGGTGATTATCAATCCATAGTTTTACTTTAAACCCAAAAACTGTACGCAGATTGTTTTATATTGGTTTAAGCTTAATTTTGGCTTTTGTTTCAATCTTGCACAAGAATTATTTTAGATTTTACAGCAAAAATACTTTTTGGGTGTTTTTGAGCGTTTTTTGCGGAATGTAAAAGTTTGTCGGTGATTATCACACCATAGTTTTATTTTTTACCAAAAGCACTGTACGCATTTTGTTTTCTATTGGTCTACGCTTTATTTGGCTTTATTCTTGCACAAGAACTATTTTCGATTTTACAGCAAAAATACTTTTTTGGGTATTTTTGAGCATTTTTGGCGGAATGGAAAAGTTTGTTGGTGATTATCACACCATAGTTTTACGTTTTACCTAAAAAGCTGTACGCATTTTGTTTTCTATTGGTCTAAGCTTCGTTTTGGCTTTTGTTGCAATCTGCACAAGAATTTTTTTAGATTTTACAGCAAAAATACTTTTTGGGTGTTTTTGAGCATTTTTGCGGAATGGAAAAGTTTGTTGGTGATTATTACCCCATAGTGTTATTTTTTACCCAAAAAACTGCACGCAGTTTGTTTTTTATTAGGTTAAGCTTAATTTAAACTTTGCTTCAATCTTGCACAAGAATTATTTTAGATTTTACAGCAAAAATACTTTTTGGGTGTTTTGAGCGTTTTTTGCGGAATGAAAAGTTTGTTGGTGATTATCACACCATAGTTTTATTTTTTACCCAAATTACTGTACAAATTTTGTTTTCTATTGGTCTAAGCTTTATTTTGGCTCCTGTTTTAATCTAGCCCAAGGACTATTTTAGATTTACAGCAAAAATACTTTTTGGGTGTTTTTGAGCGTTTTTTGCGGAATGGAAAGTTTGTTGGTGATTATCACCCATAGTTTTACTTTTAACCCAAAAACTGTACGCAGATTGTTTTCTATTGGTCTAAACTTAATTTTGGCTTTTGTTTCAATCTTGCACAAGAATTTTTTTTATATTTTACAGCAAAAATACTTTTTGGGTGTTTTTGAGCATTTTTTGCGGAATGAAAAGTTTGTTGGTGATTATCATCCCACAGTGTTATTTTTTACCCAAAAAACTGCACGCAGTTTGTTTTTTATTGGGTTAAGCTTAATTTAAACTTTTGCTTCAATCTTGCACAAGAATTATTTTAGATTTTACAGCAAAAATACTTTTTGGGTGTTTTTGAGCGTTTTTTGCGGAATGAAAAGTTTGTTGGTGATTATCACACCATAGTTTTATGTTTTACCTAAAAAACTGTACGCATTTTGTTTTCTATTGGTCTAAGCTTCGTTTTGGCTTTTGTTGCAATCTTGCACAAGAATTTTTTTAGATTTTACAGCAAAAATACTTTTTGGGTGTTTTTGAGCGTTTTTTGCGGAATGTAAAAGTTTGTTGGTGATTATCAATCCATAGTTTTACTTTAAACCCAAAAACTGTACGCAGATTGTTTTATATTGGTTTAAGCTTAATTTTGGCTTTTGTTTCAATCTTGCACAAGAATTATTTTAGATTTTACAGCAAAAATACTTTTTGGGTGTTTTTTGAGCGTTTTTTGCGGAATGTAAAAGTTTGTCGGTGATTATCACACCATAGTTTTATTTTTTACCAAAAGCACTGTACGCATTTTGTTTTCTATTGGTCTACGCTTTATTTTGGCTTTATTCTTGCACAAGAACTATTTTCGATTTACAGCAAAAATACTTTTTTGGGTATTTTTGAGCATTTTTGGCGGAATGGAAAAGTTTGTTGGTGATTATCACCCCATAGTTTTATTTTTTACCCAAAAAACTGCACGCAGTTTGTTTTTTATTGGGTTAAGCTTAATTTAAACTTTTGCTTCAATCTTGCACAAGAATTATTTAGATTTTACAGCAAAAATACTTTTTGGGTGTTTTTGAGCGTTTTTTGCGGAATGAAAAGTTTATTGGTGATTATCACACCATAGTTTTACGTTTTACCTAAAAAGCTGTACGCATTTTGTTTTCTATTGGTCTAAGCTTCGTTTTGGCTTTTGTTGCAATCTTGCACAAGAATTTTTTTAGATTTTACAGCAAAAATACTTTTTGGGTGTTTTTGAGCATTTTTGCGGAATGGAAAAGTTTGTTGGTGATTATTACCCCATAGGTTATTTTTTACCCAAAAAACTGCACGCAGTTTGTTTTTTATTAGGTTAAGCTTAATTTAAACTTTTGCTTCAATCTTGCACAAGAATTATTTTAGATTTTACAGCAAAAATACTTTTTGGGTGTTTTGAGCGTTTTTTGCGGAATGAAAAGTTTGTTGGTGATTATCACACCATAGTTTTATTTTTTACCCAAATTACTGTACAAATTTTGTTTTCTATTGGTCTAAGCTTTATTTTGGCTCCTGTTTTAATCTAGCCCAAGGACTATTTTAGATTTTACAGCAAAAATACTTTTTGGGTGTTTTTGAGCGTTTTTTGCGGAATGGAAAGTTTGTTGGTGATTATCACCCCATAGTTTTACTTTTAACCCAAAAACTGTACGCAGATTGTTTTCTATTGGTCTAAGCTTAATTTTGGCTTTTGTTTCAATCTTGCACAAGAATTATTTTAGATTTTACAGCAAAAATACTTTTTGGGTGTTTTTGAGCATTTTTTGCGGGATGGAAAAGTTTGTTGGTGATTATCGTCCCATAGTTTTATTTTTTACCCAAAAAACTGTACGCAGATTGTTTTCTATTGGTCTAAACTTAATTTTGGCTTTTGTTTCAATCTTGCACAAGAATTTTTTTTATATTTTACAGCAAAAATACTTTTTGGGTGTTTTTGAGCATTTTTTGCGGAATGGAAAAGTTTGTTGGTGATTATCATCCCACAGTGTTATTTTTTACCCAAAAAACTGCACGCAGTTTGTTTTTTATTGGGTTAAGCTTAATTTAAACTTTTGCTTCAATCTTGCACAAGAATTATTTTAGATTTTACAGCAAAAATACTTTTTGGGTGTTTTTGAGCGTTTTTTGCGGAATGAAAAGTTTATTGGTGATTATCACACCATAGTTTTACGTTTTACCTAAAAAGCTGTACGCATTTTGTTTTCTATTGGTCTAAGCTTCGTTTTGGCTTTTGTTGCAATCTTGCACAAGAATTTTTTTAGATTTTACAGCAAAAATACTTTTTGGGTGTTTTTGAGCATTTTTGCGGAATGGAAAAGTTTGTTGGTGATTATTACCCATAGTGTTATTTTTTACCCAAAAAACTGCACGCAGTTTGTTTTTTATTAGGTTAAGCTTAATTTAAACTTTTGCTTCAATCTTGCACAAGAATTATTTTAGATTTTACAGCAAAAATACTTTTTGGGTGTTTTGAGCGTTTTTTGCGGAATGAAAAGTTTGTTGGTGATTATCACACCATAGTTTTATTTTTTACCCAAATTACTGTACAAATTTTGTTTTCTATTGGTCTAAGCTTTATTTTGGCTTCTGTTTAATCTAGCCCAAGGACTATTTTAGTTTTTACAGCAAAAATACTTTTTGGGTGTTTTTGAGCGTTTTTTGCGGAATGGAAAGTTTGTTGGTGATTATCACCCCATAGTTTTACTTTTAACCCAAAAACTGTACGCATATTGTTTTCTATTGGTCTAAGCTTAATTTTGGCTTTTGTTTAAATCTTGCACAAGAATTATTTTAGATTTTACAGCAAAATACTTTTGGGTGTTTTTGAGCATTTTTTGCGGATGGAAAAGTTTGTTGGTGATTATCGTCCATAGTGTTATTTTTACCCAAAAAACTGCACGCAGTTTGTTTTTCTATTGGTTTAAGCTTAATTTAAACTTTTGCTTCAATCTTGCACAAGATTATTTTAGATTTTACAGCAAAAAATACTTTTTGGGTGTTTTTGAGCGTTTTTTGCTGAATGGAAAAGTTTGTTGGTGATTATCACCCTATAGTTTTATTTTTGACTCAAAAAACTGTACGCAGTTTGTTTTTTATTAGTCCAAGGTTAATTTTGGGGTTTGTTTTAATCTTCAACAAGTATTATTTTCGATTTTACAGCGAAAATACTTTTTGGGTGTTTTTTTGAGCATTTTTTTCGGAATGAAAAAGTTTGTTGGTGATTATCACCCCATAGTTTTATTTTTTTCCCCCAAAAAACTGTAACGCAGTTTGTTTTGAATTGGTCTAAGCTTAACTCAAACTTTAGTTTCAATCTACAGACGGATTATTTAAGATTTACAGCAAAAATACTTTTTGGGTGTTTTGAGCATTTTTTGAGGAATGTAAAAGTTTGGTTGGCGATTATCACCCCATAGTTTTACTCTTTATCCAAAAAACTGTACGCAAATTGTTTTTTATTGGTCCAAGCTTAATTTTGGCTTTTGTTTTAATCTTGCACAAGGACTATTTTAGATTTTACAGCAAAAATACTTTTGGGTGTTTTTGAACGTTTTTTGTGGAATGGAAAAGTTTGTGGTGATTATCACCCCACAGTTTTATTTTTACCCAAAAAGCTGTAAGCAGTTTGTTTTTTTCTTAGTCCAGGGTTAATTTTGGCTTTCGTTTCAATCTTGCACAAGAATTATTTTAGATTTTACAGCAAAAATACTTTTGGGTGTTTTGAGCGTTTTTTGTGGAATGGAAAAGTTTGTTGGTGATTATCACCCCATAGTTTTATTTTTTACCCAAAAAGCTGTACGCAGTTTGTTTTTAGTGGCTAAGGCTAATTTTGGCTTTTGTTTCAATCTTGCACAAGAATTATTTTAGATTTTACAGCAAAAATACTTTTTTGGGTGTTTTTGATCGTTTTTTGCGGATTGTAAAAGTTTGTCGGTGATTATCACACCATAGTTTTATTTTTTACCCAAAACACTGTACACATTTTGTTTTCTATTGGTCTAAGCTTAAGTTTGGCTTTTGCTTTATTCTTGCACAAGAACTATTTTATATTTTACAGCAAAAATACTTTTTGGGTATTTTTGAGCAATTTTGGCGAATGGAAAGTTTGTTGGTGATTATCACCCCATAGTTTTATTTTTTACCCAAAACACGGTACGGATTTTGTTTTCTATTGGTCTAAGCTTAATTTTGGCTTTTGTTTTAATCTTGCACAAGAATTATTTCAGATTTTACAGCAAATATTCTTTTTGGGTGTTTTTGAGCATTTTTTGCGGGATGGAAAAGTTTGTTGGTGATTATCACCCCATAGTTTTATTTTTACCCAAAAACTGTACGCAGATTGTTTTTTATTGGTCTAAACTTAATTTTGGCTTTTGTTTCAATCTTGCACAAGAATTTTTTTTATATTTTACAGCAAAAATACTTTTTGGGTGTTTTTGAGCATTTTTTGCGGAATGGAAAAGTTTGTTGGTGATTATCACCCCACAGTGTTATTTTTTACCCAAAAAACTGCACGCAGTTTGTTTTTTATTGGGTTAAGCTTAATTTAAACTTTTGCTTCAATCTTGCACAAGAATTATTTTAGATTTTACAGCAAAAATACCATTTGGGTGTTTTTGAGCGTTTTTTGCGGAATGAAAAGTTGTTGGTGATTTCATCACCATAGTTTTATGTTTTACCTAAAAAACTGTACGCATTTTGTTTTCTATTGGTCTAAGCTTCGTTTTGGCTTTTGTTGCAATCTTGCACAAGAATTTTTTTAGATATTACAGCAAAAATACTTTTTGGGTGTTTTGAGCGTTTTTTGCGGAATGTAAAAGTTTGTTGGTGATTATCAATCCAAGTTTTACTTTAAACCCAAAACTGTGCGCAGGCTGTTTTCTATTGGTCTAAGCTTAATTTTGGCTTTTGTTTCAATCTTGCACAAGAATTATTTTAGATTTTACAGCAAAAATACTTTTTGGGTGTTTTTGATCGTTTTTTGCGGAATGTAAAAGTTTGTCGGTGATTATCACACCATAGTTTTATTTTTACCCAAAACACTGTACGCATTTTGTTTTCTATTGGTCTAAGCTTAATTTTGGCTTTTGCTTTATTCTTGCACAAGAACTATTTTATATTTTACAGCAAAAATACTTTTTGGGTATTTTTGAGCAATTTTGGCGGAATGGAAAAGTTTGTTGGTGATTATCACCCCATAGTTTTATTTTTTACCCAAAAAACTGCACGCAGTTTGTTTTCTATTGGTTTAAGCTTAATTTAAACTTTTGCTTCAATCTTGCAGAATAATTATTTTAGATTTTACAGCAAAAATACTTTTTGGGTGTTTTTGAGCGTTTTTTGCGGAATGAAAAGTTTGTTGGTGATTATCACACCATAGTTTTATTTTTTACCCAAAACACGGTACGGATTTTGTTTTCTATTGGTCTAAGCTTAATTTTGGCTTTTGTTTTAATCTTGCACAAGAATTATTTCAGATTTTACAGCAAATATACTTTTTGGGTGTTTTTGAGCATTTTTTGCGGGATGGAAAAGTTTGTTGGTGATTATCACCCCATAGTTTTATTTTTTACCCAAAAAACTGTACGCAGATTGTTTTCTATTGGTCTAAACTTAATTTTGGCTTTTGTTTCAATCTTGCACAAGAATTTTTTTTATATTTTACAGCAAAAATACTTTTTGGGTGTTTTTGAGCATTTTTTGCGGAATGGAAAAGTTTGTTGGTGATTATCACCCCACAGTGTTATTTTTTACCCAAAAAACTGCACGCAGTTTGTTTTTTATTGGGTTAAGCTTAATTTAAACTTTTGCTTCAATCTTGCACAAGAATTATTTTAGATTTTACAGCAAAAATACTTTTTGGGTGTTTTTGAGCGTTTTTTGCGGAATGAAAAGTTTGTTGGTGATTATCACACCATAGTTTTATGTTTTACCTAAAAAACTGTACGCATTTTGTTTTCTATTGGTCTAAGCTTCGTTTTGGCTTTTGTTGCAATCTTGCACAAGAATTTTTTTAGATATTACAGCAAAAATACTTTTTGGGTGTTTTTGAGCGTTTTTTGCGGAATGTAAAAGTTTGTTGGTGATTATCAATCCATAGTTTTACTTTAAACCCAAAAACTGTACGCAGACTGTTTTCTATTGGTCTAAGCTTAATTTTGGCTTTTGGTTTAATCTTGCACAAGAATTATTTTAGATTTTACAGCAAAAATACTTTTTGGGTGTTTTTGAGCGTTTTTTGCGGAATGTAAAAGTTTGTCGGTGATTATCACACCATAGTTTTATTTTTTACCAAAAACACTGTACGCATTTTGTTTTATATTGTTCTACGCTTTATTTTGGCTTTATTCTTGCACAAGAACTATTTTCGATTTTACAGCAAAAATACTTTTTTGGGTATTTTTGAGCATTTTTGGCGGAATGGAAAAGTTTGTTGGTGATTATCACCCCATAGTTTTATTTTTTACCCAAAAAACTGCACGCAGTTTGTTTTTTATTGGGTTAAGCTTAATTTAAACTTTTGCTTCAATCTTGCACAAGAATTATTTTAGATTTTACAGCAAAAATACTTTTTGGGTGTTTTTGAGCGTTTTTTGCGGAATGAAAAGTTTGTTGGTGATTATCACACCATAGTTTTATGTTTTACCTAAAAAGCTGTATGCATTTTGTTTTCTATTGGTCTAAGCTTCGTTTTGGCTTTTGTTGCAATCTTGCACAAGAATTTTTTTAGATTTTACAGCAAAAATACTTTTTGGGTGTTTTTGAGCATTTTTGCGGAATGGAAAAGTTTGTTGGTGATTATTACCCCATAGTGTTATTTTTTACCCAAAAAACTGCACGCAGTTTGTTTTTTATTGGGTTAAGCTTAATTTAAACTTTTGCTTCAATCTTGCACAAGAATTATTTTAGATTTTACAGCAAAAATACTTTTTGGGTGTTTTTGAGCGTTTTTTGCGGAATGAAAAGTTTGTTGGTGATTATCACACCATAGTTTTATTTTTTACCCAAAACACGGTACGGATTTTGTTTTCTATTGGTCTAAGCTTAATTTTGGCTTTTGTTTTAATCTTGCACAAGAATTATTTCAGATTTTACAGCAAATATTCTTTTTGGGTGTTTTTGAGCATTTTTTGCGGGATGGAAAAGTTTGTTGGTGATTATCACCCCATAGTTTTATTTTTTAACCAAAAAACTGTACGCAGATTGTTTTCTATTGGTCTAAACTTAATTTTGGCTTTTGTTTCAATCTTGCACAAGAATTTTTTTTATATTTTACAGCAAAAATACTTTTTGGGTGTTTTTGAGCATTTTTTGCGGAATGGAAAAGTTTGTTGGTGATTATCACCCCACAGTGTTATTTTTTACCCAAAAAACTGCACGCAGTTTGTTTTTTATTGGGTTAAGCTTAATTTAAACTTTTACTTCAATCTTGCACAAGAATTATTTTAGATTTTACAGCAAAAATACCATTTGGGTGTTTTTGAGCGTTTTTTGCGGAATGAAAAGTTTGTTGGTGATTATCACACCATAGTTTTATGTTTTACCTAAAAAACTGTACGCATTTTGTTTTCTATTGGTCTAAGCTTCGTTTTGGCTTTTGTTGCAATCTTGCACAAGAATTTTTTTAGATATTACAGCAAAAATACTTTTTGGGTGTTTTTGAGCGTTTTTTGCGGAATGTAAAAGTTTGTTGGTGATTATCAATCCATAGTTTTACTTTAAACCCAAAAACTGTACGCAGACTGTTTTCTATTGGTCTAAGCTTAATTTTGGCTTTTGTTTCATTCTTGCACAAGAATTATTTTAGATTTTACAGCAAAAATACTTTTTGGGTGTTTTTGATCGTTTTTTGCGGAATGTAAAAGTTTGTCGGTGATTATCACACCATAGTTTTATTTTTTACCCAAAACACTGTACGCATTTTGTTTTCTATTGGTCTAAGCTTAATTTTGGCTTTTGCTTTATTCTTGCACAAGAACTATTTTATATTTTACAGCAAAAATACTTTTTGGGTATTTTTGAGCAATTTTGGCGGAATGGAAAAGTTTGTTGGTGATTATCACCCCATAGTTTTATTTTTTACCCAAAAAACTGCACGCAGTTTGTTTTCTATTGGTTTAAGCTTAATTTAAACTTTTGCTTCAATCTTGCAGAATAATTATTTTAGATTTTACAGCAAAAATACTTTTTGGGTGTTTTTGAGCGTTTTTTGCGGAATGAAAAGTTTGTTGGTGATTATCACACCATAGTTTTATTTTTTACCCAAAACACGGTACGGATTTTGTTTTCTATTGGTCTAAGCTTAATTTTGGCTTTTGTTTTAATCTTGCACAAGAATTATTTCAGATTTTACAGCAAATATACTTTTTGGGTGTTTTTGAGCATTTTTTGCGGGATGGAAAAGTTTGTTGGTGATTATCACCCCATAGTTTTATTTTTTACCCAAAAAACTGTACGCAGATTGTTTTCTATTGGTCTAAACTTAATTTTGGCTTTTGTTTCAATCTTGCACAAGAATTTTTTTTATATTTTACAGCAAAAATACTTTTTGGGTGTTTTTGAGCATTTTTTGCGGAATGGAAAAGTTTGTTGGTGATTATCACCCCACAGTGTTATTTTTTACCCAAAAAACTGCACGCAGTTTGTTTTTTATTGGGTTAAGCTTAATTTAAACTTTTGCTTCAATCTTGCACAAGAATTATTTTAGATTTTACAGCAAAAATACTTTTTGGGTGTTTTTGAGCGTTTTTTGCGGAAAGAAAAGTTTGTTGGTGATTATCACACCATAGTTTTATGTTTTACCTAAAAAACTGTACGCATTTTGTTTTCTATTGGTCTAAGCTTCGTTTTGGCTTTTGTTGCAATCTTGCACAAGAATTTTTTTAGATATTACAGCAAAAATACTTTTTGGGTGTTTTTGAGCGTTTTTTGCGGAATGTAAAAGTTTGTTGGTGATTATCAATCCATAGTTTTACTTTAAACCCAAAAACTGTACGCAGACTGTTTTCTATTGGTCTAAGCTTAATTTTGGCTTTTGGTTTAATCTTGCACAAGAATTATTTTAGATTTTACAGCAAAAATACTTTTTGGGTGTTTTTGAGCGTTTTTTGCGGAATGTAAAAGTTTGTCGGTGATTATCACACCATAGTTTTATTTTTTACCAAAAACACTGTACGCATTTTGTTTTATATTGGTCTACGCTTTATTTTGGCTTTATTCTTGCACAAGAACTATTTTCGATTTTACAGCAAAAATACTTTTTTGGGTATTTTTGAGCCTTTTTGGCGGAATGGAAAAGTTTGTTGGTGATTATCACCCCATAGTTTTATTTTTTACCCAAAAAACTGCACGCAGTTTGTTTTTTATTGGGTTAAGCTTAATTTAAACTTTTGCTTCAATCTTGCACAAGAATTATTTTAGATTTTACAGCAAAAATACTTTTTGGGTGTTTTTGAGCGTTTTTTGCGGAATGAAAAGTTTGTTGGTGATTATCACACCATAGTTTTATGTTTTACCTAAAAAGCTGTATGCATTTTGTTTTCTATTGGTCTAAGCTTTATTTTGGCTTTTGTTTTAATCTTGCCCAAGGACCATTTTAGATTTTACAGCAAAAATACTTTTTGGGTGTTTTTGAGCGTTTTTTGCGGAATGGAAAGTTTGTTGGTGATTATCACCCCATAGTTGTACTTTTAACCCAAAAACTGTACGCAGATTGTTTTCTATTGGTCTAAGCTTAATTTTGGCTTTTGTTTCAATCTTGCACAAGAATTATTTTAGATTTTACAGCAAAAATACTTTTTGGGTGTTTTTGAGCATTTTTTGCGGAATGGAAAAGTTTGTTGGTGATTATCGTCCCATAGTGTTATTTTTTACCCAAAAAAACTGCACGCAGTTTGATTTCTATTGATTTAAGCTTAATTTAAACTTTTGCTTCAATCTTGCACAAGAATTATTTTAGATTTAACAGCAAAAATACTTTTGGGTGTTTTTGAGCGTTTTTTGCTGAATGGAAAAGTTTGTTGGTGATTATCACCCCATAGTTTTATTTTTTACCCAAAAAGCTGTAAGCAGTTTGCTTTTTTTAGTCCAAGGTTAATTTTGGCTTTTGTTTTAATCTTGCACAAGTATTATTTTAGATTTTACAGCAAAAATACTTTTTGGGTGTTTTTGAGCATTTTTTGCGGAATGGAAAAGTTTGTTGCTGATTATCACCGCATAGTTTACTTTTTACCCAAAAAGCTGTACGCAGTTTGTTTTTAGTGGTCTAAGGCTAATTTTGGCTTTTGTTTCAATCTTGCAGAAGGATTATTTTAGATCTTACAGCAAAAATACTTTTTGGGTGTTTTTGAGCATTTTTTGCGGAATGGAAAAGTTTGTTGGTGATTATCACCCCATAGTTTTATTTTTTACCCAAAAAGCTGTACGCAGTTATTTTTTAGTGGTGTAAGGCTAATTTTGGCTTTTGGTTTAATCTTGCAGAAGGATTAGTTTAGATTTTACAGCAAAAATACTTTTTGGGTGTTTTTGAGCATTTTTTGCGGAATGGAAAAGTTTGTTGCTGATTATCACCGCATAGTTTACTTTTTACCCAAAAAGCTGTACGCAGTTTGTTTTTAGTGGTCTAAGGCTAATTTTGGCTTTTGTTTCAATCTTGCAGAAGGATTATTTTAGATCTTACAGCAAAAATACTTTTTGGGTGTTTTTGAGCATTTTTTGCGGAATGGAAAAGTTTGTTGGTGATTATCACCCCATAGTTTTATTTTTTACCCAAAAAGCTGTACGCAGTTATTTTTTAGTGGTGTAAGGTTAATTTTGGCTTTTGGTTTAATCTTGCAGAAGGATTAGTTTAGATTTTACAGCAAAAATACTTTTTGGGTGTTTTTGAGCGTTTTTTGCCCAAAACACTGTACAAATTTTGTTTTCTATTGGTCTATGCTTTATTTTGGCTTTTCTTTTAATCTTGCCCAAGGATTATTTTAGATTTTACAGCAAAAATACTTTTTGGGTGTTTTTGAGCGTTTTTTGCGGAATGGAAAAGTTTGTTGGTGATTATCACTCCATAGTTTTACTTTAAACCCAAAAACTGTACGCAGATTGTTTTCTATTGGTCTAAGCTTAATTTTGGCTTTTGTTTCAATCTTGCACAAGAAATATTTTAGATTTTACAGCAAAAATACTTTTTGGGTGTTTTTGATCGTTTTTTGCGGAATGTAAAAGTTTGTCGGTGATTATCACACCATAGTTTTATTTTTTACCCAAAACACTGTACGCATTTTGTTTTCTATTGGTCTAAGCTTAATTTTGGCTTTTGCTTTATTCTTGCACAAGAACTATTTTATATTTTACAGCAAAAATACTTTTTGGGTATTTTTGAGCATTTTTGGCGGAATGGAAAAGTTTGTTGGTGATTATCACCCCATAGTTTTATTTTTTACCCAAAAAACTGCACGCAGTTTGTTTTCTATTGGTTTAAGCTTAATTTAAACTTTTGCTTCAATCTTGCAGAATAATTATTTTAGATTTTACAGCAAAAATACTTTTTGGGTGTTTTTGAGCGTTTTTTGCGGAATGAAAAGTTTGTTGGTGATTATCACACCATAGTTTTATTTTTTACCCAAAACACGGTACGGATTTTGTTTTCTATTGGTCTAAGCTTAATTTTGGCTTTTGTTTTAATCTTGCACAAGAATTATTTCAGATTTTACAGCAAATATTCTTTTTGGGTGTTTTTGAGCATTTTTTGCGGGATGGAAAAGTTTGTTGGTGATTATCACCCCATAGTTTTATTTTTTACCCAAAAAACTGCACGCAGTTTGTTTTCTATTGGCTTAAGCTTAATTTAAACTTTTGCTTCAATCTTGCACAATAATTATTTTAGATTTTACAGCAAATATACTTTTTGGGTGTTTTTGAGCATTTTTTGCGGGATGGAAAAGTTTGTTGGTGATTATCACCCCATAGTTTTATTTTTTACCCAAAAAACTGTACGCAGATTATTTTCTATTGGTCTAAACTTAATTTTGGCTTTTGTTTGAATCTTGCACAAGAATTTTTTTTAGATTTTACAGCAAAAATACTTTTTGGGTGTTTTTGAGCATTTTTTGCGGGATGGAAAAGTTTGTTGGTGATTATCGTCCCATAGTTTTATTTTTTACCCAAAAAACTGTACGCAGATTGTTTTCTATTGGTCTAAACTTAATTTTGGCTTTTGTTTCAATCTTGCACAAGAATTTTTTTTATATTTTACAGCAAAAATACTTTTTGGGTGTTTTTGAGCATTTTTTGCGGAATGGAAAAGTTTGTTGGTGATTATCATCCCACAGTGTTATTTTTTACCCAAAAAACTGCACGCAGTTTGTTTTTTATTGGGTTAAGCTTAATTTAAACTTTTGCTTCAATCTTGCACAAGACTTATTTTAGATTTTACAGCAAAAATACTTTTTGGGTGTTTTTGAGCGTTTTTGCGGAATGAAAAGTTTGTTGGTGATTATCACACCATAGTTTTATGTTTTACCTAAAAAACTGTACGCATTTTGTTTTCTATTGGTCTAAGCTTCGTTTTGGCTTTTGTTGCAATCTTGCACAAGAATTTTTTTAGATTTTACAGCAAAAATACTTTTTGGGTGTTTTTGAGCGTTTTTTGCGGAATGTAAAAGTTTGTTGGTGATTATCAATCCATAGTTTTACTTTAAACCCAAAAACTGTACGCAGATTGTTTTCTATTGGTCTAAGCTTAATTTTGGCTTTTGTTTCAATCTTGCACAAGAATTATTTTAGATTTTACAGCAAAAATACTTTTTGGGTGTTTTTGAGCATTTTTTGCGGAATGGAAAAGTTTGTTGGTGATTATCGTCCCATAGTGTTATTTTTTACCCAAAAAACTGCACGCAGTTTGTTTTCTATTGGTTTAAGCTTAATTTAAACTTTTGCTTCAATCTTGCACAAGAATTATTTTAGATTTTACAGCAAAAATACTTTTTGGGTGTTTTTGAGCGTTTTTTGCTGAATGGAAAAGTTTGTTGGTGATTATCACCCTATAGTTTTATTTTTGACTCAAAAAACTGTACGCAGTTTGTTTTTTATTAGTCCAAGGTTAATTTTGGGGTTTGTTTTAATCTTCAACAAGTATTATTTTCGATTTTACAGCGAAAATACTTTTTGGGTGTTTTTGAGCATTTTTTGAGGAATGTAAAAGTTTGTTGGCGATTATCACCCCATAGTTTTACTCTTTATCCAAAAAACTGTACGCAGATTGTTTTTTATTGGTCCAAGCTTAATTTTGGCTTTTGTTTTAATCTTGCACAAGGACTATTTTAGATTTTACAGCAAAAATACTTTTTGGGTGTTTTTGAACGTTTTTTGTGGAATGGAAAAGTTTGTTGGTGATTATCACCCCACAGTTTTATTTTTTACCCAAAAAGCTGTAAGCAGTTTGTTTTTTCTTAGTCCAGGGTTAATTTTGGCTTTTGTTTCAATCTTGCACAAGAATTATTTTAGATTTTACAGCAAAAATACTTTTTGGGTGTTTTTGAGCGTTTTTTGTGGAATGGAAAAGTTTGTTGGTGATTATCACCCCATAGTTTTATTTTTTACCCAAAAAGCTGTACGCAGTTTGTTTTTAGTGGTCTAAGGCTAATTTTGGCTTTTGTTTCAATCTTGTAGAAGGATTATTTTAGATCTTACAGCAAAAATACTTTTTGGGTGTTTTTGAGCATTTTTTGCGGAATGGAAAAGTTTGTTGGTGATTATCACCCCATAGTTTTATTTTTTACCCAAAAAGCTGTACGCAGCTATTTTTTAGTGGTGTAAGGTTAATTTTGGCTTTTGGTTTAATCTTGCAGAAGGATTAGTTTAGATTTTACAGCAAAAATACTTTTTGGGTGTTTTTGAGCGTTTTTTGCCCAAAACACTGTACAAATTTTGTTTTCTATTGGTCTAAGCTTTATTTTGGCTTTTCTTTTAATCTTGCCCAAGGATTATTTTAGATTTTACAGCAAAAATACTTTTTGGGTGTTTTTGAGCGTTTTTTGCGGAATGGAAAAGTTTGTTGGTGATTATCACTCCATAGTTTTACTTTAAACCCAAAAACTGTACGCAGATTGTTTTCTATTGGTCTAAGCTTAATTTTGGCTTTTGTTTCAATCTTGCACAAGAATTATTTTAGATTTTACAGCAAAAATACTTTTTGGGTGTTTTTGAGCGTTTTTTGCGGAATGTAAAAGTTTGTCGGTGATTATCACACCATAGTTTTATTTTTTACCAAAAGCACTGTACGCATTTTGTTTTCTATTGGTCTACGCTTTATTTTGGCTTTATTCTTGCACAAGAACTATTTTCGATTTTACAGCAAAAATACTTTTTTGGGTATTTTTGAGCATTTTTGGCGGAATGGAAAAGTTTGTTGGTGATTATCACCCCATAGTTTTATTTTTTACCCAAAAAACTGCACGCAGTTTGTTTTTTATTGGGTTATTTTACAGCAAAAATACTTTTTGGGTGTTTTTGAACGTTTTTTGTGGAATGGAAAAGTTTGTTGGTGATTATCACCCCACAGTTTTATTTTTTACCCAAAAAGCTGTAAGCAGTTTGTTTTTTCTTAGTCCAGGGTTAATTTTGGCTTTTGTTTCAATCTTGCACAAGAATTATTTTAGATTTTACAGCAAAAATACTTTTTGGGTGTTTTTGAGCGTTTTTTGTGGAATGGAAAAGTTTGTTGGTGATTATCACCCCATAGTTTTATTTTTTACCCAAAAAGCTGTACGCAGTTTGTTTTTAGTGGTCTAAGGCTAATTTTGGCTTTTGTTTCAATCTTGCAGAAGGATTATTTTAGATCTTACAGCAAAAATACTTTTTGGGTGTTTTTGAGCATTTTTTGCGGAATGGAAAAGTTTGTTGGTGATTATCACCCCATAGTTTTATTTTTTACCCAAAAAGCTGTACGCAGTTATTTTTTTAGTGGTGTAAGGTTAATTTTGGCTTTTGGTTTAATCTTGCAGAAGGATTAGTTTAGATTTTACAGCAAAAATACTTTTTGGGTGTTTTTGAGCGTTTTTTGCCCAAAACACTGTACAAATTTTGTTTTCTATTGGTCTATGCTTTATTTTGGCTTTTCTTTTAATCTTGCCCAAGGATTATTTTAGATTTTACAGCAAAAATACTTTTTGGGTGTTTTTGAGCGTTTTTTGCGGAATGGAAAAGTTTGTTGGTGATTATCACTCCATAGTTTTACTTTAAACCCAAAAACTGTACGCAGATTGTTTTCTATTGGTCTAAGCTTAATTTTGGCTTTTGTTTCAATCGTGCACAAGAATTATTTTAGATTTTACAGCAAAAATACTTTTTGGGTGTTTTTGATCGTTTTTTGCGGAATGTAAAAGTTTGTCGGTGATTATCACACCATAGTTTTATTTTTTACCCAAAACACTGTACGCATTTTGTTTTCTATTGGTCTAAGCTTAATTTTGGCTTTTGCTTTATTCTTGCACAAGAACTATTTTATATTTTACAGCAAAAATACTTTTTGGGTATTTTTGAGCATTTTTGGCGGAATGGAAAAGTTTGTTGGTGATTATCACCCCATAGTTTTATTTTTTACCCAAAAAACTGCACGCAGTTTGTTTTCTATTGGCTTAAGCTTAATTTAAACTTTTGCTTCAATCTTGCAGAATAATTATTTTAGATTTTACAGCAAAAATACTTTTTGGGTGTTTTTGAGCGTTTTTTGCGGAATGAAAAGTTTGTTGGTGATTATCACACCATAGTTTTATTTTTTACCCAAAACACGGTACGGATTTTGTTTTCTATTGGTCTAAGCTTAATTTTGGCTTTTGTTTTAATCTTGCACAAGAATTATTTCAGATTTTACAGCAAATATACTTTTTGGGTGTTTTTGAGCATTTTTTGCGGGATGGAAAAGTTTGTTGGTGATTATCACCCCATAGTTTTATTTTTTACCCAAAAAACTGTACGCAGATTGTTTTCTATTGGTCTAAACTTAATTTTGGCTTTTGTTTTAATCTTGCGCAAGAATTTTTTTTATATTTTACAGCAAAAATACTTTTTGGGTGTTTTTGAGCATTTTTTGCGGAATGGAAAAGTTTGTTGGTGATTATCACCCCACAGTGTTATTTTTTACCCAAAAAACTGCACGCAGTTTGTTTTTTATTGGGTTAAGCTTAATTTAAACTTTTGCTTCAATCTTGCACAAGAATTATTTTAGATTTTACAGCAAAAATACTTTTTGGGTGTTTTTGAGCGTTTTTTGCGGAATGAAAAGTTTGTTGGTGATTATCACACCATAGTTTTATGTTTTACCTAAAAAACTGTACGCATTTTGTTTTCTATTGGTCTAAGCTTCGTTTTAGCATTTGTTGCAATCTTGCACAAGAATTTTTTTAGATATTACAGCAAAAATACTTTTTGGGTGTTTTTGAGCGTTTTTTGCGGAATGTAAAAGTTTGTTGGTGATTATCAATCCATACTTTTACTTTAAACCCAAAAACTGTACGCAGACTGTTTTCTATTGGTCTAAGCTTAATTTTGGCTTTTGGTTTAATCTTGCACAAGAATTATTTTAGATTTTACAGCAAAAATACTTTTTGGGTGTTTTTGAGCGTTTTTTGCGGAATGTAAAAGTTTGTCGGTGATTATCACACCATAGTTTTATTTTTTACCAAAAACACTGTACGCATTTTGTTTTATATTGGTCTACGCTTTATTTTGGCTTTATTCTTGCACAAGAACTATTTTCGATTTTACAGCAAAAATACTTTTTTGGGTATTTTTGAGCATTTTTGGCGGAATGGAAAAGTTTGTTGGTGATTATCACCCCATAGTTTTATTTTTTACCCAAAAAACTGCACGCAGTTTGTTTTTTATTGGGTTAAGCTTAATTTAAACTTTTGCTTCAATCTTGCACAAGAATTATTTTAGATTTTACAGCAAAAATACTTTTTGGGTGTTTTTGAGCGTTTTTTGCGGAATGAAAAGTTTGTTGGTGATTATCACATCATAGTTTTATTTTTTACCCAAATTACTGTACAAATTTTGTTTTCTATTGGTCTAAGCTTTATTTTGGCTTTTGTTTTAATCTTGCCCAAGGACTATTTTAGATTTTACAGCAAAAATACTTTTTGGGTGTTTTTGAGCGTTTTTTGCGGAATGGAAAGTTTGTTGGTGATTATCACCCCATAGTTTTACTTTTAACCCAAAAACTGTACGCAGATTGTTTTCTATTGGTCTAAGCTTAATTTTGGCTTTTGTTTCAATCTTGCACAAGAATTATTTTAGATTTTACAGCAAAAATACTTTTTGGGTGTTTTTGAGCATTTTTTGCGGAATGGAAAAGTTTGTTGGTGATTATCGTCCCATAGTGTTATTTTTTACCCAAAAAAACTGCACGCAGTTTGTTTTCTATTGATTTAAGCTTAATTTAAACTTTTGCTTCAATCTTGCACAAGAATTATTTTAGATTTAACAGCAAAAATACTTTTTGGGTGTTTTTGAGCGTTTTTTGCTGAATGGAAAAGTTTGTTGGTGATTATCACCCCATAGTTTTATTTTTTACCCAAAAAGCTGTAAGCAGTTTGCTTTTTTTAGTCCAAGGTTAATTTTGGCTTTTGTTTTAATCTTGCACAAGTATTATTTTAGATTTTACAGCAAAAATACTTTTTGGGTGTTTTTGAGCATTTTTTGCGGAATGGGAAAGTTTGTTGCTGATTATCACCCCATAGTTTACTTTTTACCCAAAAAGCTGTACGCAGTTATTTTTTAGTGGTGTAAGGCTAATTTTGGCTTTTGTTTCAATCTTGCAGAAGGATTATTTTAGATCTTACAGCAAAAATACTTTTTGGGTGTTTTTGAGCATTTTTTGCGGAATGGAAAAATTTGTTGGTGATTATCACCCCATAGTTTTATTTTTTACCCAAAAAGCTGTACGCAGTTATTTTTTAGTGGTGTAAGGCTAATTTTGGCTTTTGGTTTAATCTTGCAGAAGGATTAGTTTAGATTTTACAGCAAAAATACTTTTTGGGTGTTTTTGAGCGTTTTTTGCCCAAAACACTGTACAAATTTTGTTTTCTATTGGTCTATGCTTTATTTTGGCTTTTCTTTTAATCTTGCCCAAGGATTATTTTAGATTTTACAGCAAAAATACTTTTTGGGTGTTTTTGAGCGTTTTTTGCGGAATGGAAAAGTTTGTTGGTGATTATCACTCCATAGTTTTACTTTAAACCCAAAAACTGTACGCAGATTGTTTTCTATTGGTCTAAGCTTAATTTTGGCTTTTGTTTCAATCGTGCACAAGAATTATTTTAGATTTTACAGCAAAAATACTTTTTGGGTGTTTTTGATCGTTTTTTGCGGAATGTAAAAGTTTGTCGGTGATTATCACACCATAGTTTTATTTTTTACCCAAAACACTGTACGCATTTTGTTTTCTATTGGTCTAAGCTTAATTTTGGCTTTTGCTTTATTCTTGCACAAGAACTATTTTATATTTTACAGCAAAAATACTTTTTGGGTATTTTTGAGCATTTTTGGCGGAATGGAAAAGTTTGTTGGTGATTATCACCCCATAGTTTTATTTTTTACCCAAAAAACTGCACGCAGTTTGTTTTCTATTGGCTTAAGCTTAATTTAAACTTTTGCTTCAATCTTGCAGAATAATTATTTTAGATTTTACAGCAAAAATACTTTTTGGGTGTTTTTGAGCGTTTTTTGCGGAATGAAAAGTTTGTTGGTGATTATCACACCATAGTTTTATTTTTTACCCAAAACACGGTACGGATTTTGTTTTCTATTGGTCTAAGCTTAATTTTGGCTTTTGTTTTAATCTTGCACAAGAATTATTTCAGATTTTACAGCAAATATACTTTTTGGGTGTTTTTGAGCATTTTTTGCGGGATGGAAAAGTTTGTTGGTGATTATCACCCCATAGTTTTATTTTTTACCCAAAAAACTGTACGCAGATTGTTTTCTATTGGTCTAAACTTAATTTTGGCTTTTGTTTTAATCTTGCGCAAGAATTTTTTTTATATTTTACAGCAAAAATACTTTTTGGGTGTTTTTGAGCATTTTTTGCGGAATGGAAAAGTTTGTTGGTGATTATCACCCCACAGTGTTATTTTTTACCCAAAAAACTGCACGCAGTTTGTTTTTTATTGGGTTAAGCTTAATTTAAACTTTTGCTTCAATCTTGCACAAGAATTATTTTAGATTTTACAGCAAAAATACTTTTTGGGTGTTTTTGAGCGTTTTTTGCGGAATGAAAAGTTTGTTGGTGATTATCACACCATAGTTTTATGTTTTACCTAAAAAACTGTACGCATTTTGTTTTCTATTGGTCTAAGCTTCGTTTTAGCATTTGTTGCAATCTTGCACAAGAATTTTTTTAGATATTACAGCAAAAATACTTTTTGGGTGTTTTTGAGCGTTTTTTGCGGAATGTAAAAGTTTGTTGGTGATTATCAATCCATACTTTTACTTTAAACCCAAAAACTGTACGCAGACTGTTTTCTATTGGTCTAAGCTTAATTTTGGCTTTTGGTTTAATCTTGCACAAGAATTATTTTAGATTTTACAGCAAAAATACTTTTTGGGTGTTTTTGAGCGTTTTTTGCGGAATGTAAAAGTTTGTCGGTGATTATCACACCATAGTTTTATTTTTTACCAAAAACACTGTACGCATTTTGTTTTATATTGGTCTACGCTTTATTTTGGCTTTATTCTTGCACAAGAACTATTTTCGATTTTACAGCAAAAATACTTTTTTGGGTATTTTTGAGCATTTTTGGCGGAATGGAAAAGTTTGTTGGTGATTATCACCCCATAGTTTTATTTTTTACCCAAAAAACTGCACGCAGTTTGTTTTTTATTGGGTTAAGCTTAATTTAAACTTTTGCTTCAATCTTGCACAAGAATTATTTTAGATTTTACAGCAAAAATACTTTTTGGGTGTTTTTGAGCGTTTTTTGCGGAATGAAAAGTTTGTTGGTGATTATCACATCATAGTTTTATTTTTTACCCAAATTACTGTACAAATTTTGTTTTCTATTGGTCTAAGCTTTATTTTGGCTTTTGTTTTAATCTTGCCCAAGGACTATTTTAGATTTTACAGCAAAAATACTTTTTGGGTGTTTTTGAGCGTTTTTTGCGGAATGGAAAGTTTGTTGGTGATTATCACCCCATAGTTTTACTTTTAACCCAAAAACTGTACGCAGATTGTTTTCTATTGGTCTAAGCTTAATTTTGGCTTTTGTTTCAATCTTGCACAAGAATTATTTTAGATTTTACAGCAAAAATACTTTTTGGGTGTTTTTGAGCATTTTTTGCGGAATGGAAAAGTTTGTTGGTGATTATCGTCCCATAGTGTTATTTTTTACCCAAAAAAACTGCACGCAGTTTGTTTTCTATTGATTTAAGCTTAATTTAAACTTTTGCTTCAATCTTGCACAAGAATTATTTTAGATTTAACAGCAAAAATACTTTTTGGGTGTTTTTGAGCGTTTTTTGCTGAATGGAAAAGTTTGTTGGTGATTATCACCCCATAGTTTTATTTTTTACCCAAAAAGCTGTAAGCAGTTTGCTTTTTTTAGTCCAAGGTTAATTTTGGCTTTTGTTTTAATCTTGCACAAGTATTATTTTAGATTTTACAGCAAAAATACTTTTTGGGTGTTTTTGAGCATTTTTTGCGGAATGGAAAAGTTTGTTGCTGATTATCACCCCATAGTTTACTTTTTACCCAAAAAGCTGTACGCAGTTATTTTTTAGTGGTGTAAGGCTAATTTTGGCTTTTGTTTCAATCTTGCAGAAGGATTATTTTAGATCTTACAGCAAAAATACTTTTTGGGTGTTTTTGAGCATTTTTTGCGGAATGGAAAAATTTGTTGGTGATTATCACCCCATAGTTTTATTTTTTACCCAAAAAGCTGTACGCAGTTATTTTTTAGTGGTGTAAGGCTAATTTTGGCTTTTGGTTTAATCTTGCAGAAGGATTAGTTTAGATTTTACAGCAAAAATACTTTTTGGGTGTTTTTGAGCGTTTTTTGCGGAATGGAAAAGTTTGTTGGTGATTATCACCCCATAGTTTTATTTTTTACCCAAAAAACTATACGCAGATTGTTTTCTATTGGGTAAGCTTAATTTTGGCTTTAATTTTAATCATCCACAAGAATTATTTTAGATTTTACAGCGAAAATACTTTTTGGGTGTTTTTGAGCAATTTTTTCGGAAAGGAAAAGTTTGTTGGTGATTATCACACCATAGTTTTATTTTTTCCCCAAAAAACTGTACGCAGTTTGTTTTCTATTGGTCTAAGCTTAACTCAAACTTTTATTTCAATCTTGCAGAAGAATTATTTAAGATTTTACAGCAAAAATACTTTTTGGGTGTTTTTTTTTAGCATTTTTTGAGGAATGTAAAAGTTTGTTGGTGATTATCACCCCACAGTTTTATTTTTTACCCAAAAAACTGTACGCTGTTTGTTGTCTATATGTCTAAGCTTGATTTTGGCTTTTGTTTTAATCTTGCAAAAGGACTGTTTTAGATTTTACAGCAAAACTACTTTTTGGGTGTTTTTGAGCGTTTTTTGTGGAATGGAAAAGTTTGTTGGTGATTATCAACCCATCGTTTTATGTTTTACCCAAAAAGCTGTAAGCAGTTTGTTTTTTTTAGTCCAAGGTTAATTTTGGCTTTTGTTTCAATCTTGCACAAGAACTATTTTAGATTTTACAGAAAAAATACTTTTTGGGTGTTTTTGAGCATTTTTTGCGGAATGGAAAAGTTTGTTGCTGATTATCACCCCATAGTTTACTTTTTACCCAAAAAACTGCACGCAGTTTGTTTTCTATTGGTTTAAGCTTAATTTAAACTTTTGCTTCAATCTTGCACAAGAATTATTTTAGATTTTTCAGCAAAAATACTTTTTGGGTGTTATTGAGCGTTTTTTGCGGAATGAAAAGTTTGTTGGTGATTATCACACCATAGTTTTATTTTTTACCCAAAACACTGTACGCATTTTGTTTTCTATTGGTCTAAGCTTTATTTTGGCTTTTGCTTTAATCTTGCACAAGAATTATTTTAGCTTTTACAGCAAAAATACTTTTTGGGTGTTTTTGAGCATTTTTGGCGGAATAGAAAAGTTTGTTGGTGATTATCACCCCATAATTTTATTTTTTACCAAAAAAACTGTCCGCAGTTTGTTTTCTATTAGTCTCTGGTTAATTTTGGCTTTTGTTTTAATCTTGCAGAATAATTATTTTAGATTTTACAGCAAAAACACTTTTTGGGTGTTTTTGAGCATTTTTTGCGAATTGGAAAAGTCTGTTGGCGATTATCACCCCATAGTTTTACTTTTAACCCAAAAACTGTACAAATTTTGTTTTCTATTGGCTTAAGCTTAATTTAAACTTTTGCTTTAATCTTGCACAAGAATTATTTTAGATTTAACAGCAAAAATACTTTTTGGGTGTTTTTGAGCGTTTTTTGCTGAATGGAAAAGTTTGTTGGTGATTATCACCCTATAGTTTTATTTTTTACTCAAAAAACTGTACGCAGTTTGTTTTTTATTAGTCCAAGGTTAATTTTGGGGTTTGTTTTAATCTTCAACAAGTATTATTTTAGATTTTACAGCGAAAATACTTTTTGGGTGTTTTTGAGCATTTTTTTCGGAATGAAAAAGTTTGTTGGTGATTATCACCCCATAGTTTTATTTTTTTCCCCAAAAAACTGTACGCAGTTTGTTTTAAATTGGTCTAAGCTTAACTCAAACTTTTGTTTCAATCTTTCAGACGGATTATTTAAGATTTTACAGCAAAAATACTTTTTGGGTGTTTTTGAGCATTTTTTGAGGAATGTAAAAGTTTGTTGGCGATTATCACCCCATAGTTTTACTCTTTATCCAAAAAACTGTACGCAGATTGTTTTTTATTGCTCCAAGCTTAATTTTGGCTTTTCTTTTAATCTTGCACAAGGACTATTTTAGATTTTACAGCAAAAATACTTTTTGGGTGTTTTTGAACGTTTTTTGTGGAATGGAAAAGTTTGTTGGTGATTATCACCCCACAGTTTTATTTTTTACCCAAAAAGCTGTAAGCAGTTTGTTTTTTCTTAGTCCAGGGTTAATTTTGGCTTTTGTTTCAATCTTGCACAAGAATTATTTTAGATTTTACAGCAAAAATACTTTTTGGGTGTTTTTGAGCGTTTTTTGTGGAATGGAAAAGTTTGTTGGTGATTATCACCCCATAGTTTTATTTTTTACCCAAAAAGCTGTAAGCAGTTTGCTTTTTTTAGTCCAAGGTTAATTTTGGCTTTTGTTTTAATCTTGCACAAGTATTATTTTAGATTTTACAGCAAAAATACTTTTTGGGTGTTTTTGAGCATTTTTTGCGGAATGGAAAAGTTTGTTGCTGATTATCACCGCATAGTTTACTTTTTACCCAAAAAGCTGTACGCAGTTTGTTTTTAGTGGTCTAAGGCTAATTTTGGCTTTTGTTTCAATCTTGCAGAAGGATTATTTTAGATCTTACAGCAAAAATACTTTTTGGGTGTTTTTGAGCATTTTTTGCGGAATGGAAAAGTTTGTTGGTGATTATCACCCCATAGTTTTATTTTTTACCCAAAAAGCTGTACGCAGTTATTTTTTAGTGGTGTAAGGCTAATTTTGGCTTTTGGTTTAATCTTGCAGAAGGATTAGTTTAGATTTTACAGCAAAAATACTTTTTGGGTGTTTTTGAGCGTTTTTTGCGGAATGGAAAAGTTTGTTGGTGATTATCACCCCATAGTTTTATTTTTTACCCAAAAAACTATACGCAGATTGTTTTCTAATGGGTAAGCTTAAT
Organism: Panzeria rudis; assembly: GCA_956483635.1. Lineage (NCBI taxonomy): Eukaryota > Metazoa > Arthropoda > Insecta > Diptera > Tachinidae > Panzeria > Panzeria rudis. The sequence goes on along the minus strand of CATQFL010000069.1, from coordinate 51,312 downwards.
TTTGGCTTTAATTTTAATCATCCACAAGAATTATTTTAGATTTTACAGCGAAAATACTTTTTGGGTGTTTTTGAGCAATTTTTTCGGAAAGGAAAAGTTTGTTGGTGATTATCACACCATAGTTTTATTTTTTCCCCAAAAAACTGTACGCAGTTTGTTTTCTATTGGTCTAAGCTTAACTCAAACTTTTATTTCAATCTTGCAGAAGAATTATTTAAGATTTTACAGCAAAAATACTTTTTGGGTGTTTTTTTAGCATTTTTTGAGGAATGTAAAAGTTTGTTGGTGATTATCACCCCACAGTTTTATTTTTTACCCAAAAAACTGTACGCTGTTTGTTGTCGATATGTCTAAGCTTGATTTTGGCTTTTGTTTTAATCTTGCAAAAGGACTGTTTTAGATTTTACAGCAAAACTACTTTTTGGGTGTTTTTGAGCGTTTTTTGTGGAATGGAAAAGTTTGTTGGTGATTATCAAGCCATAGTTTTATGTTTTACCCAAAAAGCTGTAAGCAGTTTGTTTTTTTTTAGTCCAAGGTTAATTTTGGCTTTTGTTTCAATCTTGCACAAGAATTATTTTAGATTTTACAGCAAAAATACTTTTTGGGTGTTTTTGAGCATTTTTTGCGGAATGGAAAAGTTTGTTGCTGATTATCACCCCATAGTTTACTTTTTACCCAAAAAACTGCACGCAGTTTGTTTTCTATTGGTTTAAGCTTAATTTAAACTTTTGCTTCAATCTTGCACAAGAATTATTTTAGATTTTTCAGCAAAAATACTTTTTGGGTGTTTTTGAGCGTTTTTTGCGGAATGAAAAGTTTGTTTTCTATTCGTCTCTGGTTAATTTTGGCTTTTGTTTCAATCTTGCAGAATAATTATTTTAGATTTTACATCAAAAACACTTTTTGGGTGTTTTTGAGCATTTTTTGCGAATTGGAAAAGTCTGTTGGCGATTATCACCCCATAGTTTTACTTTTAACCCAAAAACTGTACAAATTTTGGTTTCTATTGGTTTAAGCTTAATTTAAACTTTTGCTTCAATCTTGTACAATAATTATTTTATATTTTACAGCAAAAATACTTTTTGGGTGTTTTTGAGCGTTTTTTGCGGAATGAAAAGTTTGTTGGTGATTATCACACCATAGTTTTACTTTTAACCCAAAAACTGTACGCAGATTGCTTTCTATTGGTCTAAGCTTAATTTTGGCCTTTGTTTCAATCTTGCAGAATAATTATTTTAGATTTTACAGCAAAAAGACTTTTTGGGTGTTTTTGAGCATTTTTTGCGAATTGGAAAAGTCTGTTGGCGATTATCACCCCATAGTTTTATTTTTTACCCAAAAAACTGTACGCAGATTGTTTTTTATTGGTCTAAGCCTAATTTTGGCTTTTGTTTTAATCTTGCGCAAGGACTATTTTAGATTTTACAGCAAAAATACTTTTTGGGTGTTTTTGAGCGGTTTTTGTGGAATGGAAAAGTTTGTTGGTGATTATCACCCCATAGTTTTATTTTTTACCCAAAAAGCTGTAAGCAGTTTGCTTTTTTTTAGTCCAAGGTTAATTTTGGCTTTTGTCTCAATCTGGCACAAGAATTATTTTAGATTTTACAGCAAAAATACTTTTTGGGTGTTCTTGAGCATTTTTTGCGGAATGGAAAAGTTTGTTGCGTTTTTTGCGGAATGTAAAAGTTTGTTGGTGATTATCACACCATAGTTTTATTTTTCACCCAAAACACTGTAAGCATTTTGTTTTCTATTGGCCTAAGCTTAATTTTGGCTTTTGTTTCAATCTTGCACAAGAATTATTTTAGATTTTACAGCAAATATACTTTTTGGGTGTTTCTGAGAATTTTTTGCGGGATGGAAAAGTTTGTTGGTGATTATCACGCCATAGTTTTATTTTTTACCCAAAAAACTGTACGCAGATTGTTTTCAATTGGTCTAAGCTTAATTTTGGCTTTTGGTTTAATCTTGCACAAGGACTATTTTAGATTTTACAGCAAAAATACTTTTTGGGTGTTTTTGAGCGTTTTTTGTGGAATGGAAAAGTTTGTTGGTGATTATCACCCCATAGTTTTATTTTTTACCCAAAAAGCTGTAAGCAGTTTTTTTTAGTCCAAGGTTAATTTTGGCTTTTGTTTCAATCTTGCACAAGAATTATTTTAGATTTTACAGCAAAAATACTTTTTGGGTGTTTTTGAGCGTTTTTTGCGGAATGTAAAAGTTTGTTTGTGCTTATCACACCATTGTTTTATTTGTTTTATGGCCAGTTTTTGACTCAGCAATTAAATATTTATTTAGTTGATTTTCATATAAATTTAAATTGTAATTAAACACAACTTCTGTTTTTCAGTCGTATTTAGTTGTTCTTATTTAATTGTGACAAAAATATGGTAGCACCATCAACTATTATAAATTTCCCATAAATTTCCTAAAAAAGCAGCTGTTCAATATAAACAAAGCAAAATCCAACAAATATATATTTTTCTTCATGCAAAAAATATGAATAATCAAGAGTTTCTGCAATGTTTTAAAAGAATAAAATCAGCTTACAAAATCACAAAAAGACAAATATACCCAAAGAAAGCCCAAATTTTACGCCAACAAAAGTTGAATTTTCAGCGGCCACAATTTGTTTGTTTGCACAAGAACAACAAGCGGTCAAAATCATATGGTAATTTATAAAACTTAAATCGAATTTAAGTGTACAAGATTGGTGATATAAGTTATATTTAATTATGATCTATAAAAACGAATTTTATATTTAATAACGATTTAAGTTTAAAAACCATTTAATTATTAAGTCAAAAACTGGGGTTATTCTTGCACAAGTATTATTTTAGATTTTACAGCAAAAATACTTTTTGGGTGTTTTTGAGCATTTTTTGCGGAATGGAAAAGTTTGTTGGTGATTATCACCCCATAGTTTTATTTTTTACCCAAAAAACTATACGCAGATTGTTTTCTATTGGGTAAGCTTAATTTTGGCTTTAATTTTAATCATCCACAAGAATTATTTTAGATTTTACAGCGAAAATACTTTTTGGGTGTTTTTGAGCAATTTTTTCGGAAAGGAAAAGTTTGTTGGTGATTATCACACCATAGTTTTATTTTTTCCCCAAAAAACTGTACGCAGTTTGTTTTCTATTGGTCTAAGCTTAACTCAAACTTTTATTTCAATCTTGCAGAAGAATTATTTAAGATTTGACAGCAAAAATACTTTTTGGGTGTTTTTTTAGAATTTTTTGAGGAATGTAAAAGTTTGTTGGTGATTATCACCCCACAGTTTTATTTTTTACCCAAAAAACTGTACGTTGTTTTTTGTCTATATGTCTAAGCTTGATTTTGGCTTTTGTTTTAATCTTGCAAAAGGACTATTTTAGATTTTACAGCAAAACTACTTTTTGGGTGTTTTTGAGCGTTTTTTGTGGAATGGAAAAGTTTGTTGGTGATTATCAAGCCATAGTTTTATGTTTTACCCAAAAAGCTGTAAGCAGTTTGTTTTTTTTAGTCCAAGGTTAATTTTGGCTTTTGTTTCAATCTTGCACAAGAATTATTTTAGATTTTACAGCAAAAATACTTTTTGGGTGTTTTTGAGCATTTTTTGCGGAATGGAAAAGTTTGTTGGTGATTATCACACCATAGTTTTATTTTTTACCCAAAACACTGTACGCATTTTGTTTTCTATTGGTCTAAGCTTTATTTTGGCTTTTGCTTTAATCTTGCAGAAGAATTATTTTAGCTTTTACAGCAAAAATACTTTTTGGGTGTTTTTGAGCATTTTTGGCGGAATAGAAAAGTTTGTTGGTGATTATCACCCCATAATTTTATTTTTTACCAAAAAAACTGTACGCAGTTTGTTTTCTATTAGTCTCTGGTTAATTTTGGCTTTTGTTTCAATCTTGCAGAATAATTATTTTAGATTTTACAGCAAAAACACTTTTTGGGTGTTTTTGAGCATTTTTTGCGAATTGGAAAAGTCTGTTGGCGATTATCACCCCATAGTTTTACTTTTAACCCAAAAACTGTACAAATTTTGGTTTCTATTGGTTTAAGCTTAATTTAAACTTTTGCTGCAATCTTGTACAATAATTATTTTAGATTTTACAGCAAAAATACTTTTTGTGTGTTTTTGAGCATTTTTTTTCGGAATGGAAAAGTTTGTTGGTGATTATCACCCCATAGTTTTATTTTTCCCCAAAAAACTGTACGCAGTTTGTTTTCTATTGGTCTAAGCTTAACTCAAACTTTTGTTTCAATCTTGCAGAAGAATTATTTAAGATTTTACAGCAAAAATACTTTTTGGGTGTTTTTGAGCAGTTTTTGAGGAATGTAAAAGTTTGTTGGTGATTATCACCCCATAGTTTTATTTTTTACCCAAAAAACTGTACAATGTTTGTTTTCTATATGTCTAAGCTTACTTTTGGCTTTTGTTTTAATCTTGCACAAGAATTATTTTAGATTTTACAGCAAATATACTTTTTGGGTGTTTTTGAGCGTTTTTTGTGGAATGGAAAAGTTTGTTGGTGATTATCACCCCATAGTTTTATTTTTTACCCAAAAAGCTGTAAGCAGTTTTTTTTAGTCCAAGGTTAATTTTGGCTTTTGTTTCAATCTTGCACAAGAATTATTTGACATTTTACAGCAAAAATACTTTTTGGGTGTTTTTGAGCGTTTTTTGCGGAATGTAAAAGTTTGTTTGTGATTATCACACCATAGTTTTATTTTTTACCCAAAACACTGTACGCATTTTGTTTTCTATTGGTCTAAGCTTTATTTTGGCTTTTGCTTTAATCTTGCACAAGAATTAGTTTAGCTTTTACAGCAAAAATACTTTTTGGGTGTTTTTGAGCATTTTTGGCGGAATAGAAAAGTTTGTTGGTGATTATCACCCCATAATTTTATTTTTTACCCAAAAAAGTGTACGCAGTTTGTTTTCTATTAGTCTATGGTTAATTTTGGCTTTTGTTTTAATCTTGCACAAGAATTATTTTAGATTTTACGGCGAAAATACTTTTTGGGTGTTTTTGAGCATTTTTTGCGGAATGTAAAAGTTTGTTGGTGATTATCACCCCATAGTTTTATTTTTTACCCAAAAAACTATACGCAGTTTGTTTTTTATTAGTCCAAGGTTAATTTTGGGTTTTGTTTTAATCTTGCACAAGTATTATTTTAGATTTTACAGCGAAAATACTTTTTTGGTGTTTTTGAGCATTTTTTCGGAATGGAAAAGTTTGTTGGTGATTATCACCCCATAGTTTTATTTTTTCCCCAAAAAACTGTACGCAGTTTGTTTTCTATTGATCTAAGCTTAACTCAAACTTTTGTTTCAATCTTGCAGAAGAATTATTTAAGATTTTACAGCAAAAATACTTTTTGGGTGTTTTTGAGCATTTTTTGAGGAATGTAAAAGTTTGTTGGTGATTATCACCCCATAGTTTTATTATTTACCCAAAAAACTGTACGCTGTTGTTTTCTATATGTCTAAGCTTGATTTTGGCTTTTGTTTTAATCTTGCGCAAGAATTATTTTAGATTTTACAGCAAAAACACTTTTTGGGTGTTTTTGAGCATTTTTTCCGAATTGGAAAAGTTTGTTGGCGATTATCACCAAATATTTTTATTTTTTATCCAAAAAACTGTACGCAGATTGTTTTTTATTGGTCTAAGCTTAATTTTGGCTTTTGGTTTAATCTTGCACAAGGACTGTTTTAGATTTTACAGCAAAAATACTTTTTGGGTGTTTTTGAGCGTTTTTTGTGGAATGGAAAAGTTTGTTGGTGATTATCACCCCATAGTTTTATTTTTTACCCAAAAAGCTGTAAGCAGTTTTTTTTAGTCCAAGGTTAATTTTGGCTTTTGTTTCAATCTTGCACAAGAATTATTTGACATTTTACAGCAAAACTACTTTTTGGGTGTTTTTGAGCGTTTTTTGCGGAATGTAAAAGTTTGTTTGTGATTATCACACCATAGTTTTATTTGTTTTAATCTTGCACAAGTATTATTTTAGATTTTACAGCGAAAATACTTTTTGTGTGTTTTTGAGCATTTTTTTCGGAATGGAAAAGTTTGTTGGTGATTATCACCCCATAGTTTTATTTTTTCCCAAAAAAACTGTACGCAGTTTGTTTTCTATTGGTCTAAGCTTAACTCAAACTTTTGTTTCAATCTTGCACAAGAATTATTTTAGATTTTACAGCAAATATACTTTTTGGGTGTTTTTGAGCATTTTTTGCGGGATGGAAAAGTTTGTTGGTGATTATCACCCCATAGTTTTATTTTTTACCCAAAAAGCTGTAAGCAGTTTTTTTTAGTCCAAGGTTAATTTTGGCTTTTGTTGCAATCTTGCACAAGAATTATTTGACATTTTACAGCAAAAATACTTTTTGGGTGTTTTTGAGCGTTTTTTGCGGAATGTAAAAGTTTGTTTGTGATTATCACACCATAGTTTTATTTTTTACCCAAAACACTGTACGAATTTTGTTTTCTATTGGTCTAAGCTTTATTTTGGCTTTTGCTTTAATCTTGCACAAGAATTATTTTAGCTTTTACAGCAAAAATACTTTTTGGGTGTTTTTGAGCATTTTTTGCGGAATGTAAAAGTTTGTTGGTGATTATCACCCCATAGTTTTATTTTTTACCCAAAAAACTGTACGCAGTTTGTTTTTTATTAGTCCAAGGTTAATTTTGGGTTTTGTTTTAATCTTGCACAAGTATTATTTTAGATTTTACAGCGAAAATACTTTTTGGGTGTTTTTGAGCATTTTTTCGGAATGGAAAAGTTTGTTGGTGATTATCACCCCATAGTTTTATTTTTTCCCCAAAAAACTGTACGCAGTTTGTTTTCTATTGATCTAAGCTTAACTCAAACTTTTGTTTCAATCTTGCAGAAGAATTATTTAAGATTTTACAGCAAAAATACTTTTTGGGTGTTTTTGAGCATTTTTTGAGGAATGTAAAAGTTTGTTGGTAATTATCACCCCATAGTTTTATTATTTACCCAAAAAACTGTACGCTGTTGTTTTCTATATGTCTAAGCTTGATTTTGGCTTTTGTTTTAATCTTGCGCAAGAATTATTTTAGATTTTACAGCAAAAACACTTTTTGGGTGTTTTTGAGCATTTTTTCCGAATTGGAAAAGTTTGTTGGCGATTATCACCAATTATTTTTATTTTTTATCCAAAAAACTGTACGCAGATTGTTTTTTATTGGTCTAAGCTTAATTTTGGCTTTTGGTTTAATCTTGCACAAGGACTGTTTTAGATTTTACAGCAAAAATACTTTTTGGGTGTTTTTGAGCGTTTTTTGTGGAATGGAAAAGTTTGTTGGTGATTATCACCCCATAGTTTTATTTTTTAGCCAAAAAGCTGTAAGCAGTTTTTTTTAGTCCAAGGTTAATTTTGGCTTTTGTTTCAATCTTGCACAAGAATTATTTGACATTTTACAGCAAAATACTTTTTGGGTGTTTTTGAGCGTTTTTTGCGGAATGTAAAAGTTTGTTTGTGATTATCACACTATAGTTTTATTTGTTTTAATCTTGCACAAGTATTATTTTAGATTTTACAGCGAAAATACTTTTTGTGTGTTTTTGAGCATTTTTTTTCGGAATGGAAAAGTTTGTTGGTGATTATCACCCCATAGTTTTATTTTTTCCCAAAAAAACTGTACGCAGTTTGTTTTCTATTGGTCTAAGCTTAACTCAAACTTTTGTTTCAATCTTGCACAAGAATTATTTTAGATTTTACAGCAAATATACTTTTTGGGTGTTTTTGAGCATTTTTTGCGGGATGGAAAAGTTTGTTGGTGATTATCACCCCATAGTTTTATTTTTTACCCAAAAAACTGTACGCAGATTGTTTTCAATTGGTCTAAGCTTAATTTTGGCTTTTGGTTTAATCTTGCACAAGGACTGTTTTAGATTTTACAGCAAAAATACTTTTTGGGTGTTTTTGAGCGTTTTTTGTGGAATGGAAAAGTTTGTTGGTGATTATCACCCCATAGTTTTATTTTTTACCCAAAAAGCTGTAAGCAGTTTTTTTTAGTCCAAGGTTAATTTTGGCTTTTGTTTCAATCTTGCACAAGAATTATTTGACATTTTACAGCAAAAATACTTTTTGGGTGTTTTTGAGCGTTTTTTGCGGAATGTAAAAGTTTGTTTGTGATTATCACACCATAGTTTTATTTTTTACCCAAAACACTGTACGCATTTTGTTTTCTATTGGTCTAAGCTTTATTTTGGCTTTTGCTTTAATCTTGCACAAGAATTATTTTAGCTTTTACAGCAAAAATACTTTTTGGGTGTTTTTGAGCATTTTTGGCGGAATAGAAAAGTTTGTTGGTGATTATCACCCCATAATTTTATTTTTTACCCAAAAAAGTGTACGCAGTTTGTTTTCTATTAGTCTATGGTTAATTTTGGCTTTTGTTTTAATCTTGCACAAGAATTATTTTAGATTTTACGGCGAAAATACTTTTTGGGTGTTTTTGAGCATTTTTTGCGAATGTAAAAGTTTGTTGGTGATTATCACCCCATAGTTTTATTTTTTACCCAAAAAACTGTACGCAGTTTGTTTTTTATTAGTCCAAGGTTAATTTTGGGTTTTGTTTTAATCTTGCACAAGTATTATTTTAGATTTTACAGCGAAAATACTTTTTGGGTGTTTTTGAGCATTTTTTCGGAATGGAAAAGTTTGTTGGTGATTATCACCCCATAGTTTTATTTTTTCCCCAAAAAACTGTACGCAGTTTGTTTTCTATTGATCTAAGCTTAACTCAAACTTTTGTTTCAATCTTGCAGAAGAATTATTTAAGATTTTACAGCAAAAATACTTTTTGGGTGTTTTTGAGCATTTTTTGAGGAATGTAAAAGTTTGTTGGTGATTATCACCCCATAGTTTTATTATTTACCCAAAAACTGTACGCTGTTGTTTTCTATATGTCTAAGCTTGATTTTGGCTTTTGTTTTAATCTTGCGCAAGAATTATTTTAGATTTTACAGCAAAAACACTTTTTGGGTGTTTTTGAGCATTTTTTCCGAATTGGAAAAGTTTGTTGGCGATTATCACCCCATATTTTTATTTTTTATCCAAAAAACTGTACGCAGATTGTTTTTTATTGGTCTAAGCTTAATTTTGGCTTTTGTTTTAATCTTGCACAAGGACTATTTTAGATTTTACAGCAAAAAAACTTTTTGGGTGTTTTTGAGCGTTTTTTGTGGAATGGAAAAGTTTGTTGGTGATTATCACCCCATAGTTTTATTTTTTACCCAAAAAGCTGTAAGCAGTTTGTTTTTTTTAGTCCAAGGTTAATTTTCGCTTGTGTTTCAATCTTGCGCAAGTATTATTTTAGATTTTACAGCAAAAATACTTTTTAGGTATTTTTGAGCATTTTTGGCGGAATGGAAAAGTTTGTTGGTGATTATCACCCCATAATTTTATTTTTTTCCAAAAAGACTGTACGCAGTTTGTTTTCTATTAGTCTATGGTTAATTTTGGCATTTGTTTTAATCTTCCACAAGAATTATTTTAGATTTTACGCCGAAAATACTTTTTTTTGGTGTTTTTGAGCATTTTTTGCGGAATGTAAAAGTTTGTTGGTGATTATCACACCAGAGTTTTATTTTTGCTAAAAAAGCTGTAAGCATTTTGTTTTCTATTGGTCTAAACTTTGTTTCGGCTTTTGTTTCAATCTTGCACAAGGATTATTTTAGATTTTACAGCAAAAATACTTTTTGGGTGTTTTGAGCGTTTTTGCGGAATGGAAAAGTTTGTTGGTGATTATCACCCCATAGTTTTACTTTTTTCCCAAAAAGCTGTACGCAGAATGTTTTCTATTGATCTAAGCTTAATTTTGGCTTTTGTTTTAATCTTGCACAAGAATTATTTTAGATTATACAGCAAAAATACTTTTTTAGTGTTTCTGAGCATTTTTTGCGGAATGGAAAAGTTTGTTGGTGATTATCACCCCATAGTTTTATATTTTACCCAAAAAGCTGTACGCAGATTGTTTTCTATTGGTCTAAACTTAATTTTGGCTTCTCTTTCAATCTTGCACAAGAATTATTTTAGAGTTTACAGCAAAAATACTTTTTGGGATTTTTTGAGCATTTTTTGCGGAATGGAAAAGTTTGTTGGTGATTATCACCCCATAATTTTATTTTTTTCCCAAAAACTGTTTGTTTTCTATTGGTCTAAGCTTAATTTAAACTTTTGCTTCAATCTTGCACAAGAATTATTTTAGATTTTACAGCAAAAATACTTTTTGGGTTTTTTGAGCGTTTTTTGCGGAATGTAAAAGTTTGTTGGTGATTATCACACCATAGTTTTATTTTTTGCCCAAAACACTGTACGCATTTTGTTTTCTATTGGTCTAAGCTTTATTTTGGCTTTTGCTTTAATCTTGGGCAAGAATTATTTTAGATTTTACAGCAAAAATACTTTTTAGGTGTTTTTGAGCATTTTTGGCGGAATGGAAAAGTTTGTTGGTAATTATCACCCCATAGTTTTATTTTTTACCAAAAAAGCTGTACGCAGTTTGTTTTTTATTAGTCCAAGGTTAATTTTGGCTTTTGCTTTAATCTTGCACAAGAATTATTTTAGGTTTTACAGCAAAAATACTTTTTGGGTGTTTTTGAGCATTTTTGGAGGAATGGAAAAGTTTGTTGGTGATTATCACCCCATAGATTTATTTTTTACCCAAAAAACTGTACGCAGTTTGTTTTCTCTTGGTCTAAGCTTAATTTAAACTTTTGTTTCAATCTTGCACAATAAATATTTTAGATCTTACAGCAAAAATACTTTTTGGGTGGTTTTGAGCGTTTTTTGCGGAATGGAAAAGTTTGTTCGTGATTATCACCCCATATTTTTCTTTTTTACCCAAAAAGCTGTAAGCAGTTTGTTTTTTTTAGTCCAAGGTTAATTTTGGGTTTTGTTTTAATCTTGCACAAGAATTATTTTAGATTTTACAGCAAAAATACTTTTTGGGTACTTTTGAGCATTTTTTGCGGAATGTAAACGTTTGTTGGTGATTATCACCCGATAGTTTTATTTTTTACCCAAAAAGCTGTAAGCAGTTTGTTCTTTTAGTCCAAGGTCAATTTTGGGGTTTGGTTTAATCTTGCACAAGAATTATTTTAGATTTTACAGCAAAAATACTTTTTGGGTGTTTTTGAGCGTTTTTTGCAGAATGGAAAAGTTTGTTGGTGATTATCACCCCATAGTTTTCTTTTTTACCCAAAAAGCTGTAAGCAGTTTGTTTTTTTAGTCCAAGGTTAATTTTGGGTTTTGTTTTAATCTTGCACAAGAATTATTTTAGATTTTACAGCAAAAATACTTTTGGGTGCTTTTGAGCATTTTTTGCGGAATGTAAACGTTTGTTGGTGATTATCACCCCATAGTTTTATTTTTTACCAAAAAAAAACTGTAAGCAGTTTGTTTTCTATTGGTCTAAGCTTAATTTAAACTTTTGTTTCAATCTTGCACAAGAATTATTTTAGATTTTACAGCAAAAATACTTTTTTGGTGTTTCTGAGCATTTTTTGAGGAATGGAAAAGTTTGTTGGTGATTATCACCCCATAGTTTTATATTTTACCCAAAAAGCTGTACGCAGATTGTTTTCTATTGGTCTAAACTTAATTTTGGCTTCTCTTTCAATCTTGCACAAGAATTATTTTAGAGTTTACAGCAAAAATACTTTTTGGGATTTTTTGAGCATTTTTTGCGGAATGGAAAAGTTTGTTGGTGATTATCACCCCATAATTTTATTTTTTTCCCAAAAAAACTGTACGCATTTTGTTTTCTATTGGTCTAAGCTTTATTTTGGCTTTTGCTTTAATCTTGGGCAAGAATTATTTTAGATTTTAAGCAAAAATACTTTTTAGGTGTTTTTGAGCATTTTTGGCGGAATGGAAAAGTTTGTTGGTGATTATCACACCATAGTTTTATTTTTTACCAAAAAAGCTGTACGCAGTTTGTTTTTTATTAGTCCAAGGTTAATTTTGGCTTTTGCTTTAATCTTGCACAAGAATTATTTTAGATTTTACAGCAAAAATACTTTTTGGGTGTTTTTGAGCATTTTTGGAGGAATGGAAAAGTTTGTTGGTGATTATCACCCCATAGATTTATTTTTTACCCAAAAAACTGTACGCAGTTTGTTTTCTCTTGGTCTAAGCTTAATTTAAACTTTTGTTTCAATCTTGCACAATAATTATTTTAGATTTTACAGCAAAAATACTTTTTGGGTGTTTTTGAGCGTTTTTTGCGGAATGGAAAAGTTTGTTGGTGATTATCACCCCATAGTTTTCTTTTTTACCCAAAAAGCTGTAAGCAGTTTGTTTTTTTTAGTTCAAGGTTAATTTTGGGTTTTGTTTTAATCTTGCACAAGAATTATTTTAGATTTTACAGCAAAAATACTTTTTGGGTGCTTTTGAGCATTTTTTGCGGAATGTAAACGTTTGTTGGTGATTATCACCCGCTAGTTTTATTTTTTACCCAAAAAGCTGTAAGCAGTTTGTTTTTTTTTAGTCCAAGGTCAATTTTGGGGTTTGGTTTAATCTTGCACAAGAATTATTTTAGATTTTACAGCAAAAATACTTTTTGGGTGTTTTTGAGCGTTTTTTGCGGAATGTAAAAGTTTGTTGGTGATTATCACCCCATAGTTTTTTTTTTACCCAAAAAGCTGTAAGCAGTTTGTTTTTTTTAGTCCAAGGTTAATTTTGGGTTTTGTTTTAATCTTGCACAAGAATTATTTTAGATTTTACAGCAAAAATACTTTTTGGGTGCTTTTGAGCATTTTTTGCGGAATGTAAACGTTTGTTGGTGATTATCACCCGATAGTTTTATTTTTTACCCAAAAAGCTGTAAGCAGTTTGTTTTTTAGTCCAAGGTCAATTTTGGGGTTTGGTTTAATCTTGCACAAGAATTATTTTAGATTTTACAGCAAAAATACTTTTTGGGTGTTTTTGAGCGTTTTTTGCGGAATGGAAAAGTTTGTTGGTGATTATCACCCCATAGTTTTCTTTTTTACCCAAAAAGCTGTAAGCAGTTTGTTTTTTTTAGTCCAAGGTTAATTTTGGGTTTTGTTTTAATCTTGCACAAGAATTATTTTAGATTTTACAGCAAAAATACTTTTTGGGTGCTTTTGAGCATATTTTGCGGAATGTAAACGTTTGTTGGTGATTATCACTCCATAGTTTTATTTTTTACCCAAAAAAACTGTACGCAGTTTTTTTTTTATTGGGCTAAGCTTAATTTTGGCTTTTGTTTTAATCTTGCACAAGGACAATTTTAGATTTTAAAGCAAAAATACTTTTTGGGTGTTTTTGAGCGTTTTTTGCGGAATGGAAAAGTTTGTTGGTGATTATCACCCCATAGTTTTATTTTTACCTAAAAAGCTGTACGCGGTTTGTTTTTCACTGGTCTTAGGTTAATTTTGGCTTTTGTTTTAATCTTGCACAAGAATTATTTTAGATTTTACAGCAAAAATACTTTTTGGGTGTTTTTGAGCATTTTTTGCGGGATGGAAAAGTTTGTTGGTGATTATCACCCCGTAGCTTTATTTTTTACCCAAAAAGCTGTAAGCAGTTTGTTTTTTTTAGGCCAAGGTTAATTTTGGCTTTCGTTTGAATCTTGCACAAGAACTATTTTAGATTTTACAGCAAAAATACTTTTCGGGTGTTTTTGAGAATTTTTGCGGAATGTAAAAGTTTATTGGTGATTATCACCCCATAGTTTTACTTTTACCTAAAAAGCTGTACGCGGTTTGTTTTTTACTGGTCTAAGGTTAATTTTGGCTTTTGTTTTAATCTTGCACAATAATTATTTTAGATTTTACAGCAAAAATACTTTCTGGGTGTTTTTGAGCATTTTTTGCGGGATGGAAAAGTTTGTTGGTGATTATCACCCCATAGTTTTCGTTTTTACCCAAAAAGCTATAAGCAGTTTGTTTTTTGTAGTCCAAGGTTAATTTTGGGTTTTGTTTTAATCTTGCACAAGAATTATTTTAGATTTTACAGCAAAAATACTTTTTGGGTGCTTTTGAGCGTTTTTTGCGGAATGGAAAAGTTTGTTGGTGATTATCACCCCATAGTTTTACTTTTACCTAAAAAACTGTACGCGGTTTGTTTTTTACTGGTCTAAGGTTAATTTTGGCTTTTGTTTTAATCTTGCACAAGAATTATTTTAGATTTTACAGCAAAAATACTTTCTGGGTGTTTTTGAGCATTTTTTGCGGAATGTAAAAGTTTGTTGGTGATTATCACCCCGTAGTTTGATATTTTACCAAAAAAAACTGTACGCAGTTTGTTTTCTATTGGTCTCAGCTTAACTTTGGCTTTCGTTTGAATCTTGCACAAGAATTATTTTAGATTTTACAGGAAAAATACTTTTTGGGTGTTTTTGAGCATTTTTTGCTGAATGGAAAAGTTTGTTGGTGATTATCATTCCATAGTTTTATTTTTTTCCCAAAAACCTGTACGCAGTTTGTTTTCTATTGGTCTAAGCTTAATTTAAACTCTTGCTTCAATCTTGCACAAGAATTATGTTAGATTTTACAGCAAAAATACTTTTTGGGTGCTTTTGAGCATTTTTTGCGGAATGTAAACGTTTGTTGGTGATTATCACCCGCTAGTTTTATTTTTTACCCAAAAAGCTGTAAGCAGTTTGTTTTTTTTTAGTCCAAGGTCAATTTTGGGGTTTGGTTTAATCTTGCACAAGAATTATTTTAGATTTTACAGCAAAAATACTTTTTGGGTGTTTTTGAGCGTTTTTTGCGGAATGTAAAAGTTTGTTGGTGATTATCACCCCATAGTTTTTTTTTTACCCAAAAAGCTGTAAGCAGTTTGTTTTTTTTAGTCCAAGGTTAATTTTGGGTTTTGTTTTAATCTTGCACAAGAATTATTTTAGATTTTACAGCAAAAATACTTTTTGGGTGCTTTTGAGCATTTTTTGCGGAATGTAAACGTTTGTTGGTGATTATCACCCGATAGTTTTATTTTTTACCCAAAAAGCTGTAAGCAGTTTGTTTTTTAGTCCAAGGTCAATTTTGGGGTTTGGTTTAATCTTGCACAAGAATTATTTTAGATTTTACAGCAAAAATACTTTTTGGGTGTTTTTGAGCGTTTTTTGCGGAATGGAAAAGTTTGTTGGTGATTATCACCCCATAGTTTTCTTTTTTACCCAAAAAGCTGTAAGCAGTTTGTTTTTTTTAGTCCAAGGTTAATTTTGGGTTTTGTTTTAATCTTGCACAAGAATTATTTTAGATTTTACAGCAAAAATACTTTTTGGGTGCTTTTGAGCATATTTTGCGGAATGTAAACGTTTGTTGGTGATTATCACTCCATAGTTTTATTTTTTACCCAAAAAAACTGTACGCAGTTTTTTTTTTATTGGGCTAAGCTTAATTTTGGCTTTTGTTTTAATCTTGCACAAGGACAATTTTAGATTTTAAAGCAAAAATACTTTTTGGGTGTTTTTGAGCGTTTTTTGCGGAATGGAAAAGTTTGTTGGTGATTATCACCCCATAGTTTTATTTTTACCTAAAAAGCTGTACGCGGTTTGTTTTTCACTGGTCTTAGGTTAATTTTGGCTTTTGTTTTAATCTTGCACAAGAATTATTTTAGATTTTACAGCAAAAATACTTTTTGGGTGTTTTTGAGCATTTTTTGCGGGATGGAAAAGTTTGTTGGTGATTATCACCCCGTAGCTTTATTTTTTACCCAAAAAGCTGTAAGCAGTTTGTTTTTTTTAGGCCAAGGTTAATTTTGGCTTTCGTTTGAATCTTGCACAAGAACTATTTTAGATTTTACAGCAAAAATACTTTTCGGGTGTTTTTGAGAATTTTTGCGGAATGTAAAAGTTTATTGGTGATTATCACCCCATAGTTTTACTTTTACCTAAAAAGCTGTACGCGGTTTGTTTTTTACTGGTCTAAGGTTAATTTTGGCTTTTGTTTTAATCTTGCACAATAATTATTTTAGATTTTACAGCAAAAATACTTTCTGGGTGTTTTTGAGCATTTTTTGCGGGATGGAAAAGTTTGTTGGTGATTATCACCCCATAGTTTTCGTTTTTACCCAAAAAGCTATAAGCAGTTTGTTTTTTGTAGTCCAAGGTTAATTTTGGGTTTTGTTTTAATCTTGCACAAGAATTATTTTAGATTTTACAGCAAAAATACTTTTTGGGTGCTTTTGAGCGTTTTTTGCGGAATGGAAAAGTTTGTTGGTGATTATCACCCCATAGTTTTACTTTTACCTAAAAAACTGTACGCGGTTTGTTTTTTACTGGTCTAAGGTTAATTTTGGCTTTTGTTTTAATCTTGCACAAGAATTATTTTAGATTTTACAGCAAAAATACTTTCTGGGTGTTTTTGAGCATTTTTTGCGGAATGTAAAAGTTTGTTGGTGATTATCACCCCGTAGTTTGATATTTTACCAAAAAAAACTGTACGCAGTTTGTTTTCTATTGGTCTCAGCTTAACTTTGGCTTTCGTTTGAATCTTGCACAAGAATTATTTTAGATTTTACAGGAAAAATACTTTTTGGGTGTTTTTGAGCATTTTTTGCTGAATGGAAAAGTTTGTTGGTGATTATCATTCCATAGTTTTATTTTTTTCCCAAAAACCTGTACGCAGTTTGTTTTCTATTGGTCTAAGCTTAATTTAAACTCTTGCTTCAATCTTGCACAAGAATTATGTTAGATTTTACAGCAAAAATACTTTTTGGGTGTTTTGAGCATTTTTGGCGGAATGGAAAAGTTTGTTGGTGATTATCACCCCATAGTTTTATTTTTTACCCAAAAAGCTGTAAGCAGTTTCTTTTTTTTTAGTCCAAGGTTAATTTTGGGTATTGTTTTAATCTTGCACAAGTATTATTTTAGATTTTACAGCAAAAATACTTTTTGGCTGTTTTTGAGCATTTTTGGCGGAATGGAAAAGTTTGTTGGTGATTATCACCCCATAGTTTTATTTTTTACCCAAAAAACTGTACGCAGTTTGTTTTTTATTGGTCTAAGCTTAGTTTTGGCTTTTGTTTTAATCTTGCGCAAGGACTATTTTAGGTTTTAAAGCAAAAATACTTTTTGGGTGTTTTTGAGCATATTTGGCGGAATGGAAAAGTTTGTTGGTGATTATCACCCCATAGTTTTGTTTTTTACCCAAAAAGCTGTAAGCAGTTTGTTTTTTTTAGTCCAAGGTTAATTTTGGGTTTTGTTTTAATCTTGCACAATAATTATTTTAGATTTTACAGTAAAAATACTTTTTGGGTGTTTTTGAGCGTTTTTTGCGGAATGGAAAAGTTTGTTGGTGATTATCACCCCATAGTTTTATTTTTTACACAAAAAGCTGTACGCAGTTTGTTTTTTATTAGTCCAAGGTTAATTTTGGCTTTTGCTTTAATCTTGCACAAGAATTATTTTAGATTTTACAACAAAAATACTTTTTGGGTGTTTTTGAGCATTTTTGGCGGAATGGAAAAGTTTGTTGGTGATTATCACCCCATAGTTTTATTTTTTACCCAAAAAACTGTACGCAGCTTGTTTTCTATTGGTCTAAGCTTAATTTAAACTTTTGTTTCAATCTTGCACAAGAATTATTTTAGATTTTACAACAAAAATACTTTTTGGGTGTTTTTGAGCGTTTTTTGCGGAATGGAAAAGTTTGTTGGTGATTATCACCCCATAGTTTTATTTTTACCTAAGAAGCTGTAAGCGGTTTGTTTTTTACTGGTCTAAGGTTAATTTTGGCTTTTGTTTTAATCTTGCACAAGAATTATTTTAGATTTTACAGCAAAAATACTTTTTGGGTGTTTTTGAGCATTTTTTGCGGGATGGAAAAGTTTGTTGGTGATTATCACCCCATAGCTTTATTTTTTACCCAAAAAGCTGTAAGCAGTTTGTTTTTTTAGTCCAAGGTTAATTTTGGGTTTTGTTTTAATCTTGCACAAGAATTAGTTTAGATTTTACAGCAAAAATACGTTTTGGGTGTTTTTGAGCACTTTTGGCGGAATGGAAAAGTTTGTTGGTGATTATCACACCATAGTTTTATTTTTTACCCAAAAAAACTGTACGCAGTTTGTTTTCTATTGGTCTCAGCTTAATTTTGGCTTTCGTTTGAATCTTGCACAAGAACTATTTTAGATTTTACAGCAAAAATACTTTTCGGGTGTTTTTGCGCATTTTTGGCGGAATGGAAAAGTTTGTTGGTGATTATCACCCCATAGTTTTATTTTTTACCCAAAAAAACTGTACGCAGTTTGTTTTTTATTGGTCTAAGCTTAATTTTGGCTTTTGTTTTAATCTTGCACAAGGACTATTTTAGATTTTAAAGCAAAAATACTTTTTGGGTGTTTTTGAGAGTTTTTTGCGGAATGGAAAAGTTTGTTGGTGATTATCACCCCATAGTTTTATTTTTACCTAAAAAGCTGTACGCGGTTTGTTTTTTACTGGTCTAAGGTTAATTTTGGCTTTTGTTTTAATCTTGCACAAGAATTATTTTAGATTTTACAGCAAAAATACTTTTTGGGTGTTTTTGAGCATTTTTTGCGGGATGGAAAAGTTTGTTGGTGATTATCACCCCATAGCTTTATTTTTTACCCAAAAAGCTGTAAGCAGTTTGTTTTTTTTAGTCCAAGGTTAATTTTGGATTTTGTTTTAATCTTGCACAAGAATTAGTTTAGATTTTACAGCAAAAATACGTTTTGGGTGTTTTTGAGCACTTTTGGCGGAATGGAAAAGTTTGTTGGTGATTATCACGCCATAGTTTTATTTTTTACCCAAAAAAACTGTACGCAGTTTGTTTTCTATTGGTCTCAGCTTAATTTTGGCTTTCGTTTGAATCTTGCACAAGAACTATTTTAGATTTTACAGCAAAAATACTTTTCGGGTGTTTTTGAGCATTTTTTGCGAAATGTAAAAGTTTGTTGGTGATTATCACCCCATAGTTTGATTTATTACCAAAAAAAAACTGTACGCAGTTTGTTTTCTATTGGTATACGCTTAGTTTTGGCTTTTGTTTGAATATTGTACAAGTACTATTTTAGATTTTACAGGAAAAATACTTTTTGGGTGTTTTTGAGAATTTTTTGCGGAATGTAAAAGTTTGTTTGTGATTATCACCCCATAGTTTTATTTTTTACCCAAAAGCTGTACGCAGTTTCTTTTTTATTGGCCTAAGCTTAATTTTGGCTTGTGTTTTAATCTTGCATAAGCATTATTTTAGATTTTACAGCAAAAATACTTTTTGGGTGTTTTTGAGCATTTTTTGCGGAATGGAAAAGTTTGTTGGTGATTATCACCCCATACTTTTATTTTTTACCCAAAAAACTGTATGCAGATTGTTTTCTATGGGTCCAGACTTAATTTTGGCTTTTGTTGCAATCTTGCACAAGAATTATTTTAGATTTTACAGCAAAAATACTTTTTGGATGTTTTTGAGCATTTTTTGCGGGATGGAAAAGTTTGTTGGTGATTATCACCCCATAGCTTTATTTTTTACCCAAAAAGCTGTAAGCAGTTTGTTTTTTTTAGTCCAAGGTTAATTTTGGCTTTCGTTTGAATCTTGCACAAGAACTATTTTAGATTTTACAGCAAAAATACTTTTCGGGTGTTTTTGAGAATTTTTGCGGAATGTAAAAGTTTATTGGTGATTATCACCCCATAGTTTTACTTTTACCTAAAAAGCTGTACGCGGTTTGTTTTTTACTGGTCTAAGGTTAATTTTGGCTTTTGTTTTAATCTTGCACAAGAATTATTTTAGATTTTACAGCAAAAATACTTTCTGGGTGTTTTTGAGCATTTTTTGCGGGATGGAAAAGTTTGTTGGTGATTATCACCCCATAGTTTTCTTTTTTACCCAAAAAGCTGTAAGCAGTTTGTTTTTTTAGTCCAAGGTTAATTTTGGGTTTTGTTTTAATCTTGCACAAGAATTATTTTAGATTTTACAGCAAAAATACTTTTTGGGTGCTTTTGAGCGTTTTTTGCGGAATGGAAAAGTTTGTTGGTGATTATCACCCCATAGTTTTACTTTTACCTAAAAAGCTGTACGCGGTTTGTTTTTTACTGGTCTAAGGTTAATTTTGGGTTTTGTTTTAATCTTGCACAAGAATTATTTTAGATTTTACAGCAAAAATACTTTCTGGGTGTTTTTGAGCATTTTTTGCGGAATGTAAAAGTTTGTTGGTGATTATCACCCCGTAGTTTGATATTTTACCAAAAAAAACTGTACGCAGTTTGTTTTCTATTGGTCTCAGCTTAATTTTGGCTTTCGTTTGAATCTTGCACAAGAATTATTTTAGATTTTACAGGAAAAATACTTTTTGGGTGTTTTTGAGCATTTTTTGCGGAATGGAAAAGTTTGTTGGTGATTATCATTCCATAGTTTTATTTTTTTCCCAAAAAACTGTACGCAGTTTGTTTTCTATTGGTCTAAGCTTAATTTAAACTCTTGCTTCAATCTTGCACAAGAATTATGTTAGATTTTACAGCAAAAATACTTTTTGGGTGTTTTGAGCATTTTTGGCGGAATGGAAAAGTTTGTTGGTGATTATCACCCCATAGTTTTATTTTTTACCCAAAAAGCTGTAAGCAGTTTCTTTTTTTTTAGTCCAAGGTTAATTTTGGGTATTGTTTTAATCTTGCACAAGTATTATTTTAGATTTTACAGCAAAAATACTTTTTGGGTGTTTTTGAGCATATTTGGCGGAATGGAAAAGTTTGTTGGTGATTATCACCCCATAGTTTTGTTTTTTACCCAAAAAGCTGTAAGCAGTTTGTTTTTTTTAGTCCAAGGTTAATTTTGGGTTTTGTTTTAATCTTGCACAATAATTATTTTAGATTTTACAGTAAAAATACTTTTTGGGTGTTTTTGAGCGTTTTTTGCGGAATGGAAAAGTTTGTTGGTGATTATCACCCCATAGTTTTATTTTTTACACAAAAAGCTGTACGCAGTTTGTTTTTTATTGGTCTAAGCTTAATTTAAACTTTTGTTTCAGTCTTGCACAAGAATTATTTTAGATTTTACAACAAAAATACTTTTTGGGTGTTTTTGAGCGTTTTTTGCGGAATGAAAAAGTTTGTTAGTGATTATCACCCCATATTTTTATTTTTTACACAAAAAGCTGTACGCAGTTTGTTTTTTATTAGTCCAAGGTTAATTTTGGCTTTTGCTTTAATCTTGCACAAGAATTATTTTAGATTTTACAACAAAAATACTTTTTGGGTGTTTTTGAGCATTTTTGGCGGAATGGAAAAGTTTGTTGGTGATTATCACCCCATAGTTTTATTTTTTACCCAAAAAACTGTACGCAGCTTGTTTTCTATTGGTCTAAGCTTAATTTAAACTTTTGTTTCAATCTTGCACAAGAATTATTTTAGATTTTACAACAAAAATACTTTTTGGGTGTTTTTGAGCGTTTTTTGCGGAATGGAAAAGTTTGTTGGTGATTATCACCCCATAGTTTTATTTTTACCTAAAAAGCTGTAAGCGGTTTGTTTTTTACTGGTCTAAGGTTAATTTTGGCTTTTGTTTTAATCTTGCACAAGAATTATTTTAGATTTTACAGCAAAAATACTTTTTGGGTGTTTTTGAGCATTTTTTGCGGGATGGAAAAGTTTGTTGGTGATTATCACCCCATAGCTTTATTTTTTACCCAAAAAGCTGTAAGCAGTTTGTTTTTTTAGTCCAAGGTTAATTTTGGGTTTTGTTTTAATCTTGCACAAGAATTAGTTTAGATTTTACAGCAAAAATACGTTTTGGGTGTTTTTGAGCACTTTTGGCGGAATGGAAAAGTTTGTTGGTGATTATCACACCATAGTTTTATTTTTTACCCAAAAAAACTGTACGCAGTTTGTTTTCTATTGGTCTCAGCTTAATTTTGGCTTTCGTTTGAATCTTGCACAAGAACTATTTTAGATTTTAGAGCAAAAATACTTTTCAGGTGTTTTTCCGCATTTTTGGCGGAATGGAAAAGTTTGTTGGTGATTATCACCCCATAGTTTTATTTTTTACCCAAAAAAACTGTACGCAGTTTGTTTTTTATTGGTCTAAGCTTAATTTTGGCTTTTGTTTTAATCTTGCACAAGGACTATTTTAGATTTTAAAGCAAAAATACTTTTTGGGTGTTTTTGAGAGTTTTTTGCGGAATGGAAAAGTTTGTTGGTGATTATCACCCCATAGTTTTATTTTTACCTAAAAAGCTGTACGCGGTTTGTTTTTTACTGGTCTAAGGTTAATTTTGGCTTTTGTTTTAATCTTGCACAAGAATTATTTTAGATTTTACAGCAAAAATACTTTTTGGGTGTTTTTGAGCATTTTTTGCGGGATGGAAAAGTTTGTTGGTGATTATCACCCCATAGCTTTATTTTTTACCCAAAAAGCTGTAAGCAGTTTGTTTTTTTAGTCCAAGGTTAATTTTGGATTTTGTTTTAATCTTGCACAAGAATTAGTTTAGATTTTACAGCAAAAATACGTTTTGGGTGTTTTTGAGCACTTTTGGCGGAATGGAAAAGTTTGTTGGTGATTATCACGCCATAGTTTTATTTTTTACCCAAAAAAACTGTACGCAGTTTGTTTTCTATTGGTCTCAGCTTAATTTTGGCTTTCGTCTGAATCTTGCACAAGAACTATTTTAGATTTTACAGCAAAAATACTTTTCGGGTGTTTTTGAGCATTTTTTGCGAAATGTAAAAGTTTGTTGGTGATTATCACCCCATAGTTTGATTTATTACCAAAAAAAAAAAACTGTACGCAGTTTGTTTTCTATTGGTATACGCTTAGTTTTGGCTTTTGTTTGAATATTGAACAAGTACTATTTTAGATTTTACAGGAAAAATACTTTTTGGGTGTTTTTGAGAATTTTTTGCGGAATGTAAAAGTTTGTTTGTGATTATCACCCCATAGTTTTATTTTTTACCCAAAAGCTGTACGCAGTTTCTTTTTTATTGGCCTAAGCTTAATTTTGGCTTGTGTTTTAATCTTGCATAAGCATTATTTTAGATTTTACAGCAAAAATAATTTTTGGGTGTTTTTGAGCATTTTTTGCGGAATGGAAAAGTTTGTTGGTGATTATCACCCCATACTTTTATTTTTTATCCAAAAAACTGTATGCAGATTGTTTTCTATGGGTCCAAACTTAATTTTGGCTTTTGTTGCAATCTTGCACAAGAATTATTTTAGATTTTACAGCAAAAATACTTTTTGGATGTTTTTGAGCATTTTTTGCGGAATGGAAAAGTTTGTTGGTGATTATCATTCCATAGTTTTATTTGTTTCCCAAAAAACTGTACGCAGTTTGTTTTCTATTGATCTAAGCTTAATTTAAACTCTTGCTTCAATCTTGCACAAGAATTATTTTAGATTTTAAAGCAAAAATACTTTTTGGGTGTTTTTGAGCATTTTTGGCGGAATGGAAAAGTTTGTTGGTGATTATCACCCCATAGTTTTGTTTTTTACCCAAAAAGCTGTAAGCAGTTTGTTTTTTTTTGTTCAAGGTTAATTTTGGGTTTTGTTTTAATCTTGCACAATAATTATTTTAGAATTTACAGCAAAAATACTTTTTGGGTGTTTTTAAGCGTTTTTTGCGGAATGGAAAAGTTTGTTGGTGATTATCACCCCATAGTTTTATTTTTTACCCAAAAATCTGTAAGCAGTTTGTTTTTTTTAGTCCAAGGTTAATTTTGGGTTTTGTTTTAATCTTGCTCAAGAATTATTTTAGATTTTACAGCAAAAATACTTTTCGGGTGTTTTTGAGCACTTTTGGCGGAATGGAAAAGTTTGTTGGTGATTATCACCCCATAGTTTTATTTTTTACCCAAAAAAACGTTACGCAGTTTGTTTTCTATTGGTCTAAGCTTAATTCAAACTTTTGTTTCAATCTTGCACAATACTTATTTTACATTTTACAGCAAAAATACTTTTTGGGTGTTTTTGAGCGTTTTTTTGCGGAATGGAAAAGTTTGTTGGTGATTATCACCCCATAGTTTTATTTTTTACCCAAAAAACTGTACGCAGCTTGTTTTCTATTGGTCTGAGCTTAATTTAAACTTTTGTTTCAATCTTGCACAAGAATTATTTTAGATTTTACAACAAAAATACTTTTTGGGTGTTTTTGAGCGTTTTTTGCGGAATGGAAAAGTTTGTTGGTGGTTATCACCCCATAGTTTTATTTTTACCTAAAAAGCTGTACGCGGTTTGTTTTTTACTGGTCTAAGGTTAATTTTGGCTTTTGTTTTAATCTTGCGCAAGAATTATTTTAGATTTTACAGCAAAAATACTTTTTGGGTGTTTTTGAGCATTTTTTGCGGGATGGAAAAGTTTGTTGGTGATTATCACCCCATAGCTTTATTTTTTACCCAAAAAGCTGTAAGCAGTTTGTTTTTTTTAGTCCAAGGTTAATTTTGGATTTTGTTTTAATCTTGCACAAGAATTAGTTTAGATTTTACAGCAAAAATACGTTTTGGGTGTTTTTGAGCACTTTTGGCGGAATGGAAAAGTTTGTTGGTGATTATCACGCCATAGTTTTATTTTTTACCCAAAAAAACTGTACGCAGTTTGTTTTCTATTGGTCTCAGCTTAATTTTGGCTTTCGTTTGAATCTTGCACGAGAACTATTTTAGATTTTACAGCAAAAATACTTTTCGGGTGTTTTTGAGCATTTTTTGCGAAATGTAAAAGTTTGTTGGTGATTATCACCCCATAGTTTGATTTATTACCAAAAAAAAACTGTATGCAGATTGTTTTCTATGGGTCCAAACTTAATTTTGGTTTTTGTTGCAATCTTGCACAAGAATTATTTTAGATTTTACAGCAAAAATACTTTTTGGATGTTTTTGAGCATTTTTTGCGGAATGGAAAAGTTTGTTGGTGATTATCATTCCATAGTTTTATTTTTTCCCAAAAAACTGTACGCAGTTTGTTTTCTATTGGTCTAAGCTTATTTTAAACTCTTGCTTCAATCTTGCACAAGAATTATTTTAGATTTTAAAGCAAAAATACTTTTTGGGTGTTTTTGAGCATTTTTGGCGGAATGGAAAAGTTTGTTGGTGATTATCACCCCATAGTTTTGTTTTTTACCCAAAAAGCTGTAAGCAGTTTGTTTTTTTTTTCTTCAAGGTTAATTTTGGGTTTTGTTTTAATCTTGCACAATAATTATTTTAGATTTTACAGCAAAAATACTTTTTGGGTGTTTTTGAGCGTTTTTTGCGGAATGGAAAAGTTTGTTGGTGATTATCACCCCATAGTTTTATTTTTTACCCAAAAATCTGTAAGCAGTTTGTTTTTTTTAGTCCAAGGTTAGTTTTGGGTTTTGTTTTAATCTTGCTCAAGAATTATTTTAGATTTTACAGCAAAAATACTTTTCGGGTGTTTTTGAGCACTTTTGGCGGAATGGAAAAGTTTGTTGGTGATTATCACCCCATAGTTTTATTTTTTACCCAAAAAAACGTTACGCAGTTTGTTTTCTATTGGTCTAAGCTTAATTCAAACTTTTGTTTCAATCTTGCACAATACTTATTTTACATTTTACAGCAAAAATACTTTTTGGGTGTTTTTGAGCGTTTTTTTGCGGAATGGAAAAGTTTGTTGGTGATTATCACCCCATAGTTTTCTTCTTTACCCAAAAAGCTGTAAGCAGTTTGTTTTTTTAGTAAAAGGTTAATTTTGGGTTTTGTTTTAATCTTGCAGAAGAATTATTTTAGATTTTACAGCAAAAATACTTTTTGGGTGCTTTTGAGCATTTTTTGCGGAATGTAAACGTTTGTTGGTGATTATCACCCGATAGTTTTATTTTTTACCCAAAAATCTGTAAGCAGTTTGTTTTTTTTAGTCCAAGGTTAATTTTGGGTTTTGTTTTAATCTTGCACAAGAATCATTTTAGATTTTACAGCAAAAATACTTTTCGGGTGTTTTTGAGCACTTTTGGCGGAATGGAAAAGTTTGTTGGTGATTATCACCCCATAGTTTTATTTTTTACCCAAAAAAACTGTAGCAGTTTGTTTTCTATTGGTATAAGCTTAATTTTGGCTTGTGGTTTAATCTTGCATAAGCATTATTTTAGATTTTACAGCAAAAATACTTTTTGGGTGTTTTTGAGTATTTTTTGCGGAATGGAAAAGTTTGTTGGTGATTATCACCCCATAGTTTTATTTTTTACCCAAAAAACTGCACACAGTTTGTTTTCTATGGGTCCAAACTTAATTTTGGCTTTTGTTGCAATCTTGCACAAGAATTATTTTAGATTTTACAGCAAAAATACTTTTTGGATGTTTTTGAGCATTTTTTGCGGAATGGAAAAGTTTGTTGATGATTATCACCCCATAGTTTTATTTTTTACCCAAAAAACTGTACGCAGTTTGTTTTCTATTGGTCTAAGCTTAATTTAAACTCTTGCTTTAATCTTGCACAAGAATTATTTTAGATTTTACAGCAAAAATACTTTTTGGGTGTTTTGAGCATTTTTGGCGGAATGGAAAAGTTTGTTGGTGATTATCACCCCATAGTTTTATTTTTTACCCAAAAAAACGTTACGCAGTTTGTTTTCTATTGGTCTAAGCTTAATTCAAACTTTTGTTTCAATCTTGCACAATACTTATTTTACATTTTACAGCAAAAATACTTTTTGGGTGTTTTTGAGCGTTTTTTTGCGGAATGGAAAAGTTTGTTGGTGATTATCACCCCATAGTTTTCTTCTTTACCCAAAAAGCTGTAAGCAGTTTGTTTTTTTAGTCCAAGGTTAATTTTGGGTTTTGTTTTAATCTTGCACAAGAATTATTTTAGATTTTACAGCAAAAATACTTTGTGGGTGCTTTTGAGCATTTTTTGCGGAATGTAAACGTTTGTTGGTGATTGTCACCCGATAGTTTTATTTTTTACCCAAAAATCTGTAAGCAGTTTGTTTTTTTTAGTCCAAGGTTAATTTTGGGTTTTGTTTTAATCTTGCACAAGAATTATTTTAGATTTTACAGCAAAAATACTTTTCGGGTGTTTTTGAGCACTTTTGGCGGAATGGAAAAGTTTGTTGGTGATTATCACCGCATAGTTTTATTTTTTTCCCAAAAAAACTGTAGCAGTTTGTTTTCTATTGGTATAAGCTTAATTTTGGCTTTTGTTTTAATCTTGCATAAGCATTACTTTAGATTTTGCAGCAAAAATACTTTTTGGGTGTTTTTGAGCATTTTTTGCGGAATGGAAAAGTTTGTTAATGATTATCACCCCATAGTTTTATTTTTTACCCAAAAAACTGCACACAGTTTGTTTTCTATTGGTATAAGCTTAATTTTGGCTTTTGTTGTAATCTGGCAGAAGAATTATTTTAGATTTATCAGCAAAAATTCTTTTTGGGTGTTTTTAAGCATTTTTGGCGGAATGGAAAAGTTTGTTGATGATTATCACCCCATAGTTTTATTTTTTATCCAAAAACCTTTACGCAGTTTGTTTTCTACTTGTCTCAACTTAATTTAAACTTTTGTTTCAATCTTGCACAAGAATTATTTTAGATTTTACAGCAAAAATACTTTTTGGGTGTTTTTGAGAATTTTTTGCGGAATATAAAAGTTTGTGGGTGATTATCACCCCATGGTTTTATTTTTTTTTCCAAAAAACTGTACGCAGATTGTTTTCTATTGGTCTAAGCTTAATTGAAACTTTTGCTTCAATCTTGCACAAGAATTATATTAGATTTTGCAGCAAAAATACTTTTTGGGTGTTTTTGAGCATTTTTTGCGGAATGGAAAAGTTTGTTAATGATTATCACCCCATAGTTTTATTTTTTACCCAAAAAACTGCACACAGTTTGTTTTCTATTGGTATAAGCTTAATTTTGGCTTTTGTTGTAATCTGGCAGAAGAATTATTTTAGATTTATCAGCAAAAATTCTTTTTGGGTGTTTTTGAGCATTTTTGGCGGAATGGAAAAGTTTGTTGATGATTATCACCCCATAGTTTTATTTTTTACCCAAAAACCTTTACGCAGTTTGTTTTCTACTTGTCTCAACTTAATTTAAACTTTTGTTTCAATCTTGCACAAGAATTATTTTAGATTTTACAGCAAAAATACTTTTTGGGTGTTTTTGAGAATTTTTTGCGGAATATAAAAGTTTGTGGGTGATTATCACCCCATGGTTTTATTTTTTTTTCCAAAAAACTGTACGCAGATTGTTTTCTATTGGTCTAAGCTTAATTGAAACTTTTGCTTCAATCTTGCACAAGAATTATATTAGATTTTACAGCAAAAATACTTTTTGGGTGTTTTTGAGCGTTTTTTGCGGAATGTAAAAGTTTGTTGGTGATTATCACACCATAGTTTTATTTTTTACCCAAAAAGCTGTACGCAGTTTGTTTTCTATTGGTCTAGGCTTAATTTTGGTTTTCGGTTGAATCTTGCACAAGAACTATTTTAGATTTTACAGCAAAAATACTTTTCGGGTGTTTTTGAGCATTTTTTGCAAAGTGTAAAAGTTTGTTGGTGATTATCACCCCATAGTTTTATTTTTTACAAAAAAAAACTGTACGCAGTTTGTTTTCTATTGGTCTAAGCTTAATTTTGGCTTTCGTTTTAATTTTGCACAAGGACTATTTTAGATTTTAAAGCAAAAATACTTTTTGGGTGTTTTTGAGCTTTTTTGGCGGAATGGAAAAGTTTGTTGGTGATTATCACCCCATAGTTTTATTTTTTACCCAAAAAGCTGTAAGCGGTTTGTTTTTTTAGTCCAAGGTTAATTTTGGGTTTTGTTTTAATCTTGCACAAGAATTATTTTAGATTTTACAGCAAAAATACTTTTCGGGTGTTTTTGAGCATTTTTTGCAAAGTGTAAAAGTTTGTTGGTGATTATCACCCCATAGTTTTATTTTTTACCAAAAAAACTGTACGCAGTTTGTTTTCTATTGGTCTAAGCTTAATTTTGGCTTTCGTCTTAATTTTGCACAAGGACTATTTTAGATTTTAAAGCAAAAATACTTTTTGGGTGTTTTTGAGCATTTTTGGCGGAATGGAAAAGTTTGTTGGTGATTATCACCCCATAGTTTTATTTTTTACCCAAAAAGCTGTAAGCGGTTCGTTTTTTTTTAGTCCAAGGTTAATTTTGGGGTTTGTTTTAATCTTGCACAATAATTATTTTAGATTTTACAGCAAAAATACTTTTTGGGTGTTTTTGAGCGTTTTTTGCGGAATGGAAAAGTTTGTTGGTGATTATCACCCCATAGTTTTATTTTTTACCCAAAAAGCTGTACGCAGTTTGTTTTTTATTAGTCCAAGGTTAATTTTGGCTTTTGCTTTCAACTTGCACAAGAATTATTTTAGATTTTACAACAAAAATACTTTTTGGGTGTTTTTGAGCTTTTTTGGCGGAATGGAAAAGTTTGTTGGTGATTATCACCCCATAGTTTTATTTTTTACCCAAAAAGCTGTAAGCGGTTTGTTTTTTTAGTCCAAGGTTAATTTTGGGTTTTGTTTTAATCTTGCACAATAATTATTTTAGATTTTACAGCAAAAATACTTTTTGGGTGTTTTTGAGCGTTTTTTGCGGAATGGAAAAGTTTGTTGGTGATTATCACCCCATAGTTTTCTTTTTTACCCAAAAAGCTGTAAGCAGTTTGTTTTTTTAGTCCAAGGTTAATTTTGGGTTTTGTTTTAATCTTGCACAAGAATTATTTTAGATTTTACAGCAAAAATACTTTTTGGGTGCTTTTGAGCATTTTTTGCGGAATGTAAAAGTTTGTTGGTGATTATCACACCATAGTTTTATTTTTTACCCAAAAAGCTGTACGCAGTTTGTTTTCTATTGGTCTAGGCTTAATTTTGGCTTTCGGTTGAATCTTGCACAAGAACCATTTTAGATTTTACAGCAAAAATACTTTTCGGGTGTTTTTGAGCATTTTTTGCAAAGTGTAAAAGTTTGTTGGTGATTATCACCCCATAGTTTTATTTTTTACAAAAAAAACTGTACGCAGTTTGTTTTCTATTGGTCTAAGCTTAATTTTGATTTCGTTTTAATTTTGCACAAGGACTATTTTAGATTTTAAAGCAAAAATACTTTTTGGGTGTTTTTGAGCATTTTTGGCGGAATGGAAAAGTTTGTTCGTGATTATCACCCCATAGTTTTATTTTTTACCCAAAAAGCTGTAAGCGGTTTGTTTTTTTTAGTCCAAGGTTAATTTTAGGTTTTGTTTTAATCTTGCACAATAATTATTTTAGATTTTACAGCAAAAATACTTTTTGGGTGTTTTTGAGCGTTTTTTGCGGAATGGAAAAGTTTGTTGGTGATTATCACCCCATAGTTTTATTTTTTACCCAAAAAGCTGTACGCAGTTTGTTTTTTATTAGTC
Organism: Panzeria rudis; assembly: GCA_956483635.1. Lineage (NCBI taxonomy): Eukaryota > Metazoa > Arthropoda > Insecta > Diptera > Tachinidae > Panzeria > Panzeria rudis. Next base: position 21,010 of record CATQFL010000069.1, on the reverse strand, counting down.
CAAGGTTAATTTTGGCTTTTGCTTTCAACTTGCACAAGAAATATTTTAGATTTTACAACAAAAATACTTTTTGGGTGTTTTTGAGCTTTTTTGGCGGAATGGAAAAGTTTGTTGGTGATTATCACCCCATAGTTTTATTTTTTACCCAAAAAGCTGTAAGCGGTTTGTTTTTTTAGTCCAAGGTTAATTTTGGGTTTTGTTTTAATCTTGCACAATAATTATTTTAGATTTTACAGCAAAAATACTTTTTGGGTGTTTTTGAGCGTTTTTTGCGGAATGGAAAAGTTTGTTGGTGATTATCACCCCATAGTTTTCTTTATTACCCAAAAAGCTGTAAGCAGTTTGTTTTTTTTAGTCCAAGGTTAATTTTGGGTTTTGTTTTAATCTTGCACAAGAATTATTTTAGATTTTACAGCAAAAATACTTTTCGGGTGTTTTTGAGCATTTTTTGCGGAATGTAAACGTTTGTTGGTGATTATCACCCGATAGTTTTATTTTTTACCCAAAAAGCTGTAGGCAGTTTGTTTTTTTTTAGTCCAAGGTTAATTTTGGGTTTTGTTTTAATCTTGCACAAGAATTATTTTAGATTTTACAGCAAAAATACTTTTCGGGTGTTTTTGAGCATTTTTTGCAAAGTGTAAAAGTTTGCTGGTGATTATCACCCCATAGTTTTATTTTTTACCAAAAAAACTGTACGCAGTTTGTTTTCTATTGGTCTAAGCTTAATTGTGGCTTTCGTCTTAATTTTGCACAAGGACTATTTTAGATTTTAAAGCAAAAATACTTTTTGGGTGTTTTTGAGCATTTTTGGCGGAATGGAAAAGTTTGTTGGTGATTATCACCCCATAGTTTTATTTTTTACCCAAAAAGCTGTAAGCGGTTTGTTTTTTTTAGTCCAAGGTTAATTTTGGGGTTTGTTTTAATCTTGCACAATAATTATTTTAGATTTTACAGCAAAAATACTTTTTGGGTGTTTTTGAGCGTTTTTTGCGGAATGGAAAAGTTTGTTGGTGATTATCACCCCATAGTTTTATTTTTTACCCAAAAAGCTGTACGCAGTTTGTTTTTTATTAGTCCAAGGTTAATTTTGGCTTTTGCTTTCAACTTGCACAAGAATTATTTTAGATTTTACAACAAAAATACTTTTTGGGTGTTTTTGAGCTTTTTTGGCGGAATGGAAAAGTTTGTTGGTGATTATCACCCCATAGTTTTATTTTTTACCCAAAAAGCTGTAAGCGGTTTGTTTTTTTAGTCCAAAGTTAATTTTGGGTTTTGTTTTAATCTTGCACAATAATTATTTTAGATTTTACAGCAAAAATACTTTTTGGGTGTTTTTGAGCGTTTTTTGCGGAATGGAAAAGTTTGTTGGTGATTATCACCCCATAGTTTTCTTTTTTACCAAAAAAGCTGTAAGCAGTTTGTTTTTTTAGTCCAAGGTTAATTTTGGGTTTTGTTTTAATCTTGCACAAGAATTAGTTTAGATTTTACAGCAAAAATACTTTTTGGGTGCTTTTGAGCATTTTTTGCGGAATGTAAACGTTTGTTGGTGATTATCACCCGATAGTTTTATTTTTTACCCAAAAAGCTGTAAGCAGTTTGTTTTTTTTTAGTCCAAGGTTAATTTTGGGTTTTGTTTTAATTTTGCACAAGAATTATTTTAGATTTTACAGCAAAAATACTTTTCGGGTGTTTTTGAGCACTTTTGGCGGAATGGAAAAGTTTGTTGGTGATTATCACCCCATAGTTTTATCTTTTACCCAAAAAACTGTACGCAGTTTGTTTTCTATTGGTCTAAGCTTAATTTTGGCTTTCGTTTGAATCTTGTACAAGAACTATTTTAGATTTTACAGCAAAAATACTTTTCGGGTGTTTTTGAGCATTTTTTGCGGAATATAAAAGTTTGTTGGTGATTATCACCCCATAGCTTTCTTTTTTACCAAAAAAACTGTACGCAGTTTGTTTTCTATTGGTCTACGCTTAGTTTAAGCTTTTGTCTGAATCTTGTACAAGACCTATTTTAGATTTTATAGGAAAAATACTTTTTGGGTGTTTTTGAGAATTTTTTGCGGAATGTAAAAGTTTGTTTGTGATTATCACCCCATAGTTTTATTTTTTACCCAAAAACCTGTACGCAGTTTGTTTTTCATTGGTATAAGCTTAATTTTGGCTTTTGTTTTAATCTTGCGTAAGCATTACTTTAGATTTTGCAGCAAAAATACTTTTTGGGTGTTTTTGAGCATTTTTTGCGGAATGGAAAAGTTTGTTGATGATTATCACCCCATAGTTTTATTTTTTACCCAAAAAACTGCACACAGTTTGTTTTCTATTGGTATAAGCTTAATTTTGGCTTTTGTTGTAATCTGGCAGAAGAATTATTTTAGATTTATCAGCAAAAATTCTTTTTGGGTGTTTTTGAGCATTTTTGGCGGAATGGAAAAGTTTGTGGATAATTATCACCCCATAGTTTATTTTTTACCCAAAAACCTTTACGCAGTTTGTTTCCTACTTGTCTCAACTTAATTTAAACTTTTGTTTCAATCTTGCACAAGAATTATATTAGATTTTACAGCAAAAATACTTTTTGGGTGTTTTTGAGCGTTTTTTGCGGAATGGAAAAGTTTGTTGGTGATTATCACCCCATAGTTTTATTTTTTACCCAAAAAGCTGTACGCAGTTTTTTTTTTATTAGTCCAAGGTTAATTTTGGCTTTTGCTCTCAACTTGCACAAGAAATATTTTAGATTTTACAACAAAAATACTTTTTGGGTGTTTTTGAGCTTTTTTGGCGGAATGGAAAAGTTTGTTTGTGATTATCACCCCATAGTTTTATTTTTTACCAAAAAAGCTGTAAGCGGTTTGTTTTTTTTAGTCCAAGGTTAATTTTGGGTTTTGTTTTAATCTTGCACAATAATTATTTTAGATTTTACAGCAAAAATACTTTTTGGGTGTTTTTGAGAATTTTTGCGGAATATAAAAGTTTGTGGGTGATTATCACCCCATGGTTTTATTTTTTTTCCAAAAAACTGCACGCAGTTTGTTTTCTATTGGTCTAAGCTTAATTGAAACTTTTGCTTCAATTTTGCACAAGAATTATATTAGATTTTACAGCAAAAATACTTTTTGGGTGTTTTTGAACGTTTTTTGCGGAATGTAAAAGTTTGTTGGTGATTATCACACCATAGTTTTATTTTTTACCCAAAAAGCTGTACGCAGTTTGTTTTCTATTGGTCTAGGCTTAATTTTGGCTTTCGGTTGAATCTTGCACAAGAACTATTTTAGATTTTACAGCAAAAATACTTTTTGGGTGTTTTTGAGCATTTTTTGCGGAATGTAAAAGTTTGTTGGTGATTATCACCCCATAGCTTTCTTGCTTACCAAAAAAACTGTACGCAGTTTGTTTTCTGTTGGTCTACGCTTAGTTAAGGCTTTTGTCTGAATCTTGTACAAGTCCTATTTTAGATTTTATAGGAAAAATACTTTTTGGGTGTTTTTGAGAATTTTTTGCGGAATGGAAAAGTTTGTTGATGATTATCACCCCATAGTTTTATTTTTTACCGAAAAAACTGCACGCAGTTTTTTTTCTATTGGTATAAGCTTAATTTTGGCTTTTGTTGTAATCTGGCAGAAAAATTATTTTAGATTTTACAGCAAAAATTCTTTTTGGGTGTTTTTGAGCATTTTTGGCGGAATGGAAAAGTTTGTTGATGATTATCACCCCATAGTTTTATTTTTTACCCAAAAACCTGTACGCAGTTTGTTTCTACTTGTCTCAACTTAATTTAAACTTTTGTTTAAATCTTGCACAAGAATTAGTTTAGATTTTACAGCAAAAATACTTTTCGGGTGTTTTTGAGCATTTTTTGCGGAATGTAAAAGTTTGTTGGTGATTATCACCCCATAGTTTTATTTTCTACCAAAAAATTGTACGCAGTTTGTTTTCTATTGGTCTAAGCTTAATTTTGCCTTTCGTGTTAATCTTGCACAAGAACTATTTTAGACTTTACAGCAAAAATACTTTTCGGGTGTTTTTGAGCATTTTTTGCGGAATGTAAAAGTTTGTTGGTGATTATCACCCCACAGTTTTACTTTTTACCCAAAAAACTGTACGCAGTTTGTTTTCTTTTGGTCTAAGCTTAATTTTGGCTTTTGTTTTAATCTTGCACAAGAATTATTTTAGATTTTACAGCAAAAATACTTTTTGGTGTGTTTTTGAGCATTTTTGGCGGAATGGAATAGTTTGTTGATGATTATCAGCCCATAGTTTTATTTTTTACCCAAAAACCTGTAAGCAGTTTGTTTTCTATTGGTCTAAGCTTAATTTAAACTTTGGCTTCAATCTTGCACAAGAATTATTTTAGATTTTACAGCAAAAATTCTTTTTGGGAGTTTTTGAGCGTTTTTTACGGAATGTAAAAGTTTATTGGTGATTATCACACCATAGTTTTATTTTGTACCCAAAAAACTGTACGCAGTTTGTTTTCTATTGGTCTAAGCTTAATTTTGGCTTTCGCTTTAATCTTGCACAAGGACTATTTTAGATATTACAGCAAAAATACTTTTCGGGTGTTTTTGAGCATTTTTTACGGAATGGAAAAGTTTGTTGGTGATTATCACCCCATAGTTTTCTTTTTACCCAAAAAACTGTACGCAGATTGTTTTTTTTGGTCTATACTTAATTTTAGCTTTTGTTTCAATCTTGCACAAAAATTATTTTAGATTTTACAGCAAAAATACTTTTTGGGTGTTTTTGAGCAATTTTTTCGGAATGGAAAAGTTTGTTGGTGATTATCACCCCATAGTTTTATTTTTTACCAAAAAAACTGTACGTAGTTTGTTTTCTATTGGTCTAAGCTTAATTTAAACTTTGGCTTCAATCTTGCACAAGAATTATTTTAGATTTTACAGTAAAAATACTTTTTCGGAGTTTTTGAGCGTTTTTTACGGAATGTAAAAGTTTGTTGGTGATTATCACACCATAGTTTTATTTTGTACCCAAAAAACTGTACGCAGTTTGTTTTCTATTGGTCTAAGCTTAATTTTGGCTTTTGTTGTAATCTGGCAGAAGAATTATTTTAGATTTTACAGCAAAAATACTTTTTGGGTGTTTTTGAGCATTTTTGGCGGAATGGAATAGTTTGTTGATGATTATCAGCCCATAGTTTAATTTTTTACCCAAAAACCTGTACGCAGTTTGTTTTCGACTTGTCTCAACTTAATTTAAACTTTTGTTTAAATCTTGCACAAGAATTATTTTAGATTTTACAGCAAAAATACTTTTTGGGTGTTTTTGAGAATTTTTTGCGGAATATAAAAGTTTGTGGGTGATTATCACCCCATAGTTTTATTTTTTACCCAAAAAACTGTACGCAGATTGTTTTCTATTGGTCTAAGCTTAATTGAAACTTTTGCTTCAATCTTGCACAAGAATTATGTTAGATCTAAGCTTAATTTTGGCTTTCGTTTTAATCTTGCACAAGAACTATTTTAGACTTACAGCAAAATACTTTTCGGGTGTTTTTGAGCATTTTTTGCGGAATGTAAAAGTTTGTGGGTGATTATCACCCCATAGTTGTTTATATTTTACCCAAAAAAGTGTACGCAGATTGTTTTCGTTTGGTCTAAACTTAATTTTGGCCTTTGTTTCAATCTTGCACAAGAATTATTTTAGATTTTACAGCAAAAATACTTTTTGGGTGTTTTTGAGCATTTTTTACGGAATGGAAAAGTTTGTTGGTGATTATCACCCCATAGTTTTCTTTTTACCCAAAAAACTGTACGCAGATTGTTTTTTTGGTCTATACTTAATTTTAGCTTTTGTTTCAATCTTGCACAAGAATTATTTTAGATTTTACAGCAAAAATACTTTTTGGGTGTTTTTGAGCAATTTTTTCGGAATGGAAAAGTTTGTTGGTGATTATCACCCCATAAATTTATTTTTTACCAAAAAAACTGTACGTAGTTTGTTTTCTATTGGTCTAAGCTTAATTTAAACTTTAGCTTCAATCTTGCACAAGAATTATTTTAGATTTTACAGCAAAAATACTTTTTGGGAGTTTTTGAGCGTTTTTTACGGAATGTAAAAGTTTGTTGGTGATTATCACACCATAGTTTTATTTTGTACCCAAAAACTGTACGCAGTTTGTTTTCTATTGGTCTAAGCTTAATTTTGGCTTTTGTCTTGTAATCTGGCAGAAGAATTATTTTAGATTTTACAGCAAAAATACTTTTTGGGTGTTTTTGAGCATTTTTGGCGGAATGGAATAGTTTGTTGATGATTATCAGCCCATAGTTTTATTTTTTACCCAAAAACCTGTACGCAGTTTGTTTTCTACTTGTCTCAACTTAATTTAAACTTTTGTTTAAATCTTGCACAAGAATTATTTTAGATTTTACAGCAAAAATACTTTTGGGGTGTTTTTGAGAATTTTTTGCGGAATATAAAAGTTTGTGGGTGATTATCACCCCATAGTTTTATTTTTTACCAAAAAAACTGTACGCAGATTGTTTTCTATTGGTCTAAGCTTAATTGAAACTTTTGCTTCAATCTTGCACAAGAATTATGTTGGATCTAAGCTTAATTTTGGCTTTCGTTTTAATCTTGCACAAGAACTATTTTAGACTTTACAGCAAAAATACTTTTCGGGTGTTTTTGAGCATTTTTTGCGGAATGTAAAAGTTTGTTGGTGATTATCACCCCATAGTTTTATTTTTTACCAAAAAAAACTGTACGCAGTTTGTTTTCTATTGGTCTAAGCTTAATTTTGGCTTTCGCTTTAATCTTGCACAAGGACTATCTTAGATATTACAGCAAAAATACTTTTCGGGTGTTTTTGAGAATTTTTTGCGGAATGTAAAAGTTTGTTTGTGGTTATTACCCCATAGTTTTATTTTTTACCCAAAAAGCTGTACGCAGTTTGTTTTTTATTGGTCTAAGGTTAATTTTGCCTTATGTTTCAATCTTCGACAAGAATTATTTTAGATTTTACAGCAAAAATACTTTTTGGGTGTTTTTGAGCATTTTTTGCGGAATGGAAAAGTTTGTTGGTGATTATCACCCCACAGTTTTACTTTTTACCCAAAAAACTGTACGCAGTTTGTTTTCTTTTGGTCTAAGCTTAATTTAGGCTTTTGTTTTAATCTTGTACAAGAATTATTTTAGATTTTACAGCAAAAATACTTTTTGGGTGTTTTTGAGCATTTTTTGCGGAACGTAAAAGTTTGTTGGTGATTATCACCCCATAGTTTTATTTTTTAACCAAAAAGCTGTACGCAGTTTGTTTTTTATTGGTCTAAGGTTAATTTTGCCTTATGTTTCAATCTTCTACAAGAATTATTTTAGATTTTACAGCAAAAATACTTTTTGGGTGTTTTTGAGCATTTTTTACGGAATGGAAAAGTTTGTTGGTGATTATCACCCCATAGTTTTCTTTTTACCCAAAAAACTGTACGCAGATTGTTTTTTTTGGTCTATACTTAATTTAAGCTTTTGTTTCAATCTTGCACAAGAATTATTTTAGATTTTACAGCAAAAATACTTTTTGGGTGTTTTTGAGCAATTTTTTCGGAATGGAAAAGTTTGTTGGTGATTATCACCCCATAGTTTTATTTTTTACCAAAAAAATGTACGTAGTTTGTTTTCTATTGGTCTAAGCTTAATTTAAACTTTTGCTTCAATCTTGCACAAGAATTATTTTAGATTTTACAGCAAAAATACTTTTTGGGAGTTTTTGAGCGTTTTTTACGGAATGTAAAAGTTTGTTGGTGAGTATCACACCATAGTTTTATTTTGTACCCAAAAAACTGTACGCAGTTTGTTTTCTATTGGTCTAAGCTTAATTTTGGCTTTTGTTGTAATCTGGCAGAAGAATTATTTTAGATTTTACAGCAAAAATACTTTTTGGGTGTTTTTGAGCATTTTTGGCGGAATGGAATAGTTTGTTGATGCTTATCAGCCCATAGTTTTATTTTTTACCCAAAAACCTGTGCGCAGTTTGTTTTCTACTTGTCTCAACTTAATTTAAACTTTTGTTTAAATCTTGCACAAGAATTATTTTAGATTTTACAGCAAAAATACTTTTTGGTTGTTTTTGAGAATTTTTTGCGGAATATAAAAGTTTGTGGGTGATTATCACCCCATAGTTTTATTTTTTACCAAAAAAACTGTACGCAGATTGTTTTCTATTGGTCTAAGCTTAATTGAAACTTTTGCTTCAATCTTGCACAAGAATTATGTTAGATCTAAGCTTAATTTTGGCTTTCGTTTTAATCTTGCACAAGAACTATTTTAGACTTTACAGCAAAAATACTTTTCGGGTGTTTTTGAGCATTTTTTGCGGAATTTCAAAGTTTGTTGGTGATTATCACCCCATAGTTTTATTTTTTACCAAAAAAAACTGTACGCAGTTTGTTTTCTATTGGTCTAAGCTTAATTTTGGCTTTCGCTTTAATCTTGCACAAGGACTATTTTAGATATTACAGCAAAAATACTTTTCGGGTGTTTTTGAGAATTTTTTGCGGAATGTAAAAGTTTGTTTGTGGTTATCACCCCATAGTTTTATTTTTTACCCAAAAAGCTGTACGCAGTTTGTTTTTTATTGGTCTAAGGTTAATTTTGCCTTATGTTTCAATCTTCTACAAGAATTATTTTAGATTTTACAGCAAAAATACTTTTTGGGTGTTTTTGAGCATTTTTTGCGGAATGGAAAATTTTGTTGGTGATTATCACCCCACAGTTTTACTTTTTACCCAAAAAACTGTACGCAGTTTGTTTTCTTTTGGTCTAAGCTTAATTTAGGCTTTTGTTTTAGTCTTGTACAAGAATTATTTTAGATTTTACAGCAAAAATACTTTTTGGGTGTTTTTGAGAATTTTTTGCGGAACGTAAAAGTTTGTTGGTGATTATCACCCCATAGTTTTATGTTTTACCCAAAAAGCTGTAAGCAGTTTGTTTTTTTTAGTCCAAGGCTAATTTTGGGTTTTGTTTTATTCTTGCTCAAGAATTATTTTAGATTTTACAGCAAAAAAACTTTTTGAGTGTTTTTGAGCATTTTTGGCGGAATGGAAAAGTTTGTTGGTGATTATCACCCCATAGTTTTATTTTTTACCCAAAAAACTGTACGCAGTTTGTTTTCTATTTGCCTAAGCTTAATTAAAACTTTTGTTTCAATCTTGCACAAGAATTATTTTAGATTTTACAGCAAAAATACTTTTTTGGGTGTTTTTGAGCATTTTTTGCGGAATGTAAAAGTTTGTGGGTGATTATCACCCCATAGTTTTATTTTTTACCAAAAAAACTGTACGCAGATTGTTTTCTTTTGGTCTAAACTTAATTTTGGCCTTTGTTTCAATCTTGCACAAGAATTATTTTAGATTTTACAGCAAAAATACTTTTTGGGTGTTTTTGAGCATTTTTTACGGAATGGAAAAGTTTGTTGGTGATTATCACCCCATAGTTTTCTTTGTACCCAAAAAACTGTACGCAGATTGTTTTTTTTTGTCTATACTTAATTTTAGCTGTTCTTTCAATCTTGCACAAGAATTAGTTTATAATTTACAGCAAAAATACTTTTTGGGTGTTTTTGAGCAATTTTTTCGGAATGGAAAAGTTTGTTGGTGATTATCACCCCATAGTTTTATTTTTTACCAAAAAAACTGTACGTAGTTTGTTTTCTATTGGTCTAAGCTTAATTTAAACTTTGGCTTCAATCTTGCACAAGATTATTTTAGATTTTACAGCAAAAATACTTTTCGGGTGTTTTTGAGCATTTTTTGCGGAATGTAAAAGTTTTTTAATGATTATCACACCATAGTTTTATTTTGTGCCCAAAAAACTGTACGCAGTTTGTTTTCTATTGGTCTAGGCTTAGTTTTGGCTTTTGTTTGAATCTTGTACAAGTACTATTTTAGATTTTGCAGAAAAAATACTTTTTGGGTGTTTTTGAGAATTTTTTTGTTGAATGTAAAAGTTTGTTGGTGATTATCACCCCATAGTTTTATTGTTTACCCAAAAAGCTGTACGTAGTTTGTTTTTTATTGGTCTAAGCTTAATTTTGGCTTTTGTTTTAATCTTGCATAATGATTATTTTAGATTTGACAGCAAAAATACTTTTTGGGTGTTTTTGAGCGTTTTTTGCGAAATGGAAAAGTTTGTTGGTGATTATCACTCCATAGTTTTATTTTTTACCCAAAAAGCTGTACGCAGTTGGTTTTTTTTTCTTTGGTCTAAGGTAAATTTTGGCTTTTGTTTGAATCTTGCACAAGAACTATTTTAGATTTTGCAATAAAAATACTGTTTCGGGTGTTTTTGAGCATTTTTTGCGGAATGTAAAAGTTTGTTAATGATTATCACACCATAGTTTTATTTTGTACCCAAAAAACTGTACGCAGTTTGTTTTCTACGCTTAGTTTTGGCTTTTGTTTGAATCTTGTACAAGTACTATTTTAGATTTTGCAGAAAAAATACTTTTTGGGTGTTTTTGAGAATTTTTTGTTGAATGTAAAAGTTTGTTGGTGATTATCACCCCATAGTTTTATTGTTTACCCAAAAAGCTGTACGTAGTTTGTTTTTTATTGGTCTATAGCTTAATTTTGGCTTTTGTTTTAATCTTGCATAAGGATTATTTTAGATTTGACAGCAAAAATACTTTTTGGGTGTTTTTGAGCGTTTTTTGCGGAATGGAAAAGTTTGTTGGTGATTATCACTCCATAGTTTTATTTTTTACCCAAAAAGCTGTACGCAGTTGGTTTTTTTTGGTCTAAGGTAAATTTTGGCTTTTCTTTCAATCTTGCACAAGATTTATTTTAGATTTTACAGCAAAAATACTTTTTGGGTGTTTTTGAGCATTTTTTGCGGAATGGAAAAGTTTGTTGATGTTTATCACCCCCATAGTTTTATCTTTTTACCCAAAAAACTGCACGCAGTTTTTTTTCTATTGGTCTAAGCTTAATTTTGGCTTCTTGTTGTAATCTTGCAGAAGAATTATTTTAGATTTTACAACAAAAATACTTTTTGGGTGTTTTTGGACATTTTTTGCGGAATGTAAGAGTTTGTTGGTGATTATCACCCCATAGTTTTATTTTTTACCCAAAAAGCTGTAAGCTGTTTGTTTTTTTTTTAGTCCAAGGTTAATTTTGGGTTTTGTATTAATCTTGCACAGGAATTATTTTAGATTTTACAGTAAAAATACTTTTTGGGTGTTTTGAGCATTTTTGGGCGGAATGGAAAAGTTTCTTGGTGATTATCACCCCATAGTTTTATTTTTTACCCATAAAACTGTACGCAGTTTTGTTTTCTATTGGTATAGGCTTTATTTTGGCTTTTGATTTAATCTTGCACAAGAATTATTTTTGATTTTACAGCAAAAATACTTTTTGGGTGTTTTTGAGCATTTTTTGCGGAATGGAAAAGTTTGTTGGTGATTATCACCCCATAGTTTAATTATTTACCCAAAAAACTGTACGCAGTTTGTTTTCTATTGGTGTAAGCTTAATTTTGGCTTTTCTTTGAATCTTGCACAAGAACTATTTTAGATTTTACAGCAAAAATACTTTTTTGGTGTTTTTGAGCATTTTTTGCGGAGCGTAAAAGTTTGTTGGTGATTATCACCCCATAGCTTTATTTTTTACCCAAAAAACTGTACGCAGTTTGTTTTCTATTGGTCTAAGCTTTTTTTGGTTTTTGTTTTAATCTTGCACAAGAATTCTTTTAGATTTTGCAGCAAAAATACTTTTTGGGTGTTTTTGAGCATTTTTTGCGGAATGGAAGTTTGTTGGTGATTATCACCCCATAGTTTTATTTTTTACCCAAAAACTGTATGCAGTTTGTTTTCTATTGGTCTAAGCTTAATTTTGGCTTTTGTTTTTTAGTCTTGCACAAGAATTATTTTAGATTTTACAGCAAAAATACTTTTTGGGTGTTTTTGAGCATTTTTTGCGGAACGTAAAAGTTTGTTGGTGATTATCACCCCATAGTTTTATTTTTTACCCAAAAAACTGTACGCAGTTTGTTTTCTATTGGTATAAGCTTTTTTGGCTTTTGTTTTAATCTTGCACAAGAATTTTTATATACCGCCATGTTTGTTATAGCCGAGCTTTACTGTACAAATGTACTGTACGTTTCTTAAGTCTTTGCATGTAAACAATGGAAAAATGTAAGCTCAAACAGCTGTTACGGTTTGTTGGAGTTTGATTTGTTCACATATGTGTTTTACATATTCTGTAAAAATGTCAGGTCCGTAGCTCTAACGGTTCCCAAGAAAATAGCCTGTAACAGACAGGCGGACAGCGTGGCGAAAACCATAGGGTGCTCTTACACTTTTGGTGAACGCAATAAGCTTAGTAAAGTGCGACTTTGGCTCGCACAGGAAGGGTTCCGTACGAATACACATGTATCCCTTTTCGGTTTTGCCCTTATTTCATTTTGGCAATTTTTTTCGTTTTGCTTTTTTGTTTAATTTTTAGCTTTTGTCGTTGATTTAGCGATTCTTTTTTTGGTTTTGGCGCTTTTTTCATTTTGTTGAGTTTTTCGTTTTTTTCGATTTGTCGTCTTTGCAATTTTTTTCTCCGACTTTTTAAGTTGTTGGCGATATTTTTGTTTTGGCATTTATTTTTGTTTTAACGTTGTTTTCGCTTTTTGACGATATTTTTAGTTTTAGCGTTTTATTTAAGTTAGTGCTTTTTTCAGTTTTGGCACTTTTTCGACTTTAAGGATTTTTTCGGTTTTTTGTGATTTTTTTAGTTTACCGATTTTTTTTTTGTTTTGATACTTTTTTTCGTTTTGGCTATTTTTTCGGCTTTAGGTGCTTTTTTAATTTTGGCGCTTTTTTCCTTTTATGTGATTTTTTCCATTTTTGGGCGATTTTTTTTCGTTTTTATAATATTTTTAGTTTTAGCGATTTAATGATGAATGATTTGTTTAGGTTTTAGTGCTTTTTTGGTTTTGAATACTTTTTTCGGTTTCAGCTGTTTTTTTAGGTTTTTGGCGATCTTTTTAGTTTTGATGATTTTTTGCGTTTTAGCGATTTTTTTTAAATTTTGGTGCTTTTTTCCTTTAAGCGCTCTTTGCATTTTGGCGGTTTTTCGTTCTCACATTTTTTTAGTTTTGAAATTTTTATGTTTAAGCGTTTTTTTTATTTCAAGAGTTTGGCTCTGACGGTTTCCAAGATACAGCAAATTGTTTAAAATACATAGTCGAAATTACTTTAACTGATAGAACATCCTTTAATTTTTATTGTTTTAAATATCAGTGTTAATTGGTTAATCTATCCTACAGACTACATCAACTAACACTAACTTGGAAAATTTTAAGTGTCCATATATAACCAAGCAAAAACTTTGCTTAATGGTAGGCAAAAAAGTATGTGAGGATTTAAGTCGTAACTACTTCCAATTTGACTCGATAACTACCTATTTTTGTTTGAGAAGTCCAAAAAATAAAGGGTACCCCTTACAAATGTATTTACGTTCTCAGAGCAATTAGCTAGTTATTATTTGACTTAGTTGAAGCTAAAAAATAAGTGGTCAAATAAACAAATTAAAGTTTAAAAAAGTTTTACACACCTTATATATTATTTATATTTATTCGATTTTTTTTTTGACCCATCTCGGACGAACCTGTTGTGGTCGTTATTTGAAGACAAGAACTTTACCCACTCAGCTATTGTTGATTTATAAGTTTAAGACGGGGCTCACGCAGGGCAATTTTTGTTGGACAACTTTTAATTCAGCCGCGAGAAAGACAGAGAAAGTAACACAGCTTTTCTCTGTCTTTCTCCCAGCTGAATTAAAACTTGCGCAACAAAAATTGCCCTGCGTGAACCACATCTACGCGACAAAAGTTAGTTTTCATATACAAACCAGGGATGAACAAAAAATTTCGATATATCGATATTTTCTTAAAAATGTATCGATATATATCGTCGATATTTTTAATTACGATATATCGATATTTTTTTCCAAATATATCGACAGTATCAAATTCGATATTTTTTTGCTTCGGTTTTGTTTTTCGTGCAATTTTTGAAAACATTTCGGCACAGTCTTCATCAAATATAATATTACTAACAAAATCTCTTGTTTTATTTAAAATATTTTGTCCATTCGAAAAATTATCATTCTTTGAGTGTAATTTTGCTCAATTATGTATGTTCCATGAAATATTGGTGCAACAGTAAAAATCTTGGAAATTAACTCTTTCCAGCTTAATTATTTATACTTCCTTTTTTGTTTTATTTTAAAAAACAAATTTTGGGACTACGTATGAATTATCATTGTTGAAAAATATCGATATTTTGATATTTTATATTCGATATACACCGATGCCGATCGATATTTAAAAATATATCGATATCGATATATTTTTTCACTTGCCCTAATACAAACACATGTTGATTTAAAAAGTGGTTGTCTATTTACTTTATTTATACATATCATCAAATTGGAACTACTTTTAGATAATGAGAAAAATACGAAATAATTTTATTAAGAACTAAGTAGTAGCTCTAATTTGAAGCATAGTAATAAGATAAATAAGTACCACTCATTTCTTTGTAACCCATTAATAAAGTAAGTTTAGAATAGCGGGCAAGAAAAAGTTTCCATTGTGCTAAAATATGTAATGTGTACTAAGAAATAAGATATTTTCTTCAAAAGGTGTGTGAATTAGGTTTTTGCATGTGTTAGGTTATATAGTACGTTTATACGCACGAGTTATTTGCAAATAAAAACGTAGTGCTACCAAGTATGTATTCATTCCGTTTCTTGCAGGGCTATTCACAAAATAACTAAATTCGGTTCATCGAAATAAAAAAAGAAAAAGAAAAGCATTTGATAATTTAAGGCCGGGGCACATAGAATCCGTCGTACGTTATACGTCGCCTTTTTCAACTGACATTAACGTAACGACGGAGGAGGTTGACACAATGAGTACTTTGTTGACGGATATTAAAACAACTGTTTTTTCTTCGCATGTTTCTGCAGCTAAATTTGATTTGATTTTATTTATTTATATTATTTGTTTTTATTGTTTTATTTAATTTTTGGTGCCAAACAGCAGAAAAAACTAAATCGAAACAAAGCAAAAAACCAACTGATAGCTGTCAAAGTACTCGACGTACGTTAAAAGTTAAAAGTTGGCCAACTTTAGTACTTTGCGTTGACGGAAACGTACCGAATGTGACTAAGCTCATAAGAAAACATGTATTTCAACTTAGTTGTCAGTTGAAAAAGCCGACGTATAACGTACGACGGATTCTATGTGTCCCGGCCTTTAATCAGATCAAAAATACAAGCGGAGAAAACAAGCAAAAAGTAAACAGAATCCACCTGTTATGAATTCGCCTTGAATTAAATGAATGATTCAATTGAACTGGTTCGTTCAGGAGCCGCACAGTCTAATTCATTTACGAACATGCCTGCCCTTGCTTTCAATACATCAATAGTTTTTATATTTATATTTTGAGGTTAATAAAAAAGCTTTGTTGCAACCTACCTTGTAGAACATGAACAGAAGTGCTTGCTGATCTGGCATTTGAAGGGGCGCAAGTATAATTTCCAGCATGATGAAATCGTACCTTTTGAATGGTTAAAATACTTATAGATGTTGATAGTGAAAATCCAACTGGTTGTATAAACTTCAACAATTGAGCAGTTTTATTTCCTTTGCTAAGGTTTCCATAATTATTCAAAGTATTGGCATCTAGTACAGTCGTATCTTTTTGTATATTTGATTTTACAAAGAATCCGTTTTGTGTATCATAGTTAACCATTTTACTGTCATGATACCTGAAAATATTGTTTTTAAAATATGTACATACATATGTACATACATATGAAGCTATTAACATTTTCCTTAATTTTAATTACTTTATAGTCTTAAGATAATGGGCCATGTGAACAAATAAGTAGCTCAAGCTAATACGAGAAAATTTGAAGTTTAAACTAGCTTTGAGAAGAATAGGTCCCAGGTTACACTATGCAAGTCTTAGTGAGCAGCTTCTTATTCAGCTGTGAGAA
>CATQFL010000068.1:5000-25836 GCA_956483635.1 Panzeria rudis | reverse complement strand
ATGTATGTATGTATGTATGTATGTATGTATGTATGTATGTATGTATGTATGTATGTATGTATGTATGTATGTATGTATGTATGTATGTATGTATGTATGTATGTATGTATGTATGTATGTATGTATGTATGTATGTATGTATGTATGTATGTATGTATGTATGTATGTATGTATGTATGTATGTATGTATGTATGTATGTATGTATGTATGTATGTATGTATGTATGTATGTATGTATGTATGTATGTATGTATGTATGTATGTATGTATGTATGTATGTATGTATGTATGTATGTATGTATGTATGTATGTATGTATGTATGTATGTATGTATGTATGTATGTATGTATGTATGTATGTATGTATGTATGTATGTATGTATGTATGTATGTATGTATGTATGTATGTATGTATGTATGTATGTATGTATGTATGTATGTATGTATGTATGTATGTATGTATGTATGTATGTATGTATGTATGTATGTATGTATGTATGTATGTATGTATGTATGTATGTATGTATGTATGTATGTATGTATGTATGTATGTATGTATGTATGTATGTATGTATGTATGTATGTATGTATGTATGTATGTATGTATGTATGTATGTATGTATGTATGTATGTATGTATGTATGTATGTATGTATGAATGTATGTATGTATGTATGTATGTATGTATGTATGTATGTATGTATGTATGTATGTATGTATGTATGTATGTATGTATGTATGTATGTATGTATGTATGTATGTATGTATGTATGTATGTATGTATGTATGTATGTATGTATGTATGCATGTATGTATGTATGTATGTATGTATGTATGTATGTATGTATGTATGTATGTATGTATGTATGTATGTATGTATGTATGTATGTATGTATGTATGTATGTATGTATGTATGTATGTATGTATGTATGTATGTATGTATGTATGTATGTATGTATGTATGCATAAAAAATAGTTGTATGGAAAAAAGTACCAAAAAGGGCTCCAATTTTACCCATTATATACTCAAATTTGAAAAAATACAAAATTGTTTTTGAGGGCTTTTTAAGGAGAGAAGAATGAATTTCAAGTTTATTTTCTAACTTTATTACTTTAGGAGATAAACTGTTAACAAAAAAGTACCAAAATTATATTTTGACCCTTTTTCGGCCCCTAAATGTGCAGATTTTACATTTTTCTATCTTATTATGATGCTTTTAGAATTTTATGTCTACCTTTCTTAGATTCGAAGATATAAGGTTACCGATTTTACCCGTTTTTACCCCTTTTAATCCCCTTAGAATTAAATTTTCAAAAATCCTTTCTTAGTGAAAATAAACAAACATGTTCATTCACTATGTACATCAATTTGTATAAAAAATAGTTGTATGGAAAAAAGTACCAAAAAGAGCAACCAATTTTACCATTTATATAATCGAATTACAAAAAAGTACCAAAACATGTTTGAGGGCTTCGTAAGGATAGAAGAATGCATTTTAAATTTAATTTCTATCTACATTACTTTAGGAGATAAACGGTCAACAATAAAAGTACCAAAATTATATTTTTACCCTTTTTCGGCCCATAAATGTAAAAATTCAAATTTTTTTATCTTATTATGCTGTTTTTAGAATTTTATGCCTACTTTAGTTAGATCCGTAGATATAAGGTTACCAAATTTACCCGTTTTTACCCGATTTACCCCCTTACCGTTTGAATTTCCCAAAACCCCGTCTTAGTGTATCTATACATCCTGAGGGGAGCCCACATACGAAATTTCTAGCTTTAGTGGTTTGGGCTGGGCGATGATGAATCAGTCAGTCAGTCAGTCAGTCACTCAATAACGTTACTCTTTTATTTATATAGATATAGATGTGTGTATGTGTGTGTGCGTTTTAATGATTTTATATTGGATATTGGATTATATTGGATATTGGATTATATTGGATTCATCTTACTTTGGTTGATGACATTAAATGACTGCAGAGCTTGACCTTTGTCAATAAGTGAATTACCAAATGTTTCTTGTGGTGAGTATTCTTTCAAGAGCTTCTTTTTGTAGGATCGAGAGGACCATGAATAATTTGTAGATTATTCCCAAATCTCCATAGGTTGTGGTAAAATTCTTGGATTAAGCCCAATCTACAAGAGATGAGTTAATTATAATTGCTCGCAGGGAGAAATTATAATTGGGTGTTGAAAAGAAATAAAAATAGGATTTTATTAGATTCTTTTCAAGAAATATGAGTTCGGGGCTGGTTGGGAATGCTCCTTATGAAAGTAAGAAAAAAATCTTGAGTTGGTTTTTTTAGGCTTTCCCTTTTTTAGGTTAATTTGTCAATTTGATGTTGTGGGTTCAAAGGATCAATCGCAACTGCTCGTTTCAACTTATTTTCCTCCTTTTTCAAAAGTCGATGGTTAGACCACGAACAATGACAATTGGAATTTGTAGCGAGTAAGTTGTGACGAGTTCTTTAAACAGTGCTTTCAACTTTATATTTTTTAACAATATTAGCGCTAACTTTAATTGATTTAAATTTACAAAATGCAATTCAAATTTGCATTATGCAATTTTAGGGTTAACTTTCCAGTAGTTCAAGAAGGTAATTAATTCAAAAGGGTAAGTAATTAAAAAAGGTAAATACTTCAAAAAGGTAAGTAATTCAAAAGGGTAAGTTAATCACACGAGTATATACTCGATTTTCTTCAAATTGAGGTTTGGTGTTCAATGATGATTGAACAAAGTCTTTTTTTAAAGAAAAACTTTCCATAATTTCAGAATGTAAAAGCGCCAAATTGACAATGTGTCCTCTATTTGTCCTAAATTCTGACTGATGTGTGCTTAGTAAATTTTTTTTCTAAGTAAAAAACTAATCTTTTGTTTCCTATTCTTTTTAGGATTTTACACATGCAATTAGTGAGAGAAATAGGTCTGTAATTATTGGCGTTTGTGGACTCTTTACCTGTCTTCAATATTGGGATGATTAGTGCTTTTCTCCAATTTTCTCCAATTTTCTAGAAATGTTTGATCATTCCAAAGAGTATTATAAAAATCGAGGATATATTTAGTCCCATCCTCATCCAGATTTTTTAGCATCTCATATCTTACATTATCAGGACATGGAGAGGTGCATTGACAAAATGTAAGAGTTGCGTTTAGTTCAATTGAAGTAAACTTTTTATTGTATATCTCGTTATTATTTTCTAAATTAATAGAAAAATGGATGTTTAAGCTTATGCATTAAATTTTGTTGAATAATTTGAAGAAGAAGAGTTTTGTGCAAAGTTGCGTGCTAGAATATTAGCAATTTCCCTGTTATCCGTTAGAAGAATATTATTATTCTCTATTGCTGAGATTTGATTAAAGTTAAATATACCATTTAAAGATTTAATTTTCATATAGACTTCTGAGGATGTTGTGCGAAAATCTTTCCATGCTTTTTTTCTACTTTCTCTAATGACCTTTCGAGTCTGAGACTTAACTTTTAAAAATTTTGCCAAGTTTTCAGCCGCACAATTACGGTTAAATTGCTTAAGTATTTTTCTTCTAATTTTAATCAGATATTTTATATTTTCATTCCACCAAGGAACTTCTTATCTGTTGCAATTACTGTTTTTTAGGGGAATTGCTTCGTGAGCCGAGTTCAAGATAGTTTCAGTGATATATTTCTCTGCAGTATTTATATTATTACATATATTTAAGTTTTCCGTAAAATTACATTTAAATTTGTCCCATTTTCCCCTCTTAATAATCCAGTTAGGCCTTCGTTCATAATTTGAAGCGAAACCGTTTAAGTTTATAATAATGGGGAAATGATCACTACTATGTAAATCGTCACAAACCTTCCATTCAAAAAAGTTTTGTGTATTGCGGGAAACAAGACTTAAGTCTATATTACTAAAAGATTTGTAAGCAGCACTAAAATGTGTTGCACATTCTATTCCATTTAATATATTAAGGTTATTGCAGTTGACGAAATTCGCAATTATTTTTCCTCTTACATCAGTTTTTGTGGAACCCCAAATGGAATTATGGGAATTAAAATCTTTTTAAAAAAATATAAGGTGAATCAAATTGTGCAGTTATATTGTTTAACTCATTTTAGCAAATATTTTCCGATCCCGGTAAGTAAATAGAACATATAATAAACTTCATTGGATATATAATTCTTATAGCAATAACCTGATATGGAGAAGAATATTTACTTCTTCTCCAAAAACATATTATTGACCACAACCATTTGCGGATGCTTTCACGTTTTTGTAGAAACACGTATAGTTGTTTAGTTCAGTATAATAGGTTGATTTAAATCTTGTATGCTCAAGGCAAAACAATTATATTTTGTTATTAAAAGCTTAATTTCACCAATATGGTTTTTAAATCCGTTACAGTTCCATTGTATTTTATTATATTGATTACTCATTGAGGTTAGAGTTGCTGGAGTCTTCTTTGTTATCTGTCATATTCTCTGTTATATTATCACTTGTTATGGAAGTAGATATTGTTGATTTGGCTTTCTTTTTCTTTTCTGCATTTATTAGTTCTCGTTTTTTTCTTTTGGATATGTTTTTAGAAGGTAATTCGATTTTTGATCCGTCTGTTTTTTAGGATTTCATTTGTTCGATTAATCAATTAATCGAAATTGAGATTTTTAAATTACTCGAACAGTCGAGTAAAACTTTTATTTCGTTCGAGTTATTCGAGTAAACTTTACTGCTAAAAGTTAGTCGAGTTAATCGGAAAAGTTTTATATTTACTCGGTTTTTTGTAAATTTTTGTGCACAAAACTAAAATAAATTAAGTTTGTTCGCGTTTTATATATTTTAATAATAAAATCGAAAGCAAATATAGTATTTTTACATAAGTTAGATCATAAACTGACCATTTAAAATTGTTTCTTTCACTATTCAAATGTTTCGCTTAGAGAAAAATATTCATCAAGAAATATTTAATAATATTCCGACCTGTTCTGTATTCAATGCGGAGTAAAAATTACTGGAATTGTCATAACATATTGTTATAAGTAAATATTAACTTGTAACAAGAAACCTTTTACTACTCCGAATAATTTAAATTCCCATGGAGAACAGAACAGGATAATCCTTTAAACAATCGAACAAAATCAATACATTTAGTCCTAAAACAGAATGTTTTTTTCTTTATTTCATAGATATTTATTTCGATTGAACATTTCTCAAATTATTAAGAATGACATTTCACTAATCGTCGACGCTGGAGAAATTGAGACGAGTAAATTAAAAGTGTTTTTAGTTTTTTTTCTAGATGTATAAAGTAATTTTTTATATGACAAAAGTAATTTTTTTGCTCTTTGATTTTGTGAATACTTTTAATTTTTCATGGGATGCCGCCGTTAGATTACAGTCAATATTTTAATACGAAAAATCTAGTTAACTAGTTACTCTCGAAATCTCTTCTTTATTTCAAAAAATTGTGGCTTGATATTTTTTTAAAAGATATTTTAAGTCTGTTCCTTTCTCCCTGTTATTGTTACTGCATAATTCACTTAATTCTTTGAAAATGCGGTCTATTAGTATGAAATAACGTTTGAATTGAATTCCAAATTTCATATAATTTAAGAAATTTTTCTAGTTTTTATTAAGAAATCGGCAAAAACTCATTAAAAAAAGAAAATTTACATGAAAATTTTTAGTCGAGTTATTCGATTACTCGACCTAAATTAGTTGAATAAATGTTTACTTGAAATTTAAATTTTTTGCTTGATTCAACATTATTTGAGATCAATTATTCGATTAATCGATCAAACATTATTCGAGTGAATACCCTACTGTTTTTACTACTTGACGTACCGGTGACTTAGGTGTTACTTTTTGAGACGATTCAGCTGGTATTTTTCTTTCTTCTTCGTGGTGAGTTTACTTATTTCTTCTTGATTTTTGTCTTTACAATCGCATGTTTTGTTCGCATTAGCATATGTTGTTGGTAATTGATTTCTTCGATCGTAGTCTTTTCTTGCTTCGTTAATAGATTTCTTTTGAGTTATTTTTATTTTTTGAATCTCATATTCTTTTTTGTATATAACACATTGTTTTGAGAAGCTATTGTGTTGTTGTTGGCAGTTTACACATTATGGTTCTCTATTACATTTTGCACGTTTCCCAGCTTCATCAACTTTGGTATGGTCAGTGTTAATACAGTGTGGACAAATGTTATCTTTTGTCTGAGATGTGTCCAAATTGGAAGCAATTAAAGCATCGATTGTTTTAACCATTAGGAACAAAATGTACAGAAAATGTTCAATCATGTTCGATATATGACAGTGGATGAGCAACTATGTATATTTCGTGGATGTTGCCCATTTGAGTAGCTAGATACCATTCACGTTTATAATGAGATGAAGTTGATGTATTAGATTAACTAATAAGAAAAAACACCTGTAGCAGAAGAACAAATCGATGGCCACAGATAGTATTTTACAACATTTTGGATATATCAGCCTACAATACGTACGTAAAGATTATTCCGGACTGGAATTGGAATAAGAAGTAACAACGACGCATTTCAGTTGTGAAGCTAATAAAGAACGAATCTACTACCAAGCAGTCATACCAAAGCAATCGTCAAATGCGTTCAAAGTGCATTAGCAAACAACTCTAAGGTAAAAGTTTGAAAAGTAAATGCTCCTTATTTTACCAAAATCGGTACAGAACAACGAAATATTCCAAAAAATGTTCGGACAAACCTTTTCAACCAAAAAATAATTTTAGAAATCAATATTTCGGAGAAGCAAATTTCCCCACTGATTTTCGAAAAAAATTATAAGCACATAAAAATATTCGGACAAACCTTTTCAAACAAAAAATAGTTTTGGAAATAAATAGAGAAGTTATGCTGTAATCAATATTTCGGAGAAGCAAATTTCCCCACTGATTTTCGAAAAAAATTATAAGCACATAAAAAAATCTTGCACACGCAGACGAGTGACAATTTGTTTGTGTGCTTAGTTTTGGCACATGTGTATATGCCAATCAAATCGGCACTTGCACACGTGCGTATGACTTAAGTGGCTGCTAGACAGATCAATATTTAGCTTCAATATATGTGTTTTGTGTGCGTTTGTTATGAAAATCAAAAGAATTTTGATATTCTTCAATATTTCCTCTCCGTATGTGTATAATTTTTTTTGTAAACAAACGCGCATAAACACATACATATATTGAAGTTAAATATTGATCTGTCTAGCAACCATTTTAAGACAGACATTATTTGGCTTTGCACTTGTGCATATGCCAAATTTAGGAACATGTGGTGCACACTCATGTGCAAAACCGTACCATGGTTACTACCAATAGGAAAAGCACATATGCACACCCACTTTTTCAATTCGGGAAGCTATTGTTGTTATTATGTACATTCCGCAAAAAAAAATATATGTGAAAATAAGACCAAGCTCCTGTCTTAAAATTTCGAACCTAAAAAGTACTGAGAACAAGTTAAGGACCAAGTTCTTGATAGTTAAAATACTATCTCATTTCTAGGCCATGAGGTTCACCCATGAGATTACCTCTGCAGGCAGATCTTATGTTTCAAGTTTCATTATTTTATGATTGGTGATCATAACTTTGAGGGGGGTTAAAACATATTGAATGGTTTCATGTAAATACACTATGTGTGGCCGAAACTTGGCCTGGCGCATTACCGTGCGCCTAGATAATAGTTTTGGGAAAATAAATAGTTTAGTTAAAACAAGTAAAAGTAACTCCAATTAAAACTGAAAAAGTAAAAGCTTAAAATTAAAAAAAAAATGTTTTTAAGGTAGAAATATTTTTGTTCGATTCAGCAAAAAAATTCAAAAATAAGATAAATCTTCACGTATGGTAACACTGACTTTGGAACATCTGTACAGAGTAGAAAATAATAACAAAAATATATTCTTATAAGGAATAATCCAATTCAAAATTAAAAAATAAATAAAAGCAGAAGAATAATGAAAAGGTTTGTGCGATACTGACAACATATGACATTACTTGCTCGATAAATCAAAATGTTTGCCTGCTTCACGTTAAGCTTTTGAATGGTTTGGCCGATTCCAGTATTGCTATAATTATGAGGACACTGGCGTGCTTAGGCTGCATATCATCCAGCACTTGCATGCATATGTATGTATGTATGTATGAACATAAACACATTTAAGAATGTCCCAGCGGGAAAACTCAGAAGGCCTTATCAAAGGCCTGCTTGAACAGTTTTTTTATTCAATTACCATTCATAACTAACTGCTAAAGAATGCCTTGCAGAAGTCCTCGGCTCTTCCGTATAAAGGTGCTGTTGGCTGAGTAGTTAGCGCGTTTAACTATAAACCCTGAGGTCTTGAGTTCAAGACTCGTTTCAGGCAAGCCAACAACATCATGCATTTTTCTCATGTGCATTGGTATGTTATTGTGTTGGTTGTTTTTGGACTGCTAAATTGATGAAGGCATAGCACTGATCACTTTGACAGTACCGGCAGCGATTAATACATATCCTATTGCACTTTACATTACAGCACCCTCCTTCGTCGGTATTGTAGCAGAACCGTCGGCGAAGTAAAAGAACTAATAAAATGGCTACACAGCTTAAACAACTCAATACCTCTACTTGACACCAGAGGGGCTTGCAAAACTGCTCTACAAAAAAAACGCGCAGTAGCAGAGTTGTAAATTAATTATGCTTTCTATCTCTCTTCTACCTCACCACCTGTTCTCTCTACACTATCCCTTTCCCAAAGAAGGTAACACATTAATTAATTAGCTGGTAGGCATTAATTGCCTGATTGTGTTACTTCTCTTTAAAAAAAAAAGATTCAAGATTGAATGCACGAGTTTCAATAATATATTTTACCGTTCGAAACCAGATCATGAAGCACGCCCGTATAAAATAAAAGTGTTCGTTACCCTACATTTATACATGATATATTTTTATCATGATAATTGTCAAATTCCATGTAGGAAAAACAGCTAACATTGAACAGATAATTTAAAAAAAAAATTTGAAATTTGTCATGATACAAATTTATCAGGTATAGAGATAGGATAAAAAACTCAACTTTGTTTTTGGTTTCAATTCAAAGTCCCTAAAGAAAATTAATATTTTATATACAAAAACAGTCAGTAAATGATGATTTATATGAAAACAAACTAACAGTTATAATGAAAGTTTTTCTCCAAGGGCTTTTCTTTATCAAATAAAAAGCTATTCAATTTTAAAAAGTGACTTTTCCCTTTACAAAAAATTGTTGTGCCATGGTTAAAAATAAAACACTTCTGATTTGGGAACTATTAATGGAATATCGTATGGTCTATACTATATTACAAGCTTCTTCCCAAAGATATTTCTAGTGACTAAATATGGTGTAATTTAAAAAACAAGACGAAAATGACATCTTCTTGATTTCGTTTTCTTTCGATTACCTTTAATATTGCGTTTTATAAAGAAAGAAAATGAATGTAGTTTACGTAATTAACGATAAAAATTAATTTTTTGAAAATTTTATTTCTTTTAAATTTTTTTGCACAGGCCGTTACCAAATATAAGTGGGAAAACAAATATTCTTAAGTCCGAAAGAAAAAACAGGACCAATCTAGAAATATGTTATTCAATCCACATAAAGAAAAAATAATTCCAAATCGGATCATAAATGGCTTTCTCCTCTTCTACGCCATTTATGATCCGATCTGGATTCTTTTTCTTTATTTGGATTGAATTTAAAAGTAAATGTCAATATTTTTTTCGTAAATCAATCTTGTTTCTCTACATGTCAAGCTTATTCACAATTTGGATCTAACAAGCCTATTCACATTCCACATTCGCTGCTATGAGAAGGCAGAAGAAAAGAAGTAGAATTTTCCGTTTTTTTTTGCCAACCAAAAGAAATTTGTTTTGTTCAGCGTGTTATCAACTTTTTAATTTCAAAAAGCACTGAAATAAGGAAAATAACGCGTAATATTTGAACAATGCACAGAAATTAATTTTTTTCATTTTATATTGACTAATTTCCAAAAGTTCCGACAAGGTCTGGATTTTTACCATGTCCGATTATAATGAAATTCTACATACGTATGTATATTCTACTCTTACATGCGCATCAATTGGCTCAAGAATTACTCCTCTTACGGCTATCAAGTATAAGCTTGGGCATTAGATCGGGTCGATTTATTTTGGAAAAAATCGTATTCTAAGTAATTTTCGTAAAGGAACCATAGGCCGGAAATGAATTCCTAGTTCTTCTTGGACTACCGATTTCTATCAAATTTGGTACGAATGATACGTATGGCATAACTAGTATTACTGAAAAATGTTAGCACGATCTATTTTATTGTTCGCGAAATATAGCGAATTGAAATACAGAGAAATGAAAATTCGACAACAATATACTAAGCCGATCTTACAAAATTATGTACATATGTATTTATACCTACTTGCCCTAGATGTTCCATTGAGCTGTCATATTAAAGGGCACAAAATGCACTTTAAAATGGTATATGTTTGGTTTTTACTGCTCAATCCACAGGGGCCAAATTTTACTGGCGTTTTGCCTCTAAAATTTGGCATCTGCCCATTCCGATTTCTATAAAATTTGATACAAATGATGTCTCTGATATAACTAGTATTAGTGCAAAACATTGACTGAATATATTTTCTGGTTCGCGAATTATAGCTACTTTAAAAAAGGAAAATTGAACAGAACAACAAAAATATACTAAAACAGCTTTACTAAATTGTGTATACATAACTTCTTACCCTAGGTGTCATATTATAGGGAACAAAGTGGACTTAACTAATAAAGACAAAGTTGACTGTTCATTTGTATGCATTTATTTTCCAGTCTTCAGAGCTCGTTTACCTCTGGAGATTGAAAAATAAAATGTTAACATTCATATGTCATTTTAAAGTCCATTTTGTGCTTTTTAATATGACGGCACAGTGCACAGTGGTTTGTGGCCAAAAAATGGAAATGGAAATGACACGAAATTTTACATGGTTATAGCTGATTTTACATGGTTATATATCTCAAGTAGTTTTTAAGATATTGCGGGTCAAAGATAAAAAAATTAACGAAAAACCTTAAATTTTACTAAATTTTTTATATTTTTCCTTAAGTGACCACAAATTTTGCGAAACGCTAAAAACAAATAAGAAAATCTTAATGTACAGGTCTCTACCTTTAAAATTATATAAAATGTTCCAAACAAACGTTTAATACTTTGTCTGTTATAGCGCGTACAATGTACACACTTATTTAATAACTAGCTTTTTTCGACCCGGCGATGCACGGGCTTTAAACATTTTGAGGAAAAATCCTTAACGCGTCTATCTGGTCTAGCAATATGGACGGAATAACTCTGAAAACCCGATTTCGAAATGATGATTATAATACGGACGCAATTATGCGTTAGATCAAATAGTGTATCCTGCTACTAATTGTGTGTTCGTCCGCAATTTTTTATAGTACCAAACCTTTTGTGCCCTTTGAAATCGGTCAAGAAATGGCATCGTTATGCGATAATCAATGTATCGGGATACCAATTTGTCCGCTCCATATCCACTTCTATGTGACCAACTTCAAGCAAACTCTTTCAAAAAAAATAACAAAAAAAAAATAAATAAATTTTAAATGACAGAGATAAGCATGAGGGCGAGCAATTTTCCCCATCGATTTAAAAAAAAATAAAAAAATAAAAAAAAAAATGAAAGAGTTATGTGTGGAAGACCAACCTCATCCCTTCTCCCCCTTTTTCAAAAACGAATGACATAGTTAAGCAAGGGGGAGACCAAATTTCCTCATCGATTTTTGAAAAATATTACAGAATAAAACTGCAGGCAAAGCTTTTCGAACAAACAAAGAATTTTGAAAATCAATTCACATATGACAGCGTTAATCATGTGAGGAGTAAATTTCCCCACCGATTTTCGGAAAAAAAATTATAGGACTAAAATTTAGGCAAACCCATGTACACAAAAAAAAATTTAAAATCAGTTCACAAATGACAGAGTTGGGAGATGGGGGGAGAAAATTTCCCCACCGATTTTCGAAAAACATTATGGTACTAAGCAAACCCTTTCAAACCAAACACAGGATTTTAAAAATTGGTTGACAAATGACAGAGTTAAGTAATGGGGAGGGAGGCATAGCGCCCACCGATTTTGGAAAAACAATTATGGAACCTAGCTGCAAGCAAACCCTTTCAAACCAAAAAATAATTTTAAAAATTGGTTGACAAATGACGGAGTTATACGTGGGTGGCCAAAATTCCCCCTCTCCCCTTCCACGTTTTTCTCAAACAAGTTATGGAACCAAACTGGCAGCAAAACCTTTCCAAAAAAAAATTTTTGAAAATCGGTTCACAAATTACAGAGTTAAGGAATGTGGGGGGAGGGTAACAACGATTTTCCAAAAAAAAAAAATTATGGGCCTAGGCTGCAAGCAAAACATTTCAAACCAAAAATGAATTTTAAGAATCGGTCGACAAATGACAGAGTTAAGTGTGGCGAACCGAATTCCCCTCCAACAACACCACCCCAAGAAACTTTCGAGAAAAAAATTATGGGAACAAACTGCAAGTAAAACCTTTTAAACAAAGAATAAGAATTTTGAAAACCGGTTCACAAATGACAGAGTTAAGCATTTTGGAGTGGGAGGGGGCCGAAAATCCCCACAGATTTTGGGAAAAAAATTATAGGACCTAATGGCAAGCAAGCCCTTTCAAACCAATAAACAAAATTTAAAATCTGTTGATAAATGACAGTTATGCGAAGAATGATGTTTTAATCCATTTTGCCCCCTCTAGGTCAAAAATCCGGGAAGCGAATACAGCCTTTATTGATTGTGGGCCAAATATCCAACTGTGTACCAAATTTCATCTGAATTGCTTCAGCCGTTTGGGCGTGATGCCATAACAAATGACTGAGTTGTACGTAGGGGGCTGTTATGACCCATTTCGTCCCCTCCTGGTACAAAATCTGGGAAAGAATACAGCCTATATTAATTGTGGGTCAAATATATATCTGCGTACCGAATTTTATTTAAATCGGTATAGCCATTTAGGCGTGATGCCGTAACAAATGACAGAGTTGTGCATAGGGGGTGGTTTTGACCCATTTTGTTCGGGAAACAAATATAGACTATATTAATTGTGCGTTAAATATCTATCTGTGTACCATATTTTATTTAAATCGGTTTAGCCGTATAGGCGTGATGCCGTAACAAATGCCAAATGCTTAGGAGTGGTTTAGACCCATTTTATCCCCTCCTGGTCCAAAATCAGGGTAACAGATATAGTCTACATTAATTGTGGGCCTAATATCTATCTGTATACCAAATTTAATTTAAATCGGTTCAGCCGCTTAGGCGTTATGCCGTAACAAATGACAGAGTTGTGCGTAGAAAGTGGTTTTGACCCATTTTGTCCCCTCTTGATCCAAAATCCGGGAAACAAATACAGCCTATATTAATTGTGCGCTAAATATCTCTCTGTGTACTAAATTTTATTTAAATCGGTCTAGCATTTAGGCGTGATGCCGTAACCAATGCCAAATGCGTAGGTGGTTTTGACCCATTTTATATCCTCCTGGTCCAAAATCCGAAAAAGATATAGCCTATATTAATTGTGGGCCATATTTCTATCTGTGTACCAAATTTCATTTAAATCGGTTCAGCGGTTTAGGCGTGATGCCGTAACAAAAATCTGCAAACAAACAAACAAACAAACATACACCTAATTTTTATATATTATATGGATTTACTGGTTTCCAGTAGAAATATAAAATATGAATAGGTAAAATTATCGTTATGCTAAGCACATTAAAAAAATGTTTCCCACCAGGTAAAAATAAACACTTGGAAATCAATGAGAAATTTGAAATTCCTAATTTTATGATTACCAGAAATTTAAATTCACCTTTGTGCGGGTTAAAAAGCAATAGAATTTTAGGAGTACTGAGAAATTTTTATAGAAATTTGTATGTTTTAACAGGTATGTATGTATGTATGTACTTCGCAGGTGGTTTTACTACAGTACATTTTCTTTCCAAAAAAGCCGTTTAAATAAAAACTTAGCTACCTGTCTAAATAGTGGATTTATCGATATATAAATATGACCACAAATTTTTTATATTCTCATAACTATTCAAACTACCATGGATAGAATTACTAACGAATTTTTGTGCAACTTTTTATGGGAAAATCAATTAAAAGGAACGAGAGGCGAAATACTTGAATCACTCATCCAATTCGTTAAATTTAAGAAATGTGATAAAAAGAAGTTAGAAATTTCATTAAATTATTTGAAGTTAAAATGAAAAGTGTTAACAATAAAATTGGCAAATTCCGAAGCAAATATTCTAAGTGCCTAGAATCTGAAGTCGAATTAAAAGGTTCAAGTTCAGGTGCTCCTAGGAAGATATATAAAGAGTTGGGAATAAAATCTAAAAAAGCAAGGCAAGTGGAAACGCTTTCCACTCACTCTGAAACAGAAGTCAGCGACACATTTAAAGAACTTTTAAAACGAAAAAATCAGGCAACGGATGCTTTGCGAATATCTGATGTACTTCTCACTGGATCTCTGAAAGGTTTACGAAGAGTTGTAAAAAGCATCGCTACTCCAACATCGGCTTCCGTACGCCTACAGTTCACAAAGCACTTTGTCATGGCCAATACATAATTGAAAATAATATTTTTCCATTAGGTGAACTAACTGAAGAAGCCAGAAATTGTGATTTTTTTATTATTTATATATCATCATATGAAACGCAAGACCACGGAAGTGACAAAGATTTCAAAATCTGGGTTTTAATTAATTTTTGCATACTCGTATTATATCGAAGCCCATCTCCCTACAAGTTGTTAGTTAAAAGTTGGCCCAACTTGGATTTGCAAAGTCATTTATGTTTAAATTCGTTTTAAATACAAAATTCTGTTTTGCATTAAACACTTAAATCAAAATTAATTCACTAATATTGGACATTTAAATTCGATGTAAGTTTTATAAATTACCATATGATTTTGACTCCTTGTTCTTCTTGTACAAACAAAAAATTTGTGGCCGCTGACAAATCAACTTTTGTTGGCGTGAAATTTGGGGTTTCTTTGTCTATATTTCGCTTTCTATCATTTTGTACGCTGTTTTTATTCTTTTAAAACATTGCAGCAACCCTTCATTATTATTATTTCCTAAATGTAGGAAAATATATATTTTGGAATTTTCCTTTGTTTATGTTGAACAGCTGCTTATTTGGGACATTGATGGGAAATTTATAATATTTTATGGTGCTACCATATTTTTGCCACAATTAAATACAAATAACTAAATACGACTGAAAACGGAATTTGTATTTAATTACAATTTAAATTTATATGACAATTAGCAAAATAAATATTTAATTACTTAAGTAAAAAACTGGCGGTTAGTGTCATGCTCAGCGACGTTATAATCAAAAAGAAAACAGCGTAGCCACTATAATTTGTACTATTTTATAAACTCTTTTCCATCTCCCATTAAATTTTAAAAATTGTTATTACATGGTTTTACATTTTATATGCCGATCGATATGTAATCGCGGCATGTAGTATTTGTGAAATGTTTGTACCATAAGGACATACATATGTATACTGTACTCAATGAAATATGTATGTATAGTTGCACAAAGCTGTTGAATTCATTTGAATGTCTAATTTATAAAGCAATAAACTTATTAAATTTGAAAGCTTCAAAATAAAAATATGAAAGAAATTAAAAAAGAAAAAGTCAATAATTAAAAATATGTAATATTTTTTGTTGAGAAAGTTGCGATAATCTTATAATTTGTGTACTAAGCAATAACCATTGTCAGTTTTTCAAGAAAATTTAAAAGTCAACGAGTAAGTACATACATATGCTCATA
Source organism: Panzeria rudis (assembly GCA_956483635.1). NCBI lineage: Eukaryota > Metazoa > Arthropoda > Insecta > Diptera > Tachinidae > Panzeria > Panzeria rudis. Next base: position 9,939 of record CATQFL010000068.1, on the reverse strand, counting down.
GATACATTTATCAGTTATTTTTTATTATAATTATTGTTACACAGTTTAGGAATAACTGCAAGGAAGGGATGATCCCTGCAGCTAAGTGTACAACTAGTTACGTTTTGGGACAGTCATTATACTAGTTGCAACAGTACTAGTCAACAAAGGACTGTCATCTTACTAGTTGTAATGAGGCTAGTAGCGACACTAGTCAAACAACAACGTTTTGGAACAGTCATACAACTAGTTGTAATGAAACTAGTAGTTTAAATTATTTTTTAAAAATTGTCATATTTGCAGGTGTAAATTCATAAAACAAAATTTTAGCTCTAAACATAATAAATAGAAAGTGGCTCACTGGATAGAGTATATGCCTTGAAAGTTGAGAACTGTGTGTTCATACCATGATTGAGCCAAATTATTTTTAGTATTTAAGAAAACTATTAATAAAGAAACTAGTAGGCGCGCTAGTCTATAATAATTAGTATTTCAACTAGCATATAACTATGTACAAATGAACTAGTTGGGCTCCTATGACAACCTAATGTAAAAATCGATAGTTCGATATATGGAAAAAGGACAGTTAGGCAACTAGTCTGAATAAACAAGCAACTAGTATATTTTTAACCACATACTAGTAATTTTGTCTGCAGGGATGTACAATGTATGTTATACATACATATGTATGTATGTGCTTAGCATACCACAATGATATATCGTACATGTACTTCAAAGGTGGCGTAACAAAAAAAGCCGTTCACGACATGAAAACATCACAATTTTCCGTTTATTTGCTTTTATATGTAGAGCAAAATGATGTGTGCGATACAAGAAACGAACGACAGTGTAAAGCCCGTAGGTGAAAGGGGATAAAATGGGTCAAAACCACCTTCTACGCATTTGGCATTTGTTACGGCATCACGGCTACTCGGCTAAACCGATTTAAATACAATTTGGTACACAGATAGATATTTAGCGCACAATTAATATAGTCTATATTTGTTTCCCGGATTTTGGATCAGGAGGGGACAAAATGGGTCAAAACCACTTCCTACGCACAACTCTGTGCGTCACTTAAGGAAAGATATAAAAAATTTAGTAAAATTTAAGGTTTTTCGTTAATGTTTTTGATCTTTGACCCGCAATATCTTAAAAACTACTTGAGATACCGCTATGAAAATTTCAGCGTTTTAAGATGGTATAGTTACTAATAAAAAACAGTAAGAAGCTTGGACCAAATACAATTCGAAGTAAGTTTGTTTTAGTAATAATAAAAAGTCATATGAAAATCTGACTTTAAGATCACAGCTTTGCAATTTTTGTACCACTTATGCAAACATGAAAAATATTTTTTAAAATGATCATGTTTTAAGGGTTACTGTGGGCGAACTATTACAGATAGAGCTTAGCTTTTTAGCTTGTTAGATTTGTTTTTTTGTCCTCTATCATGTTAACTTGGTTAAGGTCTTTGAAGGAACTTATTTTTTATAATCAAAATACTGATAGTAACTTTTTGACAAAAAAAAATTACAAAAAATCAACTTTTTTTTTAAGTGTAAAATTGAAACTGCTGCCATTTCTCAATCCATAAATTGATTCGGTAAATTGGAAAATTTTTGTTAAATTATGCAGATTATTATTCAGGTTTTGGTATAATTTTGCGACTTAAGACAATTTCACAGTTTAAAAAGTACCAGAATAAGATCGCCAAAATTTGCAAAATTTTTTTTGCGAGGCCTGTAACTTTTGAACTATCGGAGAGAAATTCAAACCGTGAGTGAGGCAAATGTAGGCCTTTGAGAGCAGATGCCAAAATGCGAAACGGTTTGGACATCGGACAAGAAATTTTGGGAACCCCTGGAGCCTCTCTCGAAGGAGTCAGCACCCCAATCTCTTTAAACTTAAGACGGACAACACCTCAGCTATAACCATGTAAAATTTGATGTCACTGGCTTCAGCAGTTACGAAGATACTGAATTATTTCCATTTTTTTCCCACAAACCACTATGCAGTGGAACATTTATTGTAAGCAGTATAAATAATTTTGTAATGTCTGCTTAATACATTTTTATTGAATTTTTTTAATTTTCAAGTTTTTGTATTTCGCGAACCAAAAAGTTTATTGCGCCAAGATTTTGCAGTAATACTAGTTACACTAGAGGCAATATTCATACCAAATTTTATAGAAATCGGAAGGGAAAAATAAACTGGTTTGTTGGTTTTATTATATAAGCTACATTTTGATTTGCGCTGGCTAGAAACTCATTTCCGACCTATGCATAGCTATGGTTTCTTGGCGAAAATGTTTTAGAATTGTCCATAGATTACGTTTCTTCTGTACGGTTTTAGTTTTTTCCCCTCCATACAGCCAGCTCTATTCAGGATCTCGGCCATTTTTGACAAAATTTCGTCATATTTAAAATTAAATAGCTTTAGAGCGCGTTTTGATTAAAAAGTATTGATTAAAGTGGGCATAGCTTCCTGCTACAAGTGCATCTACATTTGCCGAAGTATTCTTTATCCTTAAGCATCCTCAAATATGGTACTTAAGCTTTCTTTATTTTTTTAACAGAATCCATTTAGCCGACAAGGGTCTATTGGGCATAGTTTCCAAGTTGTCCGGTGGACGTTATTTCCATGAACATTATTGCATGCCACCTAGAATATGTGTTGAATTTCGTTCAAATCAAAGAGGGTAAAAATATAAACTCTTGTTTTGTGTCAAAAATTTTTTTTAAATTACTCTTAACTGTCAAGCAAACGAAATACGTACAAAAATACTTTTCTATATGGGCTTTGACGCTTTTAAAACATAAACCACAGCTGATTGCTCGAATGTACTTCATATAAATTCGCTATTTTATTTTTCTGCAAGACTCCAAAAAAGTATGTTCAGGAAATAGTTCCATTAACAAAAAATGTTACCCTTAAAAATATTTTTTAGATAAACAATTTTTTTTTTAATTTAGGGTTTTAGTGCCACCGTGACAAAAAATGCACTAGAAACAATGCGAAGAGCATCGAGTTGACAACACTGGTTTTATTCATTAAAGATATATGTATGTACTTCATAAATAACAAACATTCTCATATTCTTTTTTCGCAAGTAATTGGTAAATAAAGCTGAAATCTAAGTACAATATACCATACAAGCTGGTATTATGCCGTTTATGATGGAGCTGATTAACTTATAATAATACCGGCGAAACTATTCACATCCAAATCCTTCTTAATAAATACATTCGTAAAAAAACTACTTTAGACAGACCTTTCTTAGAAACCCTTCAAAATGGCCTTTTTAGAAGGTGTTTTGTCAGGCCTTTCAGAATTAAGAAACGGAAGACCTTCCCCGCAATGACAACGTATGTAAAAAATATATGAGTATGGAATGAAGCGAGCAGACCTTGTTTATCCAAAATAAGGAGTACAGAGGCCTTCCAGAAGGCATCCGTACTTCTCCTATTTCCCTCTGGGATGTTTGAGCAGTGTGTGGCTTGGAAAAAAGTAAAGTGCCGCTTGTTGATTTCGTCTGCTCTTTACGGTTCATAAAGCAAATTTCATTTTGAAATATTTTATAAGCTAACATTGTTGGTGTTAAAGCCATGGCTGCCGCATATCACTGGTATATACATAGTTATATGTAAGCATGTACAGATGACCACACTATTAGCAGGCAATGTCCGAAGCTTTTAGTTGTACTACATGCATATGTACATAAATACATACATATGTACATTAGAGCGGGTCATTTTGGATGGAGGCAAAAAAAAGGATAAAATCATATAGCAGAAACGTAATCTATGGACAATTCTAAGAAATTTTCGCCAAGAAACCATAGGTAGAAAAAAAGTTCCTAGCCCACGCAATTCGATATGAAACTTTATATACAGATGAAAACCAGCGTTGCCAGTTTAGCCTTTTCGAGGCAAGATTTAGCCTTTTATTTTGTGTTTTAGCCTTGAGATCTGCGTTTTAGCTTCGTGGTTTTTTTCTAGCCTTTTTTTATTATTCATTTACCCTCAAAAAGTCAAAATTTTTTTCTCCACTTTACAAATATTTATTTCTATTTTTCTTATATTTAAGGTACTCGTCAGAGAGCTGCACGATCAATGGTTTTTGTGAATCAAGCACACTCGTCTAAAATGCGGTTGCGGTGTGATCGCCACCGCATTACTTTTGCTCAAGTATTCGCCACACCGCATACACTTGAGTATTGCTAGTTTCAGCTTCTAGCATACTCAATCATATGCGTTCGCGGTGACTGCTCTGCTTTAATTTTTTCAGACATTCGGCAGTTGTACTCCTACTTCAATTACACAACTAGAACAATATTTGTATACGATCATGCGAGCACGCTTATTGATGTGTTCTTATATGAAGTAAATACAGCGTTTCCACTGTGTAATTATACAAAAGCTGTACTATTTAAATTTTTTTTTATAATTTTTGCTTCATTATATTGTTGTACTACTGACTTACTGTTAAAACTAAAACTACGAATATGTACTAATAATTTTGTTATGATACACAAAAGCAAGAAATGTATACAGTTTCATAAATTTTTATATTAAAATAATTAATTAGTAAAATAAGAAAAATAAAACTTTAATAAATTCCTTATTACGTTATGAGTACTCGTATGTTTATTAGATGATAAATTTGTAGTTTTTTCGAAAATCGGTGGGGAAATTTGTTTGCCCCCCTCTCCCCAACAAATGCTTAACTCTGTGATTTCTGAACCGATTTAAAAATTTTTTTTGTGTAAAAGGGTTTGCCTAAAGTTTAGTCCCATAATTTTTTTCGAAACTCGGTGGAGAAATCGGCCCCTCACATGATTAAGGTTGTCATAAGTGAACGGATTTTCAAAATTCTTTTTTTGTTTGAAAGGCTTTGTTTGCAGTTTTATTCTGTAATATTTTTGCTAAATCAATGGGGAAATTTGCTCCCCCCTTGCTTA
>CATQFL010000067.1:0-31940 GCA_956483635.1 Panzeria rudis | reverse complement strand
TGTATAACTGTGGAGTTTTTTTTACAAATAAGCCGAGCTAACTTTGAGCACGTTCTAGATTCGGTTGGACAAGAATTTTGTCTTGGATTAAGTCGTATAATGCCGTAACTAATAATGTCAAATGTTGAAAGTATTTTTCTGGTAAAAATTTAATAAAAGTTGGTAAAAAATAAATTAAAATCCAATTGTAGAATTCGAGAGATTTGTAATACTTAACTACGGTTGAATGATTGAGGAGGTTTGGTGATTTTCAAGAAATCATTTATTTCCTTACTATGTTTTTTATATTCAAGCACCTGGTTTATTCAACAACAAATTGGAATTATATGTATTTAAATTGAATTATGTATAATTATATAAAACTATATATAATTATATAGGGCCATTTTTCATATATAATTATATAGAAATATATTTAATTATATAGAACTATATATAATTATATATAGGGCCATTTTTCATATATAATTATATATAATATCATATATAATTATAAATAATTTTTTTTACCGTGTTGTTAAATGATTTTTTATACGTACGTACTGTGTAAAAGTGGGAGCTCATGGATATTGTTGGCAACATAGGTGTTACAAATATTGCAAATGCTCCCTATATGCAATAAAATAATCATGTACTTAGATGCAACATATATCTGGCGATTTTGATGATTGATTTATGACGACATACTGAACTATGTATTGGAAAATTTAGTCATATTGTTTAAAATTTCTATCAGAATCATATGCGACTCCGATATAATGTATGGATCCTTATAGGTAACTGCGTCGATTTAATGATTACTTAAAATGTAGTATTAACCGAATATGTAACTATCGGCTCTGTTCTCTAAACCGAATCCGGGTAAATTTCTCGTTTTCTAAAAATAAATAATTCCCTCATTAATGTATTATAAATCGTATATAGTAAATTAATTTTAAATATGATATTTTAAGCTCTAAAATATATGAAACTGCGAAAAAGTCTGAAAAAATTAGCTATTAGTGGATTTCATTTCTCTAAATCGAGCGTTTTTAAATCAACTCTGTTTGCAGAACAGGAAATGTCGGTAGTAAAATTGTACTGCTTCACCACTGACTTTGTCACCAGTACTACTGACTAATTGTACCCAGACAATGTTCTGTGCTATAGACATTTAACATGTGCTTGTCATTGAGATTCCACTACTGACCTCGGAACTGTTGACTTACTATAGACTATGTGGTTCTTATGGGACCATATGGAGACACTAGTATCAGAGATTCACTAGTGTATTTTAATGATTCTAGGCAACACATATAAAACTTTTTACCTGCTAAGACAAATAAATTAGATTTTTTACCCGACTGCGCGACGCAAAGAAGGGTATTGTGTTTATCAGCCTATGTATGTATGTATGTGTGTTCCTTTGCGACACAATATAAACCGAACGCGTTGACCGATTTTTACGATTCTTACGTCAATCGATTTGTCTTAATCCGGGGAGTGTCACTAAAGATATGACAGTAGTCAAAATTCAATATGGCGGCCGATAGACGCCATTTTGTTTATACGAAAACAATAAAAAGTCGGCGAACTATATCAAGATGGGTATCAATCGACAGGTATTCGAAAATCATCTTTAGGTTTCTTTTGTGATTCTTAATGTCGAATGACCATTTAAAGTTTAAAGTTGTTTTCTTTTTTTTACGCAGTCGGTTTTTTTGATTTTTAAATTTATTATGAAAATTTTTAGTTTTTCGTTCAGCCGCATATATTTTCAACACATCAAAATGAGACCATAAAAATCGTTTTCTAGCTGTTAAAAACTTCTCTTCTCATTAAAGCTAAAATAAGAAGCGCAGACGATTCGTTGAGAACGCCACCAAAATTGTCGGCAAAAGTGTTCACTTGGAGGCACTTGGCCCCTGGCCTTCTTCAGGGTAGATTTAGGTCCTAATTGTGTAAATCACCTCACCAAAGGGAAATTTATATAGAGAACAATAACAAAATTTTAAATATTTTATAGATTTCTTTTATTTTTCATACAAATTTTAAACTTTTTGGAAGGCAAAGCAACGATTGTTTGACTTTCGATGCGTTTGTTTGGTGAAGAATTTGTATGAAAAACAAAAACAAACTTTAAAAATTTTCAAATTTATTTTTGCTTCAATATAACGCCCTGTATCGACTGGCAATAAATATGTTACCTATATTGCAGCTGTTGTCAAAATTATGTTATTGCTAGTGGAGACAGCTCATTGCCGGTGTTTGCAATATATCATGGTAGAATAATATAACAGGTAGCCGCATAACTAATACAAATGTACATTTGGGATAGAAACTGTCATATATTAATAGAGAGGGTATGTGTGTGTTTGTATAACAGAAACAGCAAACATACGTGTGGTATTGTGTGTGCAACGTAGTTATTTCACATACATATATCAACATTTGACAGTTCGTATCTTGAAAAAAGCAAATAAAAAATAATCAGCTGGCGTTCCAGGGCTACCTTGTATATTATTCTACCATGCAATATATGTTACAATAGTTGTCAACGAATTTTCGTCAACAATTATTACAAACAAAAAACGTCAAATTGCATAGTAATTTATGCTCCACATTTTTGTAATGCGTTTGACGTTTTGATAAAATGAATAAAATTAATAAATATATTGAAATAATATCTAAGAACTTTTTATTCAAGCTTGAGGTCTTTTTATAAAAATGAACAATATTGATTTATATAATATTTCGACACGCCTTTTCGTCAGGGGAAATAATTATTGAATTAACAAAAAAAATAAAAAATAATGAAAAATATTTGTCATACATACCAAGGTAGATCAACACCATGTAGTCGCAAGAGAATTCGCCGTGGAGAATTTACATTTGGGTTGTCAAAAAAGCTGATACATTAACACTGCTGACTGGTTATATCTGTAAACATTTTCGTAAACAGCTGGGCTCTTGCGGCCACCTAGTATGAATTTTCCTTGATACATACATACATATATAAAAAATTTTCAATAAACTTCAAATACATTTTTACAAAAAAAAAAATATTCAAACAAATAAAATACAATTGATAAATTTATAAACTTTACAAAAACCATACAACTGGAAAATTTATAAAACATACAAATACGTAAATAAATTTAAAATTTATCAACTGCATATCGTAGAGCTATATAATTCTATTCCTATTTACAAAACTACATATCCACAAATACAATTTTCTATTTTTTATAACTTTTACTTACTAAATGCCTATAATTTTGTGCTACATTTTCTGTGTCTTATAATTTATTCTGTGTGCTATTAATTATTTGTAGCATTTCTAACATATAACGATGTTTATAGTTGTGTTCTGTGTTCAATACTGATACATTTTCAAAGTCCGGATAATGAGTTAATTCCGCACAATGAGATGATAATGCTGTTTTTTGCGAATTAATATGTCTATACTTTTGGTTGGTCCGATTTATGTCCCGCTATTCTAGTTTTCAATTTATTCTTCGTTGTACCTACATATCTCATTGTGTAGAATTAAATCATTATGCTATATACTTGCTGAGTCCATATGAGGGGAGTTAATCGATGAGCAGATAGGGCGTAATGGCATGTTTTCCTTATGGATTTTAGGTAAGCCATATATTCTTGGTGGAACTGCAATCCTTGTGGTAAGCTTATTTTTCTGAAATTGATTTATGAGATTTAGATCATATAATTTGTCAACTATATATTATTCTTGTTTTGTAGGCTTGTAGTAGGATCTCTCTTTAGTAGTCTGTATGTGCATATATCCCCGATAATGTTTTTCATTTTGATATCATAATCCTTTTTGTTCATTGCGACGGTTTTGTTGCCCTTGTCTGAGTTCATTATATAACATAGTTGGCCGAAATATCGGATGAATAAATAATTTATTAATAAATAAACCAAAATAACAGTTTTTTGATTTATTTAAAAAAAATAAAAAGGACCTCAAGACAAAAGAAAATTTCAACATTTATAATAAAAAGGTCAACAAATTAATAAGTAATAAAATTTTTATTTAAAAATCACTGTAGCTGAGATCATTTCTAATTTCAAAATAGTGTATGGAAAACTCAGCACTATCCAGTTCGATTTCGTCACACATTCTAACTTTATTATAACCCTAACTATCTTTGGATTAAAAATTTTCAAGTAATGAGTTTTGAGGCAACGTCTAAAAATGCACTTTTTCAATTTTAAAGGGGCTTAACTCAATGAGTTGTATGGCTGAAAAAGGAGAAAGATATCTTTTTATTCAGTTGAAAAATCTTCCAAATTTTTGGCAACAATTAAAACAGAAGAATTATAAATCTTAAAACCCAAAAAAAGCGGAAGAAAGCGGGATACAAATTTTAAGCGGGATCAAGCTCTTAAAAGCGGGATCATGACTAAAAATCAGCGTGTGAATCGCCCGTTATTGCTGATCATTCATCAATAATTTGAACAGGTGATTATCAGACGGTGGAAGTAGCCCAAATAGGGATTAAAACGCTGCATAAGATAAATATCACAAAAAGCAGTGGGAGAATATTATATCGAATACTTTACTTCTTGGTATGCAATGAAAATTATAAAAATATTGTAGCTTTTTTATAAAATTGATTGTATTTTGTTGTTGGTTTTCATAAAAAAGCTACAATATCTTGAACTTGCACTTTCGCAAGACCATTTGCGTTAAATACTGAACCCCGATAATTTACTAATTATTTCATCGCACAATCGGCTTCTTATGCAAGTAATACAATTTTCAGTTATTGAGAATAGCCTGTCGCCCTCGACAGAAGTTGTCCGGATAGTTAAGAGGGCGTTGTATAAATTACCAATATTTTTCGTCCTTGTTCTGTTGTCTTCAAATAATTTTAGCTGCTTTGTTAATAGCAGCGATTAAAATTTCCTCGAAATTCTTCTCATTTATCGCCTTCGTGTGAAGTAATATCTATTTTCCCATTTTCTTCGTCATTAAATGCATCAAATAAACGTGCATAATAATTTTTTGTGTATCGAATTAACGCACATTTTGGTCCATATTGAAAACATTGCAGTTGCTTTTACTTAAAATGTTGGTTCTTTTAAATAATTAATTAAAGAGACAACATTTGTTCTCTTCATTCTCAATCCAAAATAATTTAGTATACAAATATTTTGATTTACCTACACAATCAGGTTTTCACGATTTTTTTTGCAGATAAGTCAGAAATGCTGCTAGCTTAAATGTACTTATCTGCTTTAATATGCAAATGCGCACAATTATTTAGTGTATGCAGGTATACAAAGTGCACTCAAAAATGGATTTTGACTAATAACCACAGAAAACAAATATTTTGTGCATTTAAATCAAAATGCAGCTAAGATTGAATTTGTGTATGCAAATAGTTTTAAAGTACCAAAAATTAAAGACATTCATCCCAAAATTGCAGGTAGGGAAAAAGCACTTAAAAGACGAAATTGTGTGGGATTTTAAAGATTAGTGACACAAATTAATAATTTTGTGCAGTTAAAGCAAAAGTGCGCCTAAAAAGTCAGTTAAATCGGTACTACTGTACATTTTAAGCCTTCGTTGGTTTTTCCCCTTACATAAATATTATTTCATGATGAACGATTAAATTTATGAAAAACTATTGAATTTACCGAAAAAAAAAGATTTTTGTGTGCCAAAATCAGTTTTTTGATGTATATAAATATATTTTTAGTCCCGGGAAAGTGGGAAACGCAAATAAGCGATTTTTCCGGGAATTCCCGGGACGGGAAGTCACAGGAAAAAAACCCTACACACAATGGCCTTTTCAGTTTTTTTACGAAGTTAGCGCATACATCTGAAAAGTGTTCACATCAGGGATGGCAAAATTGGTACAATTGTACCAATCTTAGTACAATTCATATTTTAAAAGTACAATGATATACCAATGGCTTATATAGTACAACTAATAATTTTTGTATATATTAGAAATTCTACTTATTGCAACTCTTCCATTGTAATAAAATATTTTATATATTTCGACTTTTTATATGAATGCGACGTTTTATATGAGTTACATTTTAGCTTTGCGAAGTATTGAAAACAAAGTTCGCCTTAAAAATAGAAATATTGAAAGTGGACCAATAATGTTAACTCGCGAAACGTAGCCTCTGCTAATTTAAAGGTCTTGCTGATCGTGATACATATTAGCAATTCAAAGCAAGCTTGCAAATTGTTCTATCCCGTATTTTGTATTTAAATAGTACTTGATACTTTGAACAGGCTATGTATCAGAACGCTTAATCCCCCCCAAAAAAAGTTCATTTTAAAATTTACTAACGAGTGATTTTTTTGCTATTATCTTTTTGGCAACACTAGTTTTGACAGCTCACGCACGTTTTGTATCTTGTGTCACTGTCAAACATCTTCAGTTTGGTCTATAATTTAATCATGAATCGTCTTACAAACGAACAACGCTTGCAAATTATTGAATTTTATTACCAAAATGCGTGCTGTGTTAAGAAAGTTCATCGCGCGCTTCTTCCATTTTATGGTCAGTTTAATCGACCTACTGAGGCTTCTATTCGGGCTATTTTAAAAAAATTTCGCACCAAATTTACATTGTTGGACATTAAACCACCAACACGTTTACGTAGAGTGCGAACTGAAGAAAATATCGCAGCCGTATCGGCCAGTGTTGGTGATGACCGTGAATTATCGATTCGGCGCCGTTCGCAGCAATTGGGCCTCTGTTACTCCACTACGTGGAAACTTTTTTCTGCCCAAAATGGAAGAGCTTGACTTGCATGACATGTGGTTTCAACAAGACGGTGCCACATGCCACACAGCACGCGAAACAATGGACCAATTGAGAGGCGAGTTCGGTGAACAGTTTATTTCACGCTTGGGACCAGTCAATTGGCCGCCCAGATCGTGCGATTTAACGCCTCTAGACTATTTTTTGTGGGGCTATGTTAAGGCTAATGTCTATAGCGACAAGCCCGCTTCGATTGACGCACTGGAAGCCAACATTGCCAACATTATTCGTGAGATACCGGCCGAAATGTTGGAAAGAGTATGCCAAAATTGGACTAAGCGGATGGACCATTTGAGGCGCAGCCGCGGCCAACATTTGCATGAAATAATCTTCAAACATTAAATTATATCGACCCAACTATCGATCCAAATAAATATTTCATGCATTTTTCTGAATTTTATGTGTTATTTTTTTTTTTACTTTCCGATAGTTCTTATAAAATCACCCATTATATTTTGCGATATATTTTACACTTTTATTTTTCACAAAAACTTCTGTTATTTTATACATTTAAATTTTTTATTTTTTATTTTATTTTAAATATCAAAATTTGAAAGAAAATCAAAGAATATGAAATACAATTTTTTTAAAACACATCTATTCATGTGTAAAATTTTATGAATTTTTGTTTGAAAATTTTATATACAATTTTATGCATGCATAAAATAATATGAAATATGATAACTAGGACTGATATGGCACTACTTTGAATTGCCCAGTATTAAAGTATGAAAAAAGTCATATTTTTATAAATTTATTTGCATTGTATAAAAGGTGAATATATCGGAGCTTTATTGAGAATATATCGTTCTACCTTCCAATAGCTATTATGTCCAAATTAATGAGCTATTTTCGATTAGAAATTGGATTTGCTAAGTCCGACTTAAGCACAGGCCGACTTCATAAACGCCACAATGCATTGCATTGATGCGACTTTACATTGTTTACAACAGCAAAGCACATAAAACTTTGCATCACTCCAATGCATTGTGGCGTTTATGAAATCACTTCACACTTTAATTTTTACCGCGGATATATGTATAAAAAAGTGATATATTTTCTGTACTTAATACATGTTTCTGGTGTTTTGGTACAATTTATTTTTAAAAAGTACTATTTTAGGCAGCAATTGGTAAAATTTTAATATCTTATGTGCCATCCCTGGTTCACTAGCTTGAATTTCGTTTCAATTTAATGTCATTTTTCTAGTGGTGACACCAAAATTATCGAAAAATGTAGGATGATACAAAATGAGATAGGAACATCTTTTAAAGATGTAGAATAATGTTGCCTTTTAGCCCTGTATAATTATTATGGGAAAATGGTATCATCTTCGCAAATTGATGGTAGGTGTTAGATGTTGGCAAGTGGAAAAAGCCTATATCAGTGTAGATAAAAAAGTTATTTTATCTATTTAAATTTTAAAACTTTAAGTGCGATAGTGTGTGTGTTTTCTTAACATTAGCACCATCGTTGTCAACTTTTAGATTTCAAAAAGCACTGAAACAAGTAAAAAAGCGCGTAATTCTTGAAAAAAAGCACTGAATTTTGTTTTTTTTTTATTTAAAAAACTTGATATATATCTGCTTGTTCTGTAAATCGAGCCGATTTAAAACCAATCATTTAGAAAAATTAAATCCACTAAAAGCAAAAAAATTTCAGACTTCTTTGTATTGTTTCTATTTTTTAGAGCTTAATATATCACATCCGATATTAATTCATTATATATGATCATCATAGTTATTGCTACAGGTTTTTCATAGAGCGGGTTATCATAAACAACAAACTGTAACTTTTGAATCTGTTTTCATTCGTACTTTAAGACTTTGTACAATAAAGACCTGTCAGTTGTATTTAGCTCTGTACTAACTATAACTATATATGTCAAAAAACCCGACTTTAATGCAAAGTTCTTATGTACCAGATTACAAAACCAACGCGATTTTCTGTTAGATCAAATGGTGTGCTTGACTACAAATGGAGTGTCCGCTCGCAATTTTTCATAGTGCCAAACCTTTCATGTCCTTTCAAAAAAAAATATTTTGAAAGTCTGTCAAGAAATGTCGGAGTTATGTGATAATTAATATATCGGGCTACCACTTTGTCCGCCCGATTTATGTATGGGATCAAAATGCAAGCAATTCATTTGAAACAAGCAAAAAAGAAGTTTGAGGCGATAATGCCCTACAGATTTTCGAGGAAATAATTTTGAAAATCGGTTTACATATGACAGACTTATGCTTCGTGAAGCAAGTTTTTGAAAAATAAAATTATGCAACAAAACTGCAGCCAAAGCCTTTAAAAAAATCGGTTTACAAATGGCAGAGTTTTGATTGAGGGAGCGAATTTCCTCACCGATTTCGAAAAAAATTGTGGAACCAAACAGCAAGCAAAATTTTCAAAAAAAAAAGAACTTTGAAAATCTGTTCACAAATGACAGAATTATGCAATTACAAACATAAAAAATACACACGAATTCATAACCTCCTTCTTTTTTAATGTCGGTTAAAAAATAAAGAAAATTACAAATACCTTTTTCAGGATACTTTGGCATTTTAGAGGACTTTCTAGCGGGAAGCTATGTCATTTTTAATCAATATTTATTAGGAGGAGACAGAAACCTTTCGAATGAGACAAAATTTATTAATATATGATGACGCGCTGTAAAGTTATTCAATCTTGAATATGACAAACAGTTCTCAATAAATGGCCGAGATACCCAAGCTTAGATGGCTATTAGAAGAAACCATAAAGAGTGTCGGGCTAGTTCTTACGCCACGTGATGCCCACGTAAGAGTAAAATATACATACGTTTATGTAAGTCAAATTTCGGGAAAACGGAAGGTTTTTTAAATCTGAAGTGCCAAGCAAACGAAATATGTACAAAATTTAGTTTTAATGGAGTTCGACAAAAAAAGACAAAAGATGAAGCACTACTGATTGCTCGAATCAATTTTTTTCATTCTTCTGCAAGACTGCAAAAAACGTGTTCAGGAAATATTTGCATTAGCAAAGAATTTTACACTTGAAAAACATTTTTTAGATAAAGATATTAGTTCTTGAATTTTGGGTTTGGTGCTACCGTCAAAAAATAAAAGCACCAAAAATTAGAATAAAAAAGCACCGAGCACTAACTCCAAAATTTTTCGCGTCGAAAAGTTGAAAAGCACTAAAAACGGTGCGAAAAGCACTGAGTTGACAACGCTGATTAGCACAGAATTAAGGCCGAGACACATAGAATCCGTCATACGTTATACGTCGCCTTTTTCAACTGACAGCTAAGTTAAAATACATGTTTTCTTATGAACTTGGTCACATACAGTACTTCTCCGTCAACGCAAAGTACAAAGTTGGCCAACTTTTAACTTTTAACGTACGTTGAGTACTTTGACAACAATTGTTTGATTTGTTCTTTGTTGTGGGTTTGTTTTTCGCTCAAAAATAAAATAATTTAAATTAAAATTTATTCGTTGTGTTGTTTTTATTCTTGGCCAAGTTGAAATTCAGATAATGTTAATTATTTATTTTCTTTAGCTAATTGGGCCTAACGTGTTTTTATGACAATAAAAAACCAATTTTATTTCATATTTCCCGACGTTTCGTGAATGTTTTGTTCACTTTTTCTAGGGATTCGTCTATTTATTTAACAAATTAAAACATCAAAATTATAAATTGAATAAGTAATAGAAAAAAAGTACAATAATTACTTACAAATAAAATTATTATTTTACATAACTCAAAATTGTTTTAAATTTTTTTATAAATTAAAAAATTGTTTCTTTTAAATAAAGCAAAAATGTTTTGCACAAACTTTGAAAAGCTTTTTTCAAAATGATTCGCTGTTTTCGATGACAACCCTGTAGTTAGCGCTTAAATTGTCAGTGTCTTCCTTTTTGTTCATTGTTCGGTTTATTTTTTGTTGTATTCTTAAGCTTTCAGTTATAAATCTCTTTCTTACATTGGTTTCCTTATTAAGTATTTTTATGTTGTCAAAGTCAGGTTTGTGATTTGTTTTTAATATGTGTTGTGACAATGCAGTGCTTTCTTTCTTTTTATTGATATCAACTTTATGCTCATTCATTCTTGTTTCTAAACTTCTCTTAGTAGTTCCAATGTAAACTAAATTGCAGTTGTTGTTGTCGGTACCTTTACAATGAATTTCATAAACAAGATTGTTTTGTTGTAACTTTGGTATAGCTGTTTTTGTATTTGTGAATATTTCGCTCAATGTTTTATTAGGTTTATAGGCAAAGCTCATGTCATTTTTATTTATTGTTTTTTTCATATTCATAGAATCAGTGAGACCAGGTATGTATTTTACACTGTAAAAACGCTTTTCATCTTTATTGGGGTTACCATGTTTGATGTTTGTTGTGCTTTTATATGCTGCTATTAAGGATTTAATTAAATTAATAGGGAAACTATTTGCTGCTAATATGTTAGTGATTTTTTGGATATTCTTTGTGTGGAATTGATGGTCACTAATGTCAAGTACTCTATGGATGAAATTTTTGGCTGTGTTTATTATCTGGTTTTTTGGTTGAGTGGCGTTGAAGTTGATAATTCTTCCTGATGAAATATTTTTTGAGTACCAGTCGAATGTTATTGTATCATTATTCCTGTATAATTTTGTATCGAGGTATGCGATTTCTCCCCTTGATTCAACTTCTACAGTAAACTTAATTTTTGGGTGATATCCGTTAAGATTGTTCAGTATTTCCTCCTTGTCGTTAATGTTTATTATAGCTAAAATATCATCTACGTATTTGGCTACGTATTTAATATTAATGTTTTTGTTGGAAAGTTCAGTAAATGCTACGTCAAGTAAATTATCTAAAACAATATCAGCAATAGTTGGAGAAAGCGGATTGCCCATGGGCCAACAACACAATAGTATTGGACTTATGTAAAAAAGAACATATAGATAGTAGGCAAAAACTAAAGCTCTTTTGTTCTGCAGCGACTGCTCCTAGAATATACGGATTACCTAAAATTCATAAGGAAGGCATGCCACTGCGACCTATAGTGTCATCATTCCAAGTCCCGTGTTACCAACTAAGTAAATTTATGGGAAATATTCTTAAGAATATAGTTTCGGAAAAATACAATGTAAAAAACTCACTGGAATTGAAGGAACGAATTAAGAACTTAAAACTTGATAATAACGACTTATTAGTGTCCTTTGATGTCGTTTCCTTATTCACCAATATTCCCGTTCACAGTGCGATAAATAATATAATGGACAAATGGCATATAATAAAAAACCACACCACGATCCCACGCTCTAAATTCTTGGACATTTTAAAGTTCTGTCTGTATGAAAACAATTATTTTATTTATAACAAAAAAGTTTACAACCAAATCTTTGGCATGCCCATGGGCAATCCGCTTTCTCCAACTATTGCTGATATTGTTTTAGATAATTTACTTGACGTAGCATTTACTGAACTTTCCAACAAAAACATTAATATTAAATACGTAGCCAAATACGTAGATGATATTTTAGCTATAATAAACATTAACGACAAGGAGGAAATACTGAACAATCTTAACGGATATCACCCAAAAATTAAGTTTACTGTAGAAGTTGAATCAAGGGGAGAAATCGCATACCTCGATACAAAATTATACAGGAATAATGATACAATAACATTCGACTGGTACTCAAAAAATATTTCATCAGGAAGAATTATCAACTTCAACGCCACTCAACCAAAAAACCAGATAATAAACACAGCCAAAAATTTCATCCATAGAGTACTTGACATTAGTGACCATCAATTCCACACAAAGAATATCCAAAAAATCACTAACATATTAGCAGCAAATAGTTTCCCTATTAATTTAATTAAATCCTTAATAGCAGCATATAAAAGCACAACAAACATCAAACATGGTAACCCCAATAAAGATGAAAAGCGTTTTTACAGTGTAAAATACATACCTGGTCTCACTGATTCTATGAATATGAAAAAAACAATAAATAAAAATGACATGAGCTTTGCCTATAAACCTAATAAAACATTGAGCGAAATATTCACAAATACAAAAACAGCTATACCAAAGTTACAACAAAACAATCTTGTTTATGAAATTCCTTGTAAAGGTACCGACAACAACAACTGCAATTTAGTTTACATTGGAACTACTAAGAGAAGTTTAGAAACAAGAATGAATGAGCATAAAGTTGATATCAATAAAAAGAAAGAAAGCACTGCATTGTCACAACACATATTAAAAACAAATCACAAACCTGACTTTGACAACATAAAAATACTTAATAAGGAAACCAATGTAAGAAAGAGATTTATAACTGAAAGCTTAAGAATACAACAAAAAATAAACCGAACAATGAACAAAAAGGAAGACACTGACAATTTAAGCGCTAACTACAGGGTTGTCATCGAAAACAGCGAATCATTTTGAAAAAAGCTTTTCAAAGTTTGTGCAAAACATTTTTGCTTTATTTAAAAGAAACAATTTTTTAATTTATAAAAAAATTTAAAACAATTTTGAGTTATGTAAAATAATAATTTTATTTGTAAGTAATTATTGTACTTTTTTTCTATTACTTATTTAATTTATAATTTTGATGTTTTAATTTGTTAAATAAATAGACGAATCCCTAGAAAAAGTGAACAAAACATTCACGAAACGTCGGGAAATATGAAATAAAATTGGTTTTTTATTGTCATAAAAACACGTTAGGCCCAATTAGCTAAAGAAAATAAATAATTAACAAAATTTATTCGATTGTATAAAGTTTTGGTGCTTTGTTATAAAAAAAAAATAAAAAAAAAATAAATTAAGAATTAAGAAATAAGAATTAAAATAAAGAATTAAAGAAATTAAAATTAATAAATAAATAACAGCTGAGTTTCTCTCCGTTAACAAAGTACTCATTGTGCCAAAATTATCCGTCATTCCGTTAACGTCAGTTGAAAAAGGCAACGGATGACGTATGACGGATTCTATGTGCCCCGGCCTTTAAGATCTTGTCTTGGCTTTATGTGACGCGCAATATAGAAAGGGACCTAAGGGTAAAAACCGGTTTTGTTCAGGAGAGCCATTTTAAAGATTTAAATACGTGTATCTTTGGTGTACCATCACTGAGCGTGTTGGTATTGGTCTCATTTGAAAGCGACACATCTCATGCCGTCAGGAACGTGTCGGTCAACCTTGAAAACGCCCGTAGTTCGTCCCTACCTCTTGTTTTGTGTAGTTAGTTTTTACTGTTTTCTACCTAGCGCGCTGTTTCCATGAGTTTGATATCAATTTTGCTCGCGTTTTTTCGAATCCAGGTTTATTTTCTGAAATTATTAATTGTGAATTATACTGAATACTAATTTATAATTCTTTTAAATCGTGAATATCACTCTGTTAGTACGAAAAATTTTTCACATAACCTTATTATATTATTCGCGAAAATAATTTAAAACTAATAACATTCTTACTGACTGCTTTAGGATGAAATGGTGGACGAATTCGAAGAAGTAGATTTACTTTATCGCTTCCCTGATTTCTTAAAACGCGCATATCTCTGGGAGGGAACACTTTTGGGGCATGGAATCGGTCTCATTCGATACTCAGATGTTGTCCACATCAAAAAAAAAAGTGAAAATTGATTTTTTTACCCTTAGGTCCTTTTCTCTATGCGCTGTCATATATATATATATATATATATATATATATATATATATATATATATATATATATATATATATATATATATATATATATATATATATATATATATATATATATATATATATATATATATATATATATATATATATATATATATATATATATATATATATATATATATATATATATATATATATATATATATATATATATATATATATATATATATATATATATATATATATATATATATATATATATATATATATATATATATATATATATGCTTAAAATACTGTAAAATGATTTACTCGTACCTTGTCTTTTCGCTGTTCTATGACTAAAAACCAAAATGCATCCCTGCAAAAAAATGTAAATACATACTCGTCTATATGCATGTATCTCAAATATGCAAACGTCATGGATATGAAATATTAAAATAAATTGCGAGAACACGAACTTTTCTGTAATGCTGTTACTGCACATATGTATAAATATTAAAATAATTATTTGTTACGGATTTGTAAACTTCGTTGTTTCATTTTTTAAAACAAAGTTATTAAAATAAGAAAACTAAAATGTTTTTTGGTGTGTACTTTGTTAGGATCATTTAATATTTTTATCACAACAATAACACAATATGATGAATAAATAATATATTCAAGGAGAACATTGATTATGTTCAATAACAATGATCATATTATATTCCTAATGGCGTAGCTATGTCATATGGTTGACGTAATTATAATACTGAACATTGTAAAACATTGTAAATGCCCTCTTTAATTCTTTTTCATGTGGCCAGCTATATTTATAAGAGCATTTCGTCAAATTCAGCGTTTTGCATAACCTTTTTTGATCCAGTCCCATAAAAACACCTGTTGCAATAAAAAGATAAAATGTATTTGGCATGAAACCAATGAAAAACGTATACTTTGGAGCTTTCAGAGCTTCTTTTATCTTTGCTTCGCAAAATATAGGAAAAATATAATAATTTTAAGAAATTGAAATTCTCAAGAATAGCGAAAATTTGGTAACGATAGGTTCAAAAGCTATGAGTGATATACATAGTCTATACTTAATCAGGTACAAAAAACAGTTGGAATATCTTCCAAGGACCTCTAAACATTGAGATCTGATAAAAATTTGCGTTTATATATAGAATAAAATATGTATGTATTTGGGTAAGCTTATTCCTCCTCCTATTCCGCCAGTCTTTTGAGGATTCTAACTATTGCAGCTCCCCAGATATAGGATCACTATAACTTTTTTGTATGAGGGGTGCCCTTCTGCCCGGTCCTATCCCGCCAGTTTTCTTCTTGACTACGCCCATTATTTAAAAACTAAACTACATGCATCAAATTATAGGATTCTAAATATTGCAGCTCTCTAGATATGGGATAACTAAGCTTTTTTTAAACTTATTTTTTAAACTTACCCATAGAAAAATAAAATATTTTATTTCTAGAAACAAATTGCCTAACGTGTGAGCTTATAGAAGTGTTTACTTCAAAAATAAACAATTATCCATAAAATTTTTTAAATAGGGAAACATAAGCAATAAAAAAATGGTTGACTTTGCAGTTCATCCCTGAAACTTCCCACTAATATCAAGCTCAAAGCGTTTCACATGTTTAAAGTGATTAAAAATTATTTAAAAATACTCTACGTCAAAATTTACAATAATCGGGTGAATTTCCTGGGTGGAAAAAGTGATCTAGAAAATCTATTTAACTACGGTTTTTGAAGTATTTAGAGTAACAAACCGATCTAGATCATATTTACGGTATTTGACGCAGTTTTAGTATACAAAAAAACGAATTTAGAAAATCTATTTGGCAAAATTTCTTGGAGTTATCGACAAAAAGAAACCCAACGCGACATTCGAAGCAGTTTCAGAGTTTGGAAAAATTTACCGAATCCAGATAATCGATGTGGCAGAAATTTTAAGAGCAAGTAAAAAAAACCTGACTAGTCTGCACGTTATTTAAGGGCAATTAAATTTTCTTTAAGACATTTAACATAATATCCTGCACATTTGCTAATCACTGACTTCAGACTTTTAGTAATTTTCGTAATAATTCTCATTTACTTTACATATATATTTTATACTTATCCAATGTTGTAATGTCCATTTTTTTAATTATATAAAGTTTTATAAACAGTATGAAATATAACAAAATAGTAAGTTTCGCATACACACATGTACATTAGTGCTATAACTTTTTCACACTTTTTGCGATTATCAAAAACGGCATAGTATAGTCGTGTAGAACATTAAAAGTTATTAATAAAAAATATGATAATTTTTTCGGATCCTTAACCCTTAATCAACTGACGTCGGTCACAGTGACTCTAGCGTTTTGTTTTTCTCAATTATTTCTGTTACTACGCAATTTATGCACTTGTCCATCTATGTACTTTTTTGTCTTTTTTATCAGTATGCTGGGTGCGGGTTTGCAGTAAACACGTGTTTGCATTTACAAATAAGAGGTAAAATCTTTTTGCTTGCGGTCACTGTGACCGACGCACAGTGGCGCCATTTGACTTTTTTCGTTGCAAAAATCATATCTTTTGAACCGAACAAGATAATCGAATAATTTAAATTGCATGTCATAGATAATTGTTCAACCTATAAAATGAGCGGTTGGAGTGGACGCTACACCTTATAGGTGCTTACTTATGGGTTTTCAAAGTTAAAATTTGTGAAAAAATCCAAGTTTTGGTAACAAAAAAATTTTTTTTAAGAATTTTATATTTTTTTGTAGTTCTTTTGTAAGCTTTTCATGTTTTAAGATATTACCTAAAAAATTACAACAAAAGATTTTTTTTTTAAATGATTTTTTCAATTTTCTGTAAAATATTCATTTTCTTGGTAAGACAAAGTATGTCTAAAATACAAATCATTTCTAAACTCTAATTTTTTTCTAACTCATCTATTTTATGGTAACAAAATCAAATTATTTTTACCAATCTTATATTTCTTAGTTCTTTTGAAAGCTTTTTCTGTTTTAAAGTTATTAGCCAACAAATTAAACAAATTTTTTTTCAATTAATTTTTTGAATTTTCTGTAAAATATTCATCACAATTCGTAACAGAAGGTATATCTAAAAGACTAATCATTTCTAAAGTATAATTCCATTGTAGTTCTTTTCGTGACTTCACATGCCGCAGGGAAGAAATAAGTGGATCGGAAGATGCTGCTAACATGTTGAAGAGGTCCTCATTTTGCCTCACCCTTGATGCTTTGAACGTGTTCTGCAATCTATATTTTTTGTAAAATTTGTTAAGAGACTCCTGCGCTTCTTCAGAAAGCTCTCCAATTGGCAAAGACTGGTACTCAATTATATCTTTGCCATGCGCCAATATTTTATGGACGGTCGGGGTCAACTTCTTCTGTGGATAAATTTTTGCTAAAAGAGATGCAGTTTCCGATGCATATTCTCCAAATTTTGTAGAATTAACACTTTCTTGGCAGTTTAAAACATTCAAGATCGTTCCCAATCTTTTGACGATTTCATTGTCAATTCCAGTGATTCTACTTACTGCCTCATCATTTGCAAAAAATCTCCTTGAAGTGTTTCCATCGTTTGAGTTACCGTATCCACACTTGGGGCAGTCTACTTTTAGTCCAAGTTGTTTCCAAAAAGCATTCTGTATTTGCTTCTTTCTGATCTTTTCCTTATCCTTAATTGATGTATTTTCATCGATGTTTTCATCTTGTTGTGGTAGGGTATACGCCAGTTTTAGCAAGAACTCCATACACCTTATCCTTGCGTGCAATGGTGACATTCCATATTCGTAATTCTCCTCGTTTGTAGAATCGTTTAAATTACCGAAGTTCTTCTGACTCTTTTTGCAAATCGGGCATGTCAATGTTGAGGTTGTTCCTGTCAGTTCGTTTACGACTTTTCCGTCAACCATGGTCAGGTGGAACTCGTAACTACATTCAATATATTTTCCTTCTCCAATTTGCAATTTTGTATGCTTAATCTTGCTTATTTGTTCTTCAATGTCCTTCACCGTGGTCCTTATGAGTTCTGCCGATTCCTTTGCAAACTGAAACATTATTGGTCGGCAATAATGCACTGATGACGGTCGATGATTTTTCCAGTGTAGGGAAACATCAGATTTTAGCCGCAATGGAACAACAGATGCCATAAACATATTTCCGTCAGATATTGTAGTGTCATCGGAAGATATCCTTTGCTTATAAACGCTTTGTCCGGATGATCCATCGCAGCCCCATTTGCTGATCAATGTTAGTTTCTGAGGAAGAATTTCCACCTCATTTTCAGGAAGACTTTCCAACAACCGTTTTGCTGTATGGTCCATAAGATCCTGCAGATTGGCTTTCGCAGAGACTTCCGTAAACTCCGTACGCAATGGTCGTGAATTTATTTTGGCTTGCGTAATATGCTTGTATCCGGGGAAAAGGTCAGCCCCGTGTCGCATTAAAGATGCCCGTAGTATCTCATATTTCTCTTTGGAAAGTTCTAAGTCCAAAAACAGAGCCAAGGCTTCTTCGGAACTATACTTTTTAATATGTGCGTTTGTGGGAGTGGGAATGCTTTCCTTAATCCTTTTTAGTCGCAGTGGGCTTGCATCAGCAACAGATTTTGTAATCTGCGACCTAACTCGTTCACTATCCTTTATGTATTTAATAGACAGCGCATCCGATAAATCCTTCGTGGTCAAGTCATTGGTGGCATCGGCAAGTTTCCTCTTTCTTGTGAAAATTGAACACTCCTCCATACTTTTTTTTGGCCTTCCTTTTTCTCCTCTGGTTGATGTGGAGGGTTTATCTACTGCCAATATATCCAGGATGGTGTCTTCATTAAGCCAGTCCTCGTATTTGGAGTTGAAGATGTTAATGGTTCGATTGCATTTCACCCATTTTGTCTTAATTTTGGCATGTATCATACAAAGATTATTTTTTATACTTTTGCTTCTCTCAATATTTCCGTATAAGCTATCGAGTTCTTCTAAAGCAGCTTCCGCGAAACACGTTGGTGTAATTGACTTTCTAAACAGTTCAAATAATTTTAAATTGTTCAACGCCATGTTTTCAATACTTGTTTCGCCAACTTTCAGTCGTAGACTAATGCAGGCATTAAGCTTGTTTTGCAATATATAGGCCTATGCTACCATGTCTACAAATGTACCTGTTACATGCATACATATGCATTTGGGCTGAATTATACAGTTTTGATATTATGCACGTAGCCAAATGAGATTTGTGCCTACCTGTACCATAAGTCAGTATTGTTCTTCACCATATGTACGCCAAAAATAATTTTTAAGTGAGGTGCGTACCTGCTTATTTCAATGAGTAGTTTTTTGTGCATCTTGTGTCTGTAACGGAATATTAGGACCAAATTTTTCGCCAGAGGCTCTCAGGTAGACAACTGACTCAAAATGCAATTTTCAAACTATTACATCAAAGTAACTGTCAGTCAAGGCATGTAAGGGATGCCCGCCATACAATTTCTGCAACAATGTCTTTTTAACGTTTTTTACCTGTAGAAGCCAAATAGGCACGTAAAGGCAGATAAAACCTTTTGAGTTATGTAAAAGACTAGTTAAAGAACATATTTTGAAAATATGGCGGAGGTAAAAAAAGGTAAATTTTTTTTATTTTCCGTCAAAGTTGAAGAATAGTGAAAAAATGGATAGTTTTTAAATACTGATTTACCTAGAGAAACACAAAGCAAACAGCACAATTTTTTTTATTGTTATACATTTAATAAGCACATCAATCACTAAAAACAAAAAAAAATACTATTCGTTGCCTAGTTTTCGTGATATTACACCTGAAATCGGATCAAACTACCTAAAAATTGTGTGTTTTTTTAAATCCGAAAATTGGTTAACTTTGAACAGTTATGTCTTCTAAACTAAAAATCTGATATTGTTAAGAGTAGCATATTTGAGATCGTTGAAAAGTTTACTATAAGATGGATTCATTTAAAATTTCGCAGGCGCACATGAAAATTTTGATTTTTGCAACCTCGTTTGCTCTACGGGCGCCACTGTGCGTTGGTGTAATTGACTTTCTAAACAGTTCAAATAATTTTAAATTGTTCAACGCCATGTTTTCAATACTTGTTTCGCCAACTTTCAGTCGTAGACTAATGCAGGCATTAAGCTTGTTTTGCAATATATAGGCCTATGCTACCATGTCTACAAATGTACCTGTTACATGCATACATATGCATTTGGGCTGAATTATACAGTTTTGATATTATGCACGTAGCCAAATGAGATTTGTGCCTACCTGTACCATAAGTCAGTATTGTTCTTCACCATATGTACGCCAAAAATAATTTTTAAGTGAGGTGCGTACCTGCTTATTTCAATGAGTAGTTTTTTGTGCATCTTGTGTCTGTAACGGAATATTAGGACCAAATTTTTCGCCAGAGGCTCTCAGGTAGACAACTGACTCAAAATGCAATTTTCAAACTATTACATCAAAGTAACTGTCAGTCAAGGCATGTAAGGGATGCCCGCCATACAATTTCTGCAACAATGTCTTTTTAACGTTTTTTACCTGTAGAAGCCAAATAGGCACGTAAAGGCAGATAAAACCTTTTGAGTTATGTAAAAGACTAGTTAAAGAACATATTTTGAAAATATGGCGGAGGTAAAAAAAGGTAAATTTTTTTTATTTTCCGTCAAAGTTGAAGAATAGTGAAAAAATGGATAGTTTTTAAATACTGATTTACCTAGAGAAACACAAAGCAAACAGCACAATTTTTTTTATTGTTATACATTTAATAAGCACATCAATCACTAAAAACAAAAAAAAATACTATTCGTTGCCTAGTTTTCGTGATATTACACCTGAAATCGGATCAAACTACCTAAAAATTGTGTGTTTTTTTAAATCCGAAAATTGGTTAACTTTGAACAGTTATGTCTTCTAAACTAAAAATCTGATATTGTTAAGAGTAGCATATTTGAGATCGTTGAAAAGTTTACTATAAGATGGATTCATTTAAAATTTCGCAGGCGCACATGAAAATTTTGATTTTTGCAACCTCGTTTGCTCTACGGGCGCCACTGTGCGACGTTAGGTAACTGAGTAGTTTTTGTGGTGTATTGAAATTGGATGAGATACCCACTACATCATTAAAAAAACAGCGCAGAGATTTTCGAAAAACTTAAAACTTGTTCATCCTGTGATCCAAGGAAAAAACGCAAAACATTTCGAAAGTGCTTGGAGTGCGAAAATCCGATTTGTATGGGTTGTTCCCAAAAAATATGCTCAGACTGCAGTGAAAATTGTGATAATTGCCCGGTTGCAATTTTGTCAAAATTTTAATCTTTGCATTCAAAATTGTATTCAATATTAAATATTCAATATTAAAGTTTAAGTTAGCACTATATTTTTTTAAATCTTATTCCATTACTTCTTATTCCCTTTGGTTTCTAACAGTTCTCATATATCAAAAACTAAAAGATGTTCAAGGATAACAAAATTCCTGTTAAACTTATTATTTTCAATTACAATATAAATAAAAGATATAAAAAAAATTATTGTGGCGTTTTCATGTACAAAATTTATTTTTTTAATATTGAGATTATCGACATAAAGTAAGGTGTCCCTATGACCGACGATAGGTTGCAGTGTAACTGAAAAATACGTCAGGTAGCTAAGGGTTAAAAAAGTTCACGCAGGGATCGGGTTGGAGTGTGAAAACAACTATTTTTATCCCATGGAAATTTTAAAAAATATACACCTGATATTTGTATATACTCCTATACGTATCACTTAAATGCTATTTTGGAATTCACCCACTGCGTTAGATTTAAAACTTATCCTACGGTTTACAATTCATCGCGGTTCAAAATTCGTTATATGTAAAAACCTGAGTAAAATACCTTATGCTTAAAGCGATATAAAAATAATAGCAATGATCCGAATTTCATAGATTGTACCATCACTAAATGCCTAGATTATTACCTTTTAAAGGAGTTTTCCAAAATACAACATTTCCAATCAAAATTCATGCAAAATTAAAAAAAATCAGAACATAAACGAAAAAGTTGTAAAACCTTTTTATTTTAAAAACTTTTATTTAATTTAAAATTTATTTCATCCAATAGTATATAAGTTGAAAACTACTATGTAAACAAAGAATAAATTAATACATAAATATTGTGTAAATAAAAAAAATATAAGTAATAAAAAATTTTTCTAAAAAATATTTTCTTGGAAGGTTTTAGAAACTTACTTCCCTGCGTGAGGTTTTTTTTTAGCAAAACGACGAGAGACAGGTATTTTCATTACTAAAACATTCTTGGCCACTCCGTGGTACGACGAGAGACAGGTATTTGCATTACTAAAACATTCTTGGCCACTCCGTGGTACTATTCCAAAAATTTGGGAGTGGCCCTAATGCACACATATATATATATATATATATATATATATATATATATATATATATATATATATATATATATATATATATATATATATATATATATATATATATATATATATATATATATATATATATATATATATATATATATATATATATATATATATATATATATATATATATATATATATATATATATATATATATATATATATATATATATATATATATATATATATATATATATATATATATATATATATATATATATATATATATATATATATATATATATATATATATATATATATATATATATATATATATATATATATATATATATATATATATATATATATATATATATATATATATATATATATGTTTAACTTTTCGGTTCTCCTCTTGGTATTTACGTTGTTCAACTTGCTTAGATTGTGGAGTTTTGGCATCATTAACTTTAGTTTTTGCTTGTTTTCTAGATTCTATTATTTGCCATGTCTTATCGGTTATCCAGGGCTTATGGTTTTCCTAGCGTATCCTATTTCACTTTTAGCCGCCTCAATAAATGTTGATTTTAAATCTTTCCAATATGCTTCTATATTTTGTTGGGGAGAATTTGGAAGAGTAACTGCCCTGTTCCTCAAAGCGTTGGAAAACTGAAGAGAGACCTCAGGGTTCTTTAATTTTTGTAGGTCAAATCTTCTTCTGCTGGTGATTGGTTTACGTTTTACAGCTTTTAGCTTAAATCGGACTTCAGCTACCAACAGGTGATGCTCACTACCCATATCGGCACCTCTCTTGTTCCTCACATCCTGAAGTGACCCTCTCCACATCCTGCTTATCGCAAAATGGCCGATCTGATTTTCGGTTATGTGATCCGGGGACACCCAAGTAACTTTGTGGTTATTCTTGTGGGGGAACAACGTACCGCCCAAAACCAATTTAAAATTATCGCATAGTTCAACTAGCCTTTCACCGTTGTCTGTCATGCGGCTGATACCATGCTTGCCCATAACGTTCTCTCTGCTTGTGTTGTCAAAACCAACCTGCGCGTTGAAGTCACCCATTAACATTTTAATATCACCATGACTAATACTGTTAATCACATTTGTCAACTTACTATAAAGCTATCTTTTTCTTCATTTTTAGCGCCTTCTGTTGGAGCATAGCATTGAATGCAGCTTAGGTTTCTTGCACGTGTTCTAAACCTTGCAACAATTATTCTGTCCGTATGTGGTTGCCATTCAATGAGAGCGTTCTTTGCCTCTTTCGAGAAAAGAAAACCAACACCACTTGCTCTAGGTGGTCCGGCTGCTTTGCCAGAATAAACTAATTTAAAACCGCTAGATGTTATATGTTCACCGCTCTCTGGCCAACGTATCTCACTCAGTCCCATAATAAGCATGTTGTAGTTGTTGAACTCATTCTCGATTTGCGCGAGCTTAGTAGTCTCTAGCATACTTCGAACGTTCCAGGATCCAAATCGTGTCCTTTTTTTCATTCCAATAGTCGTCAACGGGGGGTTCGAATTATTATTGATATTATTTACATTTGTATAGGTTTCAGTAATCATTTTAAATTGGGGGAGAATAAGTGATTGGCCTATAGCTCTCCTAGGCGGGTGCTGGGGCTGCCAGCTAAGCCCCCAACCTGGCTTGATGAAAGCCAATAGCACACTTAGCACATATGCCTACTTCCCGAGACGTCATTTTTTGTTATGACCATTCGGACATGCTAAAGACCGTCGCTTGAATTCGCTTCCACCTCGGCAGAGGTGGTCCCCAGGGAGTACCACGAGGAGGCTACTGCCATAGCAATGGGGTCAGCACGCTGACCTACGAGTCGACTTGGAGTGACTTCCTAAGGATAGTGGGAACACTTTACCTTATAATTGTCAATTTTAAAAATGACAAGTCTTACTAAGGAACGCTTTAACCAGTTTGCCTTACACATTTCCATACTCCCCAATGCACATATATACTGTTTAGTAACATTAATTTATTTATCAGATATAAAAATAATGAAAAGCTCCTGAAGAAGCTGAAAAAAGCCAACGAAACGTGGACCAGATGTGATATATTGACATATAAAAGATTATATTGTTTTATTAGTTAAGACAAAACTGACCAAAAATCAGCCTACGTTAACCCCTAACAAGTGATGCAAATTTAGCGATATTCTGGCTAAATTTAGCCATCTTTCATCCGGTTTAGCTAGAAGAAAAATTAATTTAGCCATTAGCTATTTTTTTAGCCACATTTATTTTAATCTAGGAATTTTTTTCATACATGACATTTTTGACCGATTTTTCATAAAAAAATTTTAACTCGCAACAAACAAAGGAACACTTATTTACTACCAAAAAATACAACAGCGCAATATGTTATTGTTTTCGCACGCATGAGAAGAAAACAAACTTTTGTTAAACATTTTTCAGAGATGAAAACAAGGTACTTTGTTTTCCTTACATTCATATCCGTTCAACCATTCAGAAGTTTGTACCCAACAAACTTTTTAAAAATTTGCAAAAAATCAACGAAAATTGTTTCGTTTATAAAAATAAAAACCTTTGTTGACCATTGATATAGAGTTCAAAGAGGGGGTTGAAACTCTCTGAAATACTTGCATTCAGAAGTTATACCCAGAAAGATTTTTAAAAGTTTTCAAAAATCGGTGAGCGCAATAAAAGCTAATGGCAATCGAATAATAGCTAATGGCAATCGATAGAGGGCAAAAATACAATTGAGAATTGGGGGTTGTCGCTTTTTGAAATACTTGCATTCAGAGTTTATACCCAGCAACTTTTCAAAATTGGCAAACATCATCGAAAACTATTTCGTTTACAAAAATAAAATGCATCGGTGAGTGCAATAATGGCTAATGAATGGGAATCGACAGAGGGCAAAAATACAATTCAGAAACAGGGGATGTCACTATTTGAAATACTTGCTTTAATAATCTATATCCAAAAATCTTTTTAAGATTGACAAAAATAGCTGCAAAAGATTTAGCAAATAAAAAGCAAAAACTTCGGTGAGCGCAATAATGGCAATCAATAGGGTTCTATTTACTTAAAAAACATCTTTCCAATTTGATGCAAAAGATAATAAATGAATTACTTTCTTACTTTTGCTTAACACTCATGATTTTTGCATTCGATATCGCTTAGCCATTTTTTTCTAGTTTTTAGCCATTTATTTCTACATTTAGCCATTATTGGTGAATGAATTCTGGCAACCCTGCCTTTAGCAAATACTATAACTAATCATTTGTCAAAACCGAAAAGATCACTCAATTCTCATTTTTATCTAGAGAATTTTCCGAGATTGTGCAGACATGTTGAAAATTGTTTTAGAATTCCCCTGAAAAATTCTTTAGAATGCTCTTGAAATTTTCAGCAAAGTTCCAATAATTTCTTCACACAAATAGGTCCGGCTTCGTGTTTTCGTACCGACTTCGGCATCCTACGCAGACTCTCTGGCCGACTTCCGACCAAAATCGGCAAAAAATGTCTGCTGGGTATGTACGTAATATCCTTGTAAGTATCGGCATACTGTCAGTACTTAAAATTATTATCGTTTATTATTCATAATCATTATTTGCACATCAATACTTATCTATTCTGTTATGAATGCATGTACACGTAAGTATGTAAAGATATTACTTCGTGTATATCTACATACTCAAAAACACCGGCTAAAGATGTTCAACATGATGTTAAGCAAATTTTCGTTTATAAACATTGAATAAACTTTATCGATTGCCCAGAAATGAAGACATCTTCATAAAAGAGCGTATGGAATAATTTGGCGTAGGCAAATAGATTCAGAGATAAATTTCAGGCAGACACTGGTAGACAGACACCACACCACCCTCTCCATGTGTTGTAATCGCCATTATTAAACACTTAAGCTACCAAGGAAAATTTTAGCATCATGCCTGACACGTTTCTCGGATTTACCAAGTTGATGAAATGCCGTGCATGGTGTACCGACAAACACACACACTAGATAGCCAAAATAAAGGACACAACAGCGCACTGTTATTGCCTGCATTGCCCGTGTGTGGGACCAGTAACGTTTAAATCTAAATCAATCTATAGCAGTGTATCAACAGTTGTAACAGTCAGCCACTTGCATTCCATTCATTCCTGCATATACATTTGTGCTCCTTTTTAAGCCTTCCTTCCGTATTTCGTATGAGCAACAGCGTTCATTGCCAATTTAGAAATTCCTTTTGCGTGTGACAGAAATTTCATGGATGCTGATAAAGGTGACGAATCAGATTTTTTGGAATGTGTAAAAGATTTCCATTTATTCATTACACAATTTTACAAATTGTTTGAATATTTTCTTCTCCCTTTTTTAAGTCAAAATTTTTTATTGCTTCACATTATAATGAAGGGATGTTTTGCAGTTTTGTTCTGTTATTTGTGCTGTAAGCAGAGTATTTCCTTAAAATACAAATTACAAAATTTTTTTCCATTAAAAAACTCAAACTGTTAATTACACTGTACAACACTTTTCACATATTTTTATTTATTGTATTACCCCCTTCCGGTGCGCTTCGCTACACAATTGTTGGAAAGATATAGGAAAATTAATACATAATGATTTTGTATTCCTGTCAGTGACGCCATTAGGACACGAAAGATAATTTTTTCGTATCTTTTCATGACTTTAGGTACCATGTATAATCCTGAAATTTTTCGTATCTTTTGAATCTGTAGCAAAATGTACAGAAATAAAATATTAGACAAAAATTTTATGATTTTTTTAGTTTAAAATCGTAAAAATATCAAATTTTTTGATAACTTTTGAAATACAGGATATAAAATTTTATCGTAAGCGACAGTTTATGAATATAAATCATGTTTAAATACAATAAAAGCCCTCCTCCTGAAAAATTTAATTTGTGTCGCTTACGATCATTTGGCGCTAAGGAGTCGATATGTTAAAGGTTCAAAATGGATTTTGAAATTTTTTTCAATATGTATCTTTTTGGGAAAAAATTTATCTTTTTGGAAACTAAAATGTATCTTTCTCGAAATTTCACTGGCAACACTGATTCCTGTATCCTATGCCACCAAGATTTTGTCGAAAGTGTAATATGTGCTCACGGTAACCTAAATCAAATTTAGAGTATTACTTTGTATTGTGATATACATCTCACCCTTCTCCTATATATTTTGTTAAGAAGCTCAATTTTTCTCAGTTTATCCTATATCAACTTTGGAGAGCTCTGGTTTTTCGGTTCTTAAAATGTAGGCAGATTAATAATTACTTGATATTGAGAGTACTCGCCTGCACCTCCTGTACCACCAACATCTTGTTTTTTTTTATTCGTTACGTAATTTTTTCTACATGTACATACACATATAATAATTAGAATATAAAATACAGATATACATATATAATAAAATTACAGCTCCTAGTCGGAGCGTAGGGCGGAAACGAACATAATCCATTGCTGTCTGTCTTGTGCTAATTGTTTAATTTGTTGTCATGTTCCTCTGTGACTGCATTCTGAGTGAACAGATCTTATCCATGTACTGTAGGGTCTACCTCGACGTCGCGAACCTTGCGGGTTCCACTCAAAAGCCATTATCGCTATGACATTTTCGGGTTTGCGAAGCGTGTGTCCTATCCAGCGATACTTCCTTCTTTTTATTTCGCTTTTTATGGGTTCACTGCCAGAGATTCTTAGTAGGTCCACATTTGAGACCGTGGACCTACTATTGATGAATACCTGAAGTTTGCTGCATATGACGTCCGTCACTTTCCAAGTTTCAGAGCCGTACAATAAAACTGGTTTTATGCTCGTATTGAAAATTTTTAGTTTTGTCCGTTGTGATATCTTCCGAGCTGACCAAACCTTATTAAGTTTGTAGTACATGTGTCTCGCTTTATTAATTCGTGCCATTACATCATTATTTGCTCCACCGTCTTTTGTTACAACGCTACCAAGATATGAAAATTGCTCTACATCCTCTATGATAGTTTGCTCGTTGTTCACATCTACACATAGGGGTGATTGGTTTGTTGTTTCAATTCGCATTAGCTTGGTTTTCTTCATGTTCACGCGTAGACCAACATTGGCGGCAATAAAGGCCATGCCAGATAAAACTTTTGCTTCGCGTTGCGTTACAGATTCGCTTTGACATCTAAGATGAAATGTACATACTTATACGAAACATGCTACATAAAGCACTTTTAACGCAGCGTGAAGCAAAAAGTTCGGCAACTCTCATCTTTTTGCTTGCTTTGACAATCAGCTGGAATAATTTTCTTTTATTATATTGCCAAACGAAACATATTGCGCGTTTGAATCTGTTTTAATAAGAGGTAAATATGTATGTGGCATTTATTTATTTATAATAAATCGTAAAATAACATAATTGACTTTTATTTTTATAAAAAATATATATATAAATAGCAAAATTATCAACTACTTTTTTGGTAAACGATCAATGCGCGAGTGTTGTGAAAGTTTTCATTGTGCCATACAGCTTTTGCTTTACACTTTTCTATCAAAGTTAGAAACGTCACGCAAAGGGACAAAGTTGTATCTGACACGGCCTTAAGTTTTTCCAGTTTGCGTTTCGCACCATTTAGTGTATGTGACAGAAAGCAAATATCGTCTGCATTGTCCAAGTCACTTAATGTCTGATGTGGTCGCCATTGTATACCTTCTGGCACATCGGCGTCTGTTCTTGAGAGAATATTATCCAATACTACGATAAATAATAGTGGTGATAAAACGCACCCCTGTCTAACACCTCGCTGAATGTAGAATTTTTCTGTATTCTTACCTTTGAAGCGGACTGTACACTCAGCATTCGAATATAGTTCGCAGAATATATCAATGATCTTCTGTGGAATACGCTTCTCACGAAGAGATTGCCATATGGCATTTCTATGGAGAGTATCAAATGCCCGCTCAAAGTCCACAAACAGAAGATACAGAGGGGAGCGCCTTTCTACGGACTGCTCAATAATTATACGTAGAGTGTTTATATGGTCTACACAGGATCTATGAGGTCTAAAACCATTCTGTTCTTGTCGTAATGATGTATTAATAGTTGGTGAAATACGCTCGAGAATAATAAACGCTAACAGTTTAAGCACTGTATTGAGAAGAGTAATTCCTCTCCAGTTCCTGCAGACGCTTAAATCTCCCTTTTTCGGGATTGTAATAATTACGCCTTCCTTCCAATTAGAGGGGATGTTATTGTCTATCCAGATCTTCTGGAAAACTATGTGTAATGCGGGAGAGAGAATGTCAGCTCCATATTTTATCAGCTCCGGTGGTAAATTATCCGGGCCGGCACTTTTGTGATTTTTCAGCTTTTGAATAGAAGTCAAAATTTAGATAGCCTCATTATTGTAGTTGTACAGATATAGAAAAATTTATGATTACTTTATATAGGGGTACAAGCCTCCACCTACTATACCTCCAAGATTTGTATGGAACTTGCAGTTCGCTCTAAAAGTTACCCGCATCAAATTTAGAGAGTCTCACATATGTAGCTCTGCAGATATAGGAAAATTAATCATTTCTTTTTGTGGGAGGGTACCAGTTTTCTTCTACTATACCTTCGAGATTTTGCTGGATGTTGGACTTTATTCCAGGTGTAACTCACGTAAAATTTAGAGAGTCTCTCTATTATAGTTGTGAAGATATAAGGAAATTAATAAAAAAATAAATTTAAAAAATTAAAAAACACGACTGCGCAAAAAAATAAAAGAAAAAATACAAGCCCAGTGCGCCGAACATAGCGTCTTTTACATACTCCAATGAAATGCATATAGACAATTGCCTAATAACCATCAAGAAATAAATTTCATTTTGTTAAACAACTTTAAACCATCACAGATCCGAAATTGTCATTCGAAGCCAAAACGATAAGAGGAACCTAAAGATTATTTTCAAATACTTGTCGAATGATATCCATTTTAATATCATTTGCCGACTTTTATCTTTTTCGTATTTACAAAATGGGGTCTGTTGGCCGCCATAGTGAATTTTGACCACTGTCATATCTTAGGTGTCATTCGTTGGATTAAGACAAATCCATTGACGTAAGAACAACGCGTTCGGTTTGTATAGTGCCGCAAAGGAACACTCATACATACATACATACATTCATACATACATACATACATACATACATACATACATACATACATACATACATACATACATACATACATACATACATACATACATACATACATACATACATACATACATACATACATACATACATACATTCATACATACATACATACATACATACATACATACATACATACATACATACATACATACATACATACATACATACATACATACATACATACATACATACATACATACATACATACATACATACATACATACATACATACATACATACATACATACATACATACATACATACATACATACATACATACATACATACATACATTACATACATACATACATACATACATACATTCATACATACATACATACATACATACATACATACATACATACATACATACATACATACATACATACATACATACATACATACATACATACATACATACATACATACATTCATACATACATACATACATACATACATACATACATACATACATACATACATACATACATACATACATACATACATACATACATACATACATACATACATACATACATACATACATACATACATACATACATACCTACATACATACATACATACATACATACATACATACATACATACATACATACATACATACATACATACATACATACATACATACATACATACATACATACATACATACATACATACATACATACATACATACATACATACATACATACATACATACATACATACATACATACATACATACATACATACATACATACATACATACATACATACATACATACATACATACAGTACATACATACATACATACATACAGACATACATACATACATACATACATACATACATACATACATACATACATACATACATACATACATACATACATACATACATACATACATACATACATACATACATACATA
>CATQFL010000066.1:0-72500 GCA_956483635.1 Panzeria rudis | reverse complement strand
AATTCCAAATGTAATGAGAGTTTCAAGTTTAAATTGGGAAAATTCCAAAAGAAATTGAGAATTTCATGTTTAAATTGAGAAAATTCCAAATGAAATTGAGAATTTCAATTCTAAATTGTGAAAATTCCAAATGAAATGGAGATATTCAATTTGAAATTGAGAAAATTCCGAATGAAATTGAGAATTTCAAGTTTAAATTGGGAAAATTTTCAATTGAAAATGAGAAAATTCCAAATGAAATTTAGAAAATTCTAAATAATATTGAGACAATAAAATTTTTTTAATAAATAACAAAAATTAATTGGTGGACAAAATTTTTTATATGAATTTTACAGCAATAAAATATATGGAACATTTAACCAATTTAACGAGTAAACAATTACCAAATGTTGTGTGAATTTCACCATTATGTATTTATGTACATAAGTATGAATTTCACCATTATGTATTTATGTACATAAGTATGAATTTCCTTAAGGAAAATAATTGAAGCACATTCAGCCATGTCACAGATTCCGTTCGGATTGGTTTTGATTCCGTAGTTGTAATTCTGAAAAAGTAAATTTTTGGTGCTTTAGATTCCGTTTATTTTGTATTTACAATGATAAAGTTTTTACAACGATAAAGTCCTTATACCTTGAGGTGTTTGTTTACTATTGTTTTTAGAAGCAAAGCTCACATTAAAGCCTTTTATTAACATGGAAAGCTTATGGCGAAATATTTATTTGATGCTCCTATGAGTATGCAAGTTTTTTAGTATTTACTGCAAGTGTTAGTAGTAGAAAAGTCTTTTTCAATTCCACTTTGAAATTTAAAAGTGGTTTGATTACGAAAAAATTTTCGTTTTTCGTTTTCTGTGACATGGCTGATTATATAGTTTTTGGGCAAGTAGACTTTTTAAATAATGTAACAGGAAAGCATTAATTGTTTAATTTTTTACTGTTTTATTGCTTATTTAATTATTTGAGCGAGCAACATGGAATTAAAAGACAATTGTGGAATATGCTTAAGCAATATGGCGCGTGCTGAAATAACGGGACTTATTCCGTGTCGCCACTTATTTCATGAAAAATGTGTAACCTCGGTTAGATCCAATTGTCCTATATGTAGAGGAACAATAGAAGGTGAGTATACATTTTGCAAATCACCAATGCGTTATAATTCATACTACTATGTAAAAGGCTTAGAACGTGTTGTACGGAAGATATACAAAAGATACTCCAATACAGATCGGCATCGCATTATGGATGCAGCCAATAAGGGATTGATTGGGTAGAATTGGCGGGATCCCTCAATATCTGTTACAAAACTGCCCATCGTTGGGTGACGCAAACAAATTTAATTCCATTAAAAAGAGGTGGAAAAAAGCCCCGGGCCCTGAGGGATGAAGAACTTAATATTATTTTGACTTGGGTAGAAGAAAGGCCAGAGGTAACACTCCGTGAAATCTCTGAGAAGATAAATACTCAATTTACCAAGCAAGTTTCCATCACACCTATAGGGAATGCCCTTCACGGTAGGATGTATTCCATAAAGTCCGTCCATATACAACCAACATCAATGAACGCTCAAATAAATAAAGAAAAACGTGCGACATATGTAAACAAAATTAACGATTTTGTCAGAGCTGGAAACATGGCTGGTCTCGTGTTGGATCACGTACAGTGCAATCGATACCTACTTCCCGTGGCCCCAACATACATTTGATAGGTGCGATTAGTACGTCAGGCATTGTCGAAATGAACAGTCGTAGAGGTTCGTTTACAGCCGAAAGCGCAAAGGAATGGGTCAAAGGACTCTTTGAGAAGTGGGAAGAGTTGGGGAATCAGTTATCCGAACTCGTCTTGGTATGCGACAAAGCCCCTTGTCACAGTCGTTTACATCAAATTTTCGAGAATACCCCAGCAAATCTTTTACGATTGAGTCCCTACTCACCAATGCTTAATCCCATTGAAATAATTTGGTCCAAAATCAAAAGTACTGTAAAATCCAAAATGAATGTACCAAACGTGAGTCCTCCTAATGTAGGAGAGCAGAGGCTTACATTTCTTGAAGAAATAGTTAATACTTCAAAGTCCAGCATAACTACTGGAGATTGCAGTAGAGCTATACAGCACACAACTACATTTTACCAAACTGCTTTGCAATTGGATGATATGCCTGTTGGGCAGTAAAAGTATGCTTTTTGAAATCACATAACGATATATGCGTTGAAATTATTATTTGCATTTGTTTTATATGTTTTATTCCATTAGTGTTATTATGTTCTCTAATAATTTCTTTTCAATAGTATAATAAATTTTAATTATATATAATTTCTCAATTTCATTTATAATTTTCTTAATTTCATTTGGAATTTTCTCAATTTAAAATTGAAAAAATCTCAATTTTATTTGGAATTTTCCCAATTTTAAATTGAATATCCCAATTTCATTTGGAATTTTCTCAATTTAAACTTGAAATTCTTAATTTATTTTTGGAGTTTTCTCAATTTCAAATTTAATATCTCAATTTCATTTGGAACTTCCTCAATTTAAACTAGAAATTCTCAATTTCATTTGGAATTTTCTAATTTTCAAATTGAAATTCTCAATTTCATTTAAAATTTTCTCAATTTCAAATTGAAATTCTCAATTTCATTTGGAATTTTCTCAATTTCAATGAAAAATGGTGTAGATCGAAAACAAATGCACCCACTCTATTCAAACAAAAATTATATAAAAAGATAACAGTCCCTTTCCTCATAACCTACACCTACCTATAGTTTCACTCATAATTTAGTTAAGATTACGTGAAACCCCATATTCGAAGCTACTTTACCTTATTTGAATCAGTTCATATCATTGAAGAAATCCGTCCCTTCTTAAACTCAGCCGCTCATTTTGAACACTAATTTCAGTTCGCAAATAATTCATACATTTTTATTAACTAAATGTTTGTGTTGGTTTTGTTTACCAATAATTATAATAATTATTACACAAAAAAAAATTTTGATAAGATCTATTCATGTTCAGTTGTATATGCTATATGTAGGGTTTATTAGTTCTTAAACATTAATATAAATGAATTTATATACATGGTCTCTCGTGATCAAGAATTTTATAGCTCCTACCATGGGTTAATTTGTTTAGATTTATAAACTCCGAGTTTTTTATATTTATTCTATTTGGTTTGGCAAATTAAACAATCACAAAAGAAATACAACATGATAAACAAAAACTACATTAGTGTTAAAATATAATCATTTATTATAGCAGTCACAAAAACAAAACGAAACTCTATTTATCTGCATCTTTATTTTAAAAACATTGGCAAATCCATGTGCATACTTGTATGTAAATTTGTAACTCTAACGCTGACTTTAGACGACATGTATTAGTAGTATGTTTATGGGGCTTCTGGATAGTATTTTCAGTACAAAAAGTGGCTCATGCCTACGCTACGCCCGGCATTTAAGTTTGTTGATCGGTACGCTACACTAAACATAGTATTGATGTTTCCAGCCCTGGAAGAGAATACGTGTGTGTGTGTGTGTGTTTAAGTTGTCTGATAAGGATTGACTAATTAGGTGTGTGATGCAGAGTTGACTGATAATGAGCAACCAATCAGGTAATTCGCTACACTAAACATAGTATTGATGTTTCCAGCCCTGGAAGAGAATACGTGTGTGTGTTTGAGTTGTCTGATAAGGATTGACTAATTAGGTGTGTGATAGAGAGTTGACTGATAATGAGCAACCAATCAGGTAATTGTATTATATTTGTGGGTTTGTGTGTGAGAGCCGGCGATTTTAGTTTGTATTATTAATAAAAAGAATAAACATTTTTTTGGTGTTGTATTATCAAATAACTACTACTAATTTATTTAGAAAAAGAAATACATTTTTTGTTGTTGTATGATTAGCTTTATATTTTTTAAAAAATAAATAACTAATTTTTACTATAAATACATTTTTTACATTTTATTAAATTATAAAAGTTGATAATTTGTAAAGCTTCATCTTCAGCCTGTTTACTTTTCAATTTCTGGTAGTGACATTGACAGGTGTCGGGGCCGCATGTATTGTTTTCATTAGACCAAATACAATCCTCAAAATGTGAACCATATTTATTTTTTATTGTTTTCATGTTTTTTACATATTCAAGTTTTGACTGAATATTAATAAGCTTATTTTTATCTTCATTAGAAATTATGGTAGAAGATGATTTTAAAAAGTTGAATATTGCTTTAAGTGTCGTCATAATGTATGTTTATTATTACTGTATGCTCATATGTAATGTTTGAGAATAATCTTTTACGTTAATGGTTTTTATATATATACGATTAGAATATCGATCAGTGAGATAACTAAATTCATTATTATCAATATGATTTCTTTCAATTGGATATATTGGTTTATCGTTTTCGGCATTATATTCAAAACAGTAAATATTAAGTTTCTGATATTCGTAGTTACTATAATAGCTACAGCGAACTCTTATTTGATAGAGTTCATGTTTTAAGTTAAAATGACGATGAAAAACTTTGCTACTTTCAATGACACCACCAATGTTAATTTCTTTTTCAATTAACTCTTTTCTGAACGTTTCGATTAGCTCATATACAGTAAAATGAGTATCACTTCGTGATTGTCTAACGTAATCTGTTGTGGGTTTTGCTGTTGTTGTTGTTGTTGTAAAATAGTTGTCTGATGTTGAAGGATTTAATTGAATGGATAAGTGTATTCCTAAATCCAATGTTTGATTCTTAACCTTAACCCTAAAATTAACATATTTACTTGTTTCACCATCTAATGTAACTGTAGTATGATTTTTTTCTTGTTGTTGTTGGGCGTCTTGATAATTATATGAGTTATGTGGTTGTTGTTCCTCTCGATATGAATATTGTTCTTCTTCATATGGTTGTTGTTCTTCTTCATATGTATAACTGGGTTGGCGAAGGGAATATGTATAACACCTTGTGATAAACAAATTCATTTTGCTTTTTTCTTTAACGGTCGATGATATACTAATGTTTAAACTTTTATTCGATAGTCATTTTATATGTTTAGGTATAATTTTCCAGACTAATTATTTTAATGTGATGTAATTTTTTTGTTAAGTCCTCCATTCAAACTTTCTCAATTTCACCATTGCTTAAAATTCTTTCTTGTTTGAATTCTCGGTATTCATAACAATCTATTTTTAAATATTGCTTTTCAAATATACTGTCATAGGTACACCTTATAGGTATTTCCACATTTTCATACAAAAGATTAAAATGTCGATAAAATACATGTTTAGCATCTAAAATACCACCTATATTAGATTCTTTTTCTATGAGTTCGTTGCGAAATGCTTCTATTGCATCATCTACTGTAAATACTCTTTGTGCTATTTGTGGCGCTTCAGTTTTGCTAAAGTTAGCTGCTGTTTTCAAAAAATTATTATTAAAATACGAATAAAAGGGTTTTGTATAAATATTATTTTTACTTTGCATCTCTGTTAATTCTGTTGCATTTTTCTCTTCATCTAATTGCATATCGTAATCTTTTATTTCTTGTGGTTGACTCTCTTTTAACATTACGAATGATATATTTATTTTTAGAACCTCGTTATTTGGTAGAGTAAAGTTAAACTCAATACTCTT
The DNA here is from genome assembly GCA_956483635.1 of Panzeria rudis. Lineage (NCBI taxonomy): Eukaryota > Metazoa > Arthropoda > Insecta > Diptera > Tachinidae > Panzeria > Panzeria rudis. The sequence continues at coordinate 66,872 of CATQFL010000066.1, read as the reverse complement.
TGCATTTGCTGTAATAACCGGATTTTCAATATTAGATATTGGCAACGCATTACCAAAAACTAACAGAATAAAAAATAAAATACTAAATATGAAAAACTTCATAATTACTATTCTTTATTTTTGTGTATGATGTATTGTCAACGACGAGTTAAACTCAAATGATTAAGGATTAATTATACTCTTACTATTTTATACATACCCGTAAACAATGTTTTAGGAAAAAAAACAAATTCATAATATTGTGAAATTATAATATAAATTGTTGTGTTTTATTTTTATTTATTTGGAACAAGAGAAAAAAAATAGTATGTAGTTGCTTATAATATTTTTCTAACTTAATTTTTGAGAGGTATATATTCAAACATTCTATCATGTATAAATTAAACAATATGCCGATGTATCCGATGGTATGTTTTTTAGTGTTTTTATTTCAAGTCGTACATCAATCGGTCCAGTTTTAATTGTTTCATTTTGATGTGTTAGATCTAAAACAGTTATTGGTGCAGTTGATTTAAAATTTTCTTTTGTTAATAATGAATGTGTTTTGTTGCGTGAATAATAGCTCTGTTGAAATTTTAAATACATATCGTACAGTACAGCGTAACGATTTCGATCGAATTTCAGATTTAAATTATCGTAAGGATACATATCTGAGTTGAGGTGAACTTTGACATCAGTTAAATAACAATGTATAAACTTGTTATTCTTATCTCGAAAGGCTAATAGCAAAAAACGGGGTCTTTCATTTTCACTAGCAAGCTTAACATTCCATAAAACAGTAGTACTTGTTGGAAGAGAAGGATAGTAATACATATCCCAACTTCTAAATGATATATTCAAAGGAATGCGATTATTGATTGTTTTGAACATTTCCAGCTTGTAGACATCTGAAAGTTGTATATGCGGTACTTTCCATGTAATATTTAAAATTGATAATTTTATATTTTTTTCAGTTGTTAAAGTAGATTTAACAACCCTACTATCATCTTTGGATCTTTGAAGAATTAATTCATGTTTAGAATTAACTATTATTTTGTTGAAATCTTCAGCAAATCCCATTAACATTTTTAATGGTATACAAAAATTGAAGTAACCACTAACAAGTGTAATATCATCGTCATTTTTCCAGGCCCATCCTGCATTTAGTAATGCATTACTCTCAAATTCATCTAATGATGCATAGTTTTTTATTTCTGTAGTAATGCCTAGATGTCTTGTTCGATCTATCTCTATACCATTTAATTCATAACGAATTTCATCGAAAAGATGTGCCATACAATTGCTTAGAAGCTTTATAGATGAAGAAATTGTTGAATCTTCTTTTGTTGCATGTCCTTCAATATATATATATCTTTCACTTGGTAGAACGTATAAATCTTGATATTGAATTGATATACGAATTTCATCATTATTATTATAGGACTGTAAATATGATGTATAACTGTGGAGTTCTTTTTTGATAATCGAATTGTCAAATATTGGTTTTTCTAGTATGTTAATTATTCTACTCATAATGATTTTTCTTTTTTCAATTTATTTTATTATTTTAATTTATATCCCAAAGTCTGTAAAAACTCCCGATTAATTTTACTTAGAGTTTTAATTTGTTTTGAATTTATTTTTTTATATTGGGGTTTCTTATTTTTAGAAGGTTTAACTATATGATTTGGTGTATGTTGTTGTTGTTGTTGATGTTGTTGTTGTATTGACGATGCTGTTAATGTTAATGGATTTTTTATAATATTTGTATCAAATACAATCATTCCTTAATCGGTTTTAAATGAATTCTTATAGATATTTTTTCACCACGAAAATTTATTAGTTTTCCGTCCTGATCGACTACTTTCAGAACAAGAGTGTTTATCGTATTCGTATTTACAGGTAAATAAATGACGTTAGTCGGTGTTTCTGTTATTTTATAACCAGGACTAACGACGACTGAAAACTGATGAAGGTTATGTGCAGAAAGGTTGCTTATATACGTTCCATTAACAATGTTACATTCAATATTAATAGTATTTGTTTTTGTTATATCTATTGTTTTATCTGAATAATGTTGTTCATTTGCGGATAACTGTTTCTTGCTAAAACCAAGAAGTGATCCAATCGAATTTTCTTCATTGAAGTATATTGGATCAGAGCTTTTTATAAAAGTTTGTAGTGTATTATAATTTGCTTTAATAACAAGAGTTCCTTTATTATCCAACTTATTATATTTTTTAACAATATAATCAGTTATGTCAGAAAATTCATAAGATCCTTCAGGAATTTGTATTTTATGTTCTCCAATATGAAATAAATTGTTTTCTTGATCAACATTTGGAATTGAATGATATGTATCGAAGCTTATTAATCCACAAACATAGTTTTGTTTAAGTTCAATAGGTGGAAAATAGTTGGCAACAAGTAGCGATGAGTATCCATTTACTGTTTATGTTATTGACATCTTAACGTTTAAATTTCTAATGAACAGATTTTTTATTTTTATATTATCTTTTATAGTGATGTATCTTCAACGTTAATCCAAGAGTTATGTTCAGATGAAAATCCTAACCATTTAACGTATAACGTATTTCCTCTTCTTTTTATAACTTTTTCAACTAAATATGTTTCTGGATATTCAGTTTTCATAATTTCATATTCATAAAATCCACCTTTAATTTCATGTCCTTGATAATCCTCTAAGATATAAGTGTTGGGATTTGTATTCTTTATAATTTTAACTTTAAATATTTCTGTACTCCAGTTTGGTGTATAACCTTTTTCAAATATATTTTTATATTTGCTAATTCGTACACTATCACCAACCAGATGAATTTACTTCATTAGGTCTCATTTTTATTGTTGTATGAAAAGTATCATTATATTTATTTACAAGATCTTGATATCTGTTTATCCATTTATATGATCCTTGATAGCTAAACTCTTTCCACATCATTCCTTTTAATGTCCTATTAAATCGTTCAACTATAGATGCTTTTAGTCCACTATATGTTGAGTAATGATTAATTTGATTTGACTGCATTAACTGTTGAAATTTATTATTAAAGAACTCTTTACCGTCATCTGTATGTAAGTTTTTTGGTTTTCGATGATATCTATTGAATATACTTTTTATAGCATTCGTTACATCTTGGGAAGTTTTATGTTTTAATGCAATAGCCCAGGCCTTTTTAGAGAATGTATCTATTACTGTTAGAAGATAACTAAAACCCTTATTATCTGCTTTATAGTTACTCATATCAACTAGATCAGCTTGCCATAAATCATCAATTCCTTTCATTACAACTCGTCTTCTTTTAAAATTTTTTCTAACTTGTTTGTGTAGCTCTTCCACTATTTCTCTTTTATGTATATTGTAATTCATTTCGTTGTAGTATAATCTAGTATAGTTCTTCGAACAATAGTTAACATTAAATGTTATTGTTTGATGCGTAGATCTTGTATTTCAATGTATGTTTTTTTTCTTTATTTCTTTTATACTTTCTACATCGATTATTTTATCAATCTTTTGCTTCGTTAATCGGACTAGCTATGTATATCGATTGAGTTATTAGGTTTTTTTTTCTTCTTTTTGTAAATTAATTATCTTGTACAGATATTCTTCAATATTATCTATTCTGTTTTTATAAACAATAAGATTTTTTTCATTTTTTTCAATTATTTTTTCAGTGGCTTCCTTAATTACTGTTATTTCATTTTTAACATAATTTAATTGATTACTGTATTGCTTATGTAGTTCTTCCATTGCAACCCATTTGAAAATATATTCTTCAATTTTATTAAATCTTTCTTCATTTTTACTGCCATATTTATTAATTTCATTGTGTATTTGTTTTTTAAGAGTACTTGAAGAATTTTCAATATGATTTTGAATAGCATGATTCATCTTTTCCACATCAGTTGTTATTTGTTCAACCTTTAATACAAGTTCAGTATGATTCTTTTGAAATTGTTTTATAAGATTTTAATTTTTTATAGCATTGTTATCTATATCTGTTTTTATATTAGTTATTTTATCAGTTAGTATATCATATGTTCTATTAAAATATTCCTTCGTAACTGAAATTTTGTTAAATTTTTGTTTAACTGAACTTTCTCCAAATTTATTAATATAACTCATTTTTTAATGTATTATATTAGACTCTCTAAGTTCTTCAATAATAGAAATTATTTCGTTTTTATGATTATTATGACCAACACTTTCCGATGAAAGAAGTAAACGTAGTCTGTCAACCAATTCGTTGGGATTATCCCAATATATATAGTTTGGTTTACGATTATCTAATGATTTTAGTGTTAAACCTTCACCTCTTGTCAAAACATTTATTTTTGGACTGAATAAATGCTTAATTATTCGTTGATATTTATATGCTTTTGTTCCCTTTACTTGGGCTTCAGGTTGGTAACATCGTTTGTGTGCATTTGTATATATTAGAATCGGCTCCATGAAAAATCGCCCAAAACCAAATCGCCCAAAAATAAAAATGAAAAATCGCCCAAAATTTTTTCATACAAATTTTGGGTGATTTTTCATATGAAAAATCGCCCAAAAATTTTGGGCGATATTTCATTTTTTTTGGGTGATTTTTCATTTTGAAATTTTGGGCGATTTTTCATATGAAATATGTTTCCATGAAAAGTCGCCCAAAACTAAATCGCCCAAAAATAAAAATGAAAAATCGCCCAAAAATATTTTCATACAAATTTTAAGTTATTTTTCATATGAAAAATCGCCCAAAATTTTACACCCAAAAAAATCAAAATCATCAAACTCGAATATAGAATATAGAATTTAAAATATATATTGTAGAAAATAATTGAGTGTTTCCAATGTGATCCATCTCCACCATTATTTGGCTTGTATAGCAGAACAAGTTGTTTAGAAAATTGTTGTAAGCGAAGCCGATATTTGACATACCATAGAGTTGAAAATTATTCCACCCGGCCGAAGGCCGGCTACACAGCAAGTAGTCGAAAGCACGTACCAAATTAAGCATTCCGAAGCCTACTAATATTGAAAATTGTCGCAAGCGAAGCCGAGATTTAACATACCAGAGAGTTCGAAATCATTCCGCCCGATCAAAGGCCGGCTATACGGAAAATCGTCGAAAGCGTTTCACAAGTTAAACACTCCAAGGTTCAGTAATATCAGAAATTTTCAAACACGAAGCGGATATTTGACATACCATACAGTTTAAAATCCTTCGTGCAGATGGAATCAAGTCTTTGCTTCGCTTACGACAATTTTCAATATAAGTTGCCTTCGGAATGCTTAATTTTGTACGTGTTTTCGACGACTTTTCGTGTAGACGGCCTTCGGCCGGGTGGAAACTCTATGGTATATCAAATCTGGGTTTCGCTTACGATAATTACTAATATTGAAAATTGTCGTAAGCGAAGCCGAGATTTGACATACCACAGAGTTTAAAATCCTTCGACCCAGCCGAAGGCCGGCAACACGCAAAATCGTCAAAAGCAAGTCCCAAATTAAGCGTTCCGAAGGCTACTAATATTAAGAACCGTCGTAAGCGGAGCCTATATTTGATTCCAACTGCACAAAAGATTTTCAACTCTATGGTATGTCAAACCTCAGCTTCGTTTATAATAATTTTCTATATTAGCGGGAATGTTTAACTTGAGATACGCTTTTGACGACTTTTCGTGTAGACGGCCTTCGGCCGGACGGAAGCATTTTCTATGGTATGTCAAATCTCGGCTTAGCTTACGAAAACTTTGAATATCAGGAGTCTTCGGAATGCTTAATTTGGTACGTGCTTTCGACGACTTTTCGGTAGAAACTCTACGGTATATCAAGTGTGGGTGTCGCTTACGACAATTACACGGATTTTTTTTATATGTATGTAGAATAGTGGCTTCACTGATTAAAGATTCCATGCACAGCCGGCCTTCGGCCGGGCTTAAGGGTTTTCTCCTCTATGTATGTATGTCGAATAGCGGGGTTTCTCCTCTATGTATGCCGAATAGCGGCTTCGCTGAGTAAATCTCTTCTGCACAGCCGGCCTTCGGCCGGGCATAAGGATTTTCTCCTCTATGTATGTCGAATAGCGGCTTCGCTGAGTAAAGCCGTTTCATGTAGCCGGCCTTCGCCCGGACGGAAGAATTTTAAACTCTATGGTATGTCAAATCTCGGCTTCGCTTATGAAAAACAAATTTTATAAAACGTTTCAATGAAAAATGTAGCACAAATTTTATTCAAAAGTTTGTGTTTAAATTTTTCGCGAAAAATTGCTAAATTTTAGACAAACCATAACTAATATTGATTAAACATTGCTAAAACTGTAAGAAACGCAAAAATTCTGTAAAAATCGCGATAATGGCGAAAATTCGGAAAAAATTACTTCCCAAATTAAGCATTCCGAAGGCTGTTATTAATATTGAAATTTTTCGTAAGCGAAGCCGAGATCTGACATACCATAAAATTTGAAACCTTTCCGTCTGAAAGCTGGTTGTACAGAAACTCGTTAAAAGTGAGGAATATGAAATATCATTGAAAGCGAATCTATTCATTAAAATTTTGAAATAAAAGATCAGTTTTATTTGAAATGCATATATTATATTTTATTAATAAATAATTAAGTATAAATGTCAAGTGTGTCGTTTACTGTTTCGCGGCAATATGGACATAAATATTGATCGACTCCATCGGCTATGCTTTGAGCTTGCAGTTTTATTACACATTCCTGACAACACTTCAAGTGCTTGCATGGTAAAAATACGACATTTGGATACTTTTCTAAACATATAATGCACTTAGCAGGTGCAGATTCATCACTTTCTTCATTATTTGTCTCTGCTATTATATCATCATCAGAATCGGGATCAGATAGATAACTCTCAAATATATCTTCATATGGCTCCCAATCTGTGCAAATATCGTTTTTTGAGTAAATCATCCGATTCAAAAACATTTTTGTTGTTATATCTCCGCTTTCCAAAGCTTTTGTTGCTTCTTCAATTTTTTGGGCTTTATCGGCATCATGCCGTCTAATCCTCTTTGTACTTGAAATTCCACCACTATCTAATAACATTTTGAACTCTCTACTTTTGGTATATTCTTCATCCCGAAGAACTCCAACAAATTTGAAAAAATTTCCACGTTTTTGAATAATACGTCCTAAAACTCCGTTGTAGGCTTCAATTGCAGATGAGGATCTTGTTGTAAGTTTATAAACAGAAAAATTTTCTGGCTTAACCTGTTGTGTAAAAATTATTTAATTTTAAGATCGAAATTTTTTACCATCCATACCTTTTCTATCCATTGCTTAGTAAAGTAATCAACGAATGGTTTAAACTTCTGCTCTGTATCGAAACAGCATATATCTTGCTTTAAAAGTAAGAATGAAGCAGCTATAGTTTTTGCCGGTAGCAATGGTAAACACAAAATTTTGTGATAAATTTCAGACGCTTTTTTATTCGTTCTGATAAATTCCGCAAGAATTCTAAATTTTGACGAAATATTGCGTCTTATTGCTTGACAGAAATGAAACCAGCAACCATGTACATTGGCGTTTGGGAAATTTTTTCTTAAAGAATTTTGTAGAGCCTTTTCAAAATCGGTTAAAAAACTTTTCGGTCTTAAATTAAATATATTATTATTAATATATTCGATTAGTTGGTCGTAAGCTTTTTCATTTTTTTTATTCATTAAAACAAAAATGAAAGGGTACATCTGGTAATAAAAATAAAGTATTGATTAAAGGCATTTTTGTGAGATTCAATATAAGCATAAAAAATCCAAAACATAACCATAATCCAACATAACCATAAAAAACATCATTAGATACGAATTTTTACCGAAAGGAAATTACTCTACCTACCTTTTGACCGAAATAATCAATATAAATAATTAAAAACTGTTTGAAAGCTCCCATCGGTACGATTTTAAATGTACCGTCCATTAAATACATCCTCTGTTCGGGTTTAATGTTTGCGTTAATTAAGTTAGCTATATTTTCTGAGAAAAAAATACAAAAGCTTATATCGTCTTCTTGAATACAAGCTTTAAAGAATTGACATGGAGTATCATCGTGTTTACTGACTCCATATTTTTGCCAAACATCTTGTAAATTAAACGCCTCTACTATTGAATTAGGCGTGGTTGGAGTTTTAATAAAAGTCTTTGCGGCAAGATATTGTAACCCGCGTTGAATTTTTGGATAGCTCAAGCTGGTTGTTGCTTCTTGACTGCTATTTTTAATAATGACAATTTATATCAATAAAGATAATAAATAAAAATAATTCGCAAAACTTACTTGGAACAGACGTAATCAAAAGCCAACTTGACGACACTTGTAGTATTGACTGAACCAACTGAAGCAGAGTTGTTAATACAGGTTTCTTTTATATCTTGAATAGCCTTTAACTCATTGAATAACGACTCGTGATTGGAGTGATTGTGTCCAAAGCCTTTTTTGGATTTTACTACCGAATTGTGTATAATTCCGTACTCAATACGCGAATTACAATTATCCGTATAACATGTATAATACACTTTTTTTCAGTTTTAGATTTTTTTTATAAAGCATTTTTTCACTACACAAATAAATTAATTTGCTATTAACTTTTTTGCCACTAACATATTCAAAATCTAAATTTTCCATTTCGCAAGTTTTTTAAATAAAATCTTAAGCACAAGTATTTGATTGTTTTACGACAGAAAATTGAAAACTTTGTGAATGTTAAATGAACAATTTTTACAACACAACCTAAGCTTACTACAAAAATTGTAATAAAACTTTTTAACAAGTAAACTTAAGTAAATTAAATTTTTAAGTTTTTTAGTCATAAATGTCAAATTAATTAATTTTTTAAAACAAAGCTACAAGAAATAGTTACAATTTAATCCTTTAGATATAATTGTTTTTATCGCTTGTGACAATTTTCCACTTAAACGGCTTTCGGTCGAGCTTATCAAATATTTGGTTCCCTTAGCCCTAAGCCCAGGCCGGCTACACGACAAGTCGTCGAAAGTGCGTCCCAAATTAAGCATTTCGAAGGTTATTAATACTGAAAATTGTCGTAAGCGAAGCCGAGATTCGACATGCCAAATGCTTCCGCCCGGCCGAAGGCCGGCTACACGGGAAGTCGTCGAAAGCTCTTCCCAAATTATGCATTGAATATTAGGAGTCTTCGGAATGGTTTATTTGGTACGTGTTTTCGACGACTTTTCGAGTAGCCGGCCTTCGGCCGGCCGGAAGGATTTTAAACTCCATAGTATATCAAATCTCTGCTTCGCTTACGACAATTTTTTACATTACTTGCCTTTGGAATATTTAATTTGAAACGCGGTTTTGGCGGACGGAGTTTTTAGACTATATGAGATATGTAAAATTTTGAGCTGCGCTTTCCTTGACGTTTTAAATTCCCGGCCTTCGATAAATAATCATTACTGTATTAGGCTTAAATCTAGTTTAGCCAAGTAGGTCCAAAGGAAAAAAAAGTTTCCTATCTTATAGAAAATTAAAAAATAAGAAGAAAATATATAATAAAAAGTTGGCAGCAACCTATATTTTCCGAGTTATGTGCCTCTGAAGTTTTCATATAAAACTTTGATTACGCATCACATTCTAAAAAAAAATAGGAAAAAAACCCTATCCGATAGAAAACTAAAAAATAAGAAAATAAAAAAAAAAAAAAAAAAAAATTTGTGGCGAGCCTTAGTTTCCGAGTTATGGACCTCTTAAGTTCTAGTACAAAATTGTGATACGTAATATTTTCACACGAATGTGGTTATAATTCAACATCCATAGAGAATAAACTTTTCAAAGCCGGCTAAGCAGAACATCTTTACTCAGCGAAGCCGCTATTTGACATACATAGAGGAGAAAATCTTTAAGCCCGGCCGAAGGCCGGCTGTGCAGAAGCGCTTTACTCAGCGAAGCCGCTATTCGACATACATAGAGGAGAAAACCCTTAAGGACGGCCGAAGGCCGGCCGTGCAGGAAATCTTTAATCAGCGAAGCCACTATTCTACATACATAGAGAAGAAAATGCTTAAGCCCGGCCTAAGGCGGGCTATGTAGACAATCTTTATGCAACGAAGCCACTATTCTACATGTATAGGAGAAAATTCTTAAGACCGGCCGAAGACCGGCTATACAGACAATCTTGACTAATTAAAACTAAATTTCTTCGTATAAACACAGTTTTATATGAAAACTTAAGAAGGCCCATAACTCGGAAAATATGGGTTGCCGCCAACTTTGTAATTCATATTTTCTTCTTATATTTCAATTTTCTATAAGATAGGCTATTTCTTTTTTCATTTTAACCTACTTGGCTAAACTAGATTTGTTCCCTATATTATGTTTAAAAATTTTTTTTTGCATCTATGATAACTATCAAAATCTTTGGCAGATGGAAAATATTGCCTTTTATTCATACTTTTATTGCAATTGCAGTAAGAAACGAAGACTATTTATGCTTTCCTGTAAGTTTTCCTTTTTTTCAATATAAAAATTAAATTACTATACTTTTTAAATATTTTTTTTTGTGTTTTTAATTTTGGGCGATATTTCATATTTTTTTGGGCGATTTTTCATTTTTTTAAGGCTGTGCAGAAAGGCTTTACTCAGCGAAGCCGCTATTCGGCATAAATAAAGGAGAAAACCCTTAAGCCCGGCCGAAGGCCGGCTGTGCAGAAGCGCTTTACTCAGCGAAGCCGCTATTCGACATACATAGAGAAGAAAACCCTTAAGGCCGGCCGAAGGCCGGCCGTGCAGGAAATCTTTAATCAGCGAAGCCACTATTCTACATACATAGAGAAGAAAATGCTTAAGCCCGGCCTAAGGCCGGCTATGTAGACAATCTTTATGCAGCGAAGCCACTATTCTACATGTATAGGAGAAAATTCTTAAGACCGGCCGAAGACCGGCTATACAGACAATCTTGACTAATTAAAACTAAATTTCTTCGTATAAACACAGTTTTATATGAAAACTTAAGAGGCCCATAACTCGGAAAATATGGGTTGCCGCCAACTTTGTAATTCATATTTTCTTCTTATATTTCAATTTTCTATAAGATAGGCTATTTCTTTTTTCATTTTAACCTACTTGGCTAAACTAGATTTGTTCCCTATATTATATGTTTAAAAATTTTTTTTTGCATCTATGATAATTATCAAAATCTTTGGCAGATGGAAAATATTGCCTTTTATTCATACTTTTATTGCAATTGCAGTAAGAAACGAAGACTATTTATGCTTTCCTGTAAGTTTTCCTTTTTTTCAATATAAAAATTAAATTACTATACTTTTTAAATATTTTTTTTTTGTGTTTTTAATTTTGGGCGATATTTCATATTTTTTTGGGCGATTTTTCATTTTTTTTTTGGGTGATTTTTCATTTTGAAATTTTGGGCGATTTTTAATTTTTTTTGGGCGATTTTTCATTTTGAAATTTTGGGCGATTTTTCATTTTTATTTTTGGGCGATTTGGTTTTGGGCGATTTTTCATGGAGCCATTAGAATCTCTTTGTATTTAACCAAATCATTTTTAGTGTAATGCAGTGGTTTGGAATGAAATACTAATTCAAACAATCCGGGTGTCATTTTCAATTTTTTATTTCCTATTCTCATAATGTTTCCTCTACTAAATATTATTTTTTCTCTTCCATACCGCCAATTTCCGTTTTCATCTTTATTAAAACCATAAACATTATCCAACTTTCTGTTACTGATAAGTAATTGCATATTTTTATATAATGGTGATGATATCATATTTGTATTATAGTTGACACTGTTCAACTTAATACGTTTTTTATCATTGTTTAGCTGTGTTTCACTTTTACGTTTTGAAAATATATGGCTAAATTTACTTTGTTTCTTATATTTATTAAATTCATCATAATCATTAATAGAAGAATACTGTTTTCTCTTTAGGTTTCGTTCAGTTCTTGTTCGTTTATTATGATCATTAGTTGACTCTGAACTACACTTGCGTTTTAAATTTCTTTCAATTTTTTGCCGTTTATTCTCTTCATCATTACATTGATATGACGACCTTTTACGTTGTAATTTTGTTTCAACTGTTTCAATTTTATTTCTTTTATTCTCTTTATTCGATGGTTGAAATATTTTTCGTTTGGTACTAGTTTCTATAAAATTTGTATTATTGTTATATGTTAAAGGTCTTATAATTTTCTGATGTGTTGTTGGAGTTCCGGGTGCGTTTATGTGTGGAAACTGTGTTAGACTATTATCATAACTTTTTATCTTTTTTGTGTTATTTTTCTTTTTAAGCTTTTTTTATTCTTAAAATAGTTATTACGTTCAATAGAGTTCTTAAAATATGTATTAGAATCATTATTCTCATACTCATCAATAAACATATTATCATCGTCACTATCATCATCATCCTCAGTTTTAACCGTATTATCGTCATCTTTATTGTCAGTTTTAACAGTAGTCGTTGATAATGATAAAGTTTTATTGTTTTCATTTTGTTTATCATTAAGTTTATTCATTATATGTTTTAGAGGTTTGGTTATAGGTTGAAATGTATCTTCCTTCATATTTACTCTATCTATTTCGTTAAGTTTAATATTTTTCACTTTTTCCTTTAACACAGCTCTAGTCTTTATAAGATCTTTAAGTAATTTGTTATTTTTACTCATTTTGAACTGCTTTGATACTGGTAACAATCTGCTTTATATCTGCTAACCATCTGCTTATTATCTGCTAACAATCTGCTTTATATACTTATATTTGTATGAAATTATCAAATCCTTTTCGATAACGTCCTTTATCTATCAAATCATCCTTACTTATAACGTGAAATCCATATTTATCTTTCCAACATTCAGTACAAATTTTGCAAAATTGTTTAAACGACATATCACCAATAACATGATCATTATATATATGTTTTAAGTTCATTTCATCCTGTTTGAATATTATAATCATGTTTGCATTATCACGTATTAGGTGTTTAGGAATTTTGGTATATGTTTGACATAAATAAAAGAAATCAATATGTTTATGTCTACCCATACAAAAGTAATCTCTTATTGTACTTTGTTTTTCACAAATTACATCATCAAATATTATTATAGAATGTGAATAAGCTTTAGCTGGGCTTAAAACTTTTTCATTTTCCGAAAACGTAAAAAGTTTTATTTCTTTTATCGGTTTAATTAATTCCTTCAAATAACAGTATTTTGATTGATATAATGATTTTGAATATATGTAAATATTTTTGGATCTTAATCCGTTAGGACTTTCTATTAGACTTAACATCACGTTGGTCTTTCCACAATTTGATGGTCCCACAATTAATGCACGTATTGAATTTGGCAATAATGCGTTATGAACAATTTCATTCATATTTTTCGCTGATGATAGCGATTCATCAATGTTTCTTATAACAATTTGATTTTTTTGCTTAATTAATCGCATATTAACTAACTAGTGCAATACTAACAGGTAAATAAACTATAAAGAGCTCTTTATATATAGAATTATCATCATTCATGATAACAATCTTGTTACATGCGTAAAACACATCATTCATGATAACAATCTTGTTACATGCGTAAAAACATTATAAAAATGAATATAAAATATCAACGAAAGAAAAAATCGAACCAGTGTAAGATTGGAAGAGGATTTGTAAACAACTTAATTAATAAATTACCAGTTGAACTACATTTACCTGGATATCAATTTTGTGGACCGGGTACAAAACTTCAAAGTCGCTTAGCAAGAGGTGATAAAGGAATAAATTTATTGGATGAAGCTTGCAGAGACCATGATATTGCATATTCACAATCAAATGATATAAATAAAAGACATCAAGCAGATCGAGTTTTGGCTGAAAAGGCTTGGCAAAGAGTTAAAGCTAAAGATATCAATTTAAAGGAAAAAGCTAACGCTTGGCTTGTAGCAAACACAATGAAAGCCAAAGAGAAATTTGGATTAGGTTTGAGGAATCCTCAAAGTCGTAAAATTAAAAAAAGTAAACAAAAGAAAAGAAAAACCAAATGTAATAGAAAATTTTTTAAAACAACTGTCAGAGATACCTTGAGACTATTAAAAAAATAAAAACCACAAAATATAAATGAGGCAGTTGAAATTGCCCGAAAAGCTGTTCATTCAAGCTTAAAAGGAAAAAAAAGATCTAACATTAGTATACCGAGAGTTATAACAGTACCGAAAATTGGAGGATTTCTTCCACTTATTCCTGTTCTAACAGCATTATCAGCACTTGGAGGTTTAGCAACGGGTAGTTCCGCCATTGTTAAGGCAGTTAATGACATAAAAAATGGAACAATTGAAAGAGGCTACTCGTCACAATAGATATATGGAATCAAATGCTATGGGTAAAGGCTTATACCTAAAACCATATAAAACAGGTTACGGTCTCTATTATAGTCCAGCTCCAAAAAACTTCTAAATAATCTACCTAATCGACCATTAACTAACTTGGATTTGAATAAATATGGTAAAAAACTCATACATTTTAGAGGGGTTTTTATGCGTGACTGTTTACCTAAGAAGCCTTTAACAGAAGAATGTGGTATCGTTAATTTAGACTATTCAAAAGGTTCTGGAACACATTGGGTAGCATATTATAAAAATCATAACTATAAAGAGTACTTTGATAGCTTTGGAAATTTACAACCACCACTTGAAATCATTAATTATTTAAAATCACCCATTGAATATAATTATCAGCAAAAACAAATGTTTAATTCTTTTAATTGTGGTCACTTATGTTTAAAATTTCTATACAATAAATATAATTTGAAATGAAAATAAAAATTGTTTTTGTTTTTTTCTTTATTATTTATTATTTATGTTGTAATGTCCCCAGGCATAAGTATCAATATTATTTTCACATATAAATCTTTTATCATCTAAATAACTTAATACTAATTTACTTATATATTGTGTATACACTTCATGTATCTTAGATCTAAATATATACATGGAATCATAGTACAGCTTTTTCTCTATCAAACATTTTCTAAAATCATTTATTGTTAGTTTATTAGTTACACTTTTTTTACACCTTTTATTTTTTTGATTTCCTTGTCTAAGTTGTCTATTTTTATAGAATACATTTTAGCTCGTAAACCAATGAACTCTTTAATAACTTTACCATTGCATTCATCTTTCATCATCCCTAATACTTTTTTATTCATTTGTGGAAAATTATAGACTTTTTCTTTTGGATAACCAGATGTATCAAAATGTATTTTAATTTCATTTCTAATATCATAATATAAATCATTTGTCTTAATGTCATATATAAAGGAATCGGTATCCATGTAATTAAGAGTAATATTTTCACAATATTTCGGTTTCATATATTCATAATGAAAATTATACATTTTCCATTTCGAGAGTTCTAAGACAGAAAATCCAATGTAAATGGGTTTATTGTATTCAGTTCGTACTCTTTTCATTTGAATCGCAACCATTTGTTCATGAATTTTCAGACAACTATGAAAATTAGGCCTAGCAATTAGAGCTCTAGCTCCTAATCGTTTTCCTCTGCTCTCCCATTCACATACTAATTTTACATCTTTTCTTTTATCAACATTTTCCATTGTCTTACCATACACCGCATTATTGAGTAATTTAAAAAAGTTTTGTTCAAATGTGTTCTTAGCCAATGTTCTATGATGATTATTTACATCTATATATTTTTTCAACCAATTCGATTGTTTAAATTCAAGTATTCTATGAATTTTCTTTAAAATCAAACCATGTTGAAGACATTGTTGAAGATTTCGATAATGTATTATATAATTGGTTTTATCACTTAAATCCAATATTAACTTTTGATTTTTCATATTTTCCATCTTCTTATTTTCAGAACAAAATGGTAAGTCATTATGATAGTTGTGTAATGTGGTTGGATATTCTAAATCCACTTCCAATATATAACCTAATTCTGAATCTTCTTTTATATTATTAACATTAAAGCTTTCACAGTTTTCCAACCACTTAAAACTTTTTAAGGGAAGATATTGTGACATGGCATAACCATATAAATTATTTACATCTAAATACATTAGGTAATTTGATTCCTTTGTAGGATTATAGTCGCTAATATATTTATTATTTGCTATTGAATACCGTTTACTACATTGAACGATGCCCCCTCTAATTCCACGCGCAACAAAACTATACATATTAATATCAGATAAAAGTTCCAATTCTACTTCAGTTGTTTTTAGCATTGCATCCCAAGACAATCCTGGTGTAGTATAATATTGACAGGGATCTAAATTGTAAATGTTTTTACAAACTTTACGAAAACTTTCAAATACATCACAAAGCAATAGAACATCTACTTTTAAATATAATAGAAGATAATCCAGCAATGTATTACATTTGAAAGTCTTCCAAACCGCTTGAGCATGTTAATAATCATCTTCATTACATGATTCATTGTTAAGTTTATTAAAGAAACATGAACGATGTGGTAGCTGTGTTTCTTCAAGTCGATTCACTGAATCTAAGTAGTCATAGGGAAAAATACCTTTACGTTTCATCAAACTAAATTCATTAGGAATTTGATAATTTGATTTTACAGCTATTAAATCGTTATCGGTTAAAAATTCAGCCAATTTTTCTAAGCTTGAAGGCATAAATCGGTAAGAGTCTAGAAAACGTAATTCAATAGTTTTTACGTCATTATCGTTGTTCACGTTAACCTGTATTTTTTTTGATATAGATATATAAAGTTCCTTATTTAAAGGAATTATATTGATTTCACCTTCAATAGATGAAAGTTCCCTTACGAATAAATGACTATCATATGCTGATAGATTATGAAAAAATATAGGAATGAAATTTGCGATCTGATACTCTAAATTACATTTTTTATTCACCTGTCAAGTGACAATGATCAGCTACACGACCTTCAAAAGATAACATTTTTTTACATATGTAACAAATTGTACTCTCTTCATGCATTTTCTGTTGCAGTTGTGTTAAAGAATTCATTGGTTTTACAACACTTAAATAGTTGTTATATATATCTTTTACATCTTGTACTAAATTTATGAAAAAATTTTTAGGTGAGTCATTACCACTATAAATTCTAAATATATCTAAACTAGAGTCAAACGAACATTTTATATAATAACTATAAGCGAATGGTATATGTTTTTGTATAGATTTAACATTTAGCGAATTTTGAATATTTACTGATTCTAGAATACATTCAAAATCTGCATATACTACAAAAGGTACGTCCATTTGCTTTTTAAAATTTTTAAAACTTACTAAAATATTATCTGCATCAGGCATCTTAGTAACAATTTTATTACAATGCTCTTTATGTGTTTTTAGTGCTAACTCAGTATGAAAATATAACAAACATGTGTTACATATAAATATTGCTGTTTTATGATTTGTTAGTTGACTTTTTATCAATCTGTAATTAAAAACGTATAAATAAATAAATTATATATATATATATATATATATATATATATATATATATATATATATATATATATATATATATATATATATATATATATATATATATATATATATATATATATATATATATATATATATATATATATATATATATATATATATATATATATATATATATATATATATATATATATATATATATATATATATATATATATATATATATATATATATATATATATATATATATATATATATATATATATATATATATATATATATATATATATATATATATATATATATATATATATATATATATATATATATATATATATATATATATATATATATATATATATATATATGTATTACCTCGAATTTTTTTTAATCCAGACGTAGTGAAATTTTCAGATTTTTCTAATAGTAATAAATTAATGTGTTTTGTTTTCTCTGCTGCAGTTAAGTAGAATGGACCAATCACATCATCACCATCTAATCCAAAAACATTTATGCTTATTTCTGGATTATTTTTCTCAAATATTCCAATATTATTAGTTGGTAACGGAAAATCCAAGCCATTGAAATTTAGAACAACATTATTCTCAAGTATTATAATGTTATCTTTTATATTTTTAATTTTATAAGATGAACACAAATTTTTATTCATTTTAACTGGATATAATGCTGATATTATTGACCACTTAAAACAATATACATCATATTTAGTTGTTCATATTTAATTGTGACAAAAATATGGTAGCACCATCAACTATTATAAATTTCCCATAAATTTCCTAAAAAAGCAGCTGTTCAATATAAACAAAGCAAAATCCAACAAATATATATTTTTCTTCATGCAAAAAATAAGAATAATCAAGAGTTTCTGCAATGTTTTAAAAGAATAAAAACAGCTTACAAAATCACAAAGAGACAAATATACCCAAAGAAAGCCCAAATTTTACGCCAACAAAAGTTGAATTTTCAGCGGCCACAATTTGTTTGTTTGCACAAGAACAACAAGCGGTCAAAATCATATGGTAATTTATAAAACTTAAATCGAATTTAAGTGTACAAGATTGGTGTTATAAGTTATATTTAAATGTGATCTATAAAAATGAGTTTTCTATTTAAATAGAAATTAAGTTTAAGAACCATTTAATTATTAAGTCAGAAACTGGAGCTTAGATAGTGATAACGTTAAATCATACATTCTAGTTTGATGTGACTTTATATCGATGGTACATGATTCCTCGTCTTCTTTAACCAGCATGTAGTTGCAAAATAGTTCTATATTGAATTTAATGTTTGTAAATTTTTGAATATGTTCATTTAACAATTCGATAACCTTATTTTTAATTGTAGTTAAAAAGTTTTCCGGTAATAATTCACTTTTATTGTTATTTTCAATTAAATATGTAACGATTCGATTGTTAAATACGGAGTTTACACATCTGACACCATTTACATCGAAAGTTACAGCATTATTTATTTTATGTTCATTTGTACGCAAATGATAATGCCAAATTTTTTTTAAAATGTACTTTTTACATGTTGAACAATAAACATTGTTTTCATTATTGTTGACACCTGTTTGCATATGTGATTGTATATGTCTTTGATATTCCACACGGTTAGAAAAATTTATTTTACATATTGTGCACTTCAATGAAGAGGTTGGTCCATCTACATTTTGATGTTGCTGTCTCATGTGTCTACTTAATGACGAATTTAATTTATACTCTTTTTTACAAATTTCACAAGTAAAGTTCTTCATTTTACTTAATAATAAAGCAGAACGGTATGGTTATATTTTTTAATCAAGAATGAACGTGTGCTTTAAAGTATACATATATTTATATAAATTTTTATATAGTTAATGTAAGGTGTAATCAATAAATATGTAGATAAGAAAATTATTAGTTTACATACACGCACACACAATCACATACATTTAAGTTTGTTTAAAAGAGCCGTGCAAGTAAGTAAATAATAACAGTCGTATTTTGAAATTTAATAGAAGTAAACAATTAAAACAATTAAAAAATGAGCAATACTTTGTCATATTTAAATAATATTTCTCAAAAAAAATATGTGAAGGATATCCTTCCTTTAACAAAAATTCCATACAACGAAAGGATGCATATAATTAAATGTTCCAGAAAATCAACTAAATTTGGCCTCAAGACGATGATAGAGTTGGAAAAAAATTTCGTCTTTTTACCAAGCAAATATGATCATTTACCAGACGAAGTCATTGCTGACTTATCGTCCGGTAAATACTTTTTCAAAAAAGTAGTAGATGGACAATACTACTCATTTGTATTTGAACAATAAAAATTAAATAAAAATAATTAATAAGAAAACTATAAATCAAAATGTTTTTCATTCATATAATCAGTGGTGTGATGTATAGGTAAGGGAAAGGTAACACCACAAATGATAGTGATTATTTTCGGTAATTAAAAGGATAATGGAAAAACAGGATACATTTTTAGTCATCGATGTTCAAGGATTTTGTATACATAATAAATTATATGGAAAAGAAGTTTGTATTTCATTTAATGATCTTGAAATGCAAACTTTTCTTATTAAATCACCAATAAGATTTACAGAATTAAGTATTAAAGATAAAATTACAAATAAATGGTTATACAATAACTTACATGGTTTACATTGGGATAATGGCGATACTACATTAAAAGAATTAACAAAATACATAATAATAAATATGAGAAAAAGAAATAAAAAATATCCTATTGTTTATGTTAAAGGACTTGAAAAAGTTAAATGGTTGAGAGAAATCATTAACGAAAAAATAATTGTAAATATAATAAATTTGAATGATTTAAATTGTCCAAATATTAAAACTTTATATTCAAATAATATTAATATAGATATTTGTAAAAAAAATCATAATAATAATAATATTGTTAATCAAATATGTGCTGAAAAAAATGTAATTTTATTTAGAAATTTTATTAATTTATATTTAAATTAAGAAATATAGAAATTTCATTTAGTTATCCGCTAATCTTAGTAATCATCACTACTATTTATTAAAAATAAAAAAATTAAAATGGTAACATCGGCTGAATTGGAGGATTTATTAATTAGTCATAGTAAACAAATTGAAGAACAACATAAAAATTTATTTTTAAAATATATTAACAAACTAAGGATATTTAGAAATATAAGTCAACCATTTTTATATAGAAATAATATTATACATACATATTATTGTGAAATTAATAATGTAAATATTTGTAGATGTCAATCTTTTTACGAGGAATATTTATTAGCACAAAAGCTTTTTAATTTATACAAACGAATGTTTAATAAATAACAATTAAAATGAAAAACACTTTTTTTTTTATTTTTAGTAAAAATTAAATAATTTTTTTATTTTAATATAATAAAGTTAAATTAAATTAACAAAAGCTTTTTAATTTATACAAACGAATGTTTAATAAATAATAATTAAAATGAAAAACACTTTTTTTTATTTTTAGTAAAAATTAAATAATTTTTTTATTTTAATATAATAAAGTTAAATGAAATTAGCAAAATTTATCACCACTCCTCTGAGCTTTCACCAACATCACTATATGAATATATGTAGGTCGGTAAGAGCTGTTCTAAAATTTTTGGAATTAAAGCAGTATCGGCTTCCTTTTTTTAAAATTTCCGTAACTGCTTCAAATGTTTGTTTACAAACAGGACAAAAATTTTTTTGCCAGGTATTCAAACATATAAAGCAAATATTATGGGAACACGGGAGAAAATAGAAAACTTGCACACTCTTTTCCTCAAAGCATATCGCACAATCTAGAGAACTCATGCAGAAGTCCTCTAGACTGACTTTTTTTGGTTCATCTTTATAAAGATTCAATATTGCCTTTCTAATTCCCGCCCTTTTATTTTTAAATTGTTTCATTTTTTCTGTGTTAAATTTTTCTAATCTTAATAATATTTCTAGTTTTTGCTTTCTCTCATGCTGTAAGGCACTTAATCGTGCCTCAAAATTATCATCATCATCATCATCAATAACCAACTGCGGTGTATTGGTAGTTGTAGGACGTGATGATGATGATGATGGTAGTGATCTTCCCAATGTTTGATGTAGTGCTGGTGGTGATGTTTCTGCCATGTTGTCGTCATCTGACAGCCATACCGTTTCTTGCGAATCCATCATTAATTGTTGTTGTGCTGCTGTTGACGTTGATGGTGTTGGTTCTTGCGAATCCATCATCAATTGTTGTTGTGCTGCTGTTGACGTTGATGGTGTTGGTTCTTGCGAATCCATCATTAATTGTTGTTGTGCTGCTGTTGACGTTGATGGTGTTGGTTCTTGGGAATTCATCATTAATTGTTGTTGTTGTGCTGCTGCTGACGTCGATGGTGTTGGTTGCAGTACGCTATTCGGCATCATCCTTATCCTCTCGATGAGTTCAAAAAATTTCATTGGGTCTCCTCTACCTGGCATTTTGTTGATATTCTGGCTCAGTAAATGTTTATATTAATCTAAAGCATGGGGTTTTTTCTTTTTTTATATAAAATTTAATGCATTAAAAGCATTATATTTTAATAAAGAAATTATAATCATCATCATACAATGTAATAAAATAAAAATAATAGTACACTAATTAGTATTAAATATTTGAAAAATATTTTAATAAAAAAAATATAATCATCATATCTGTCAATCATCAATATGCAATGTAATAAAATAAACAAGTATTGCATTTTTTCTTTATTAAAAATGTATTTCTTTTTCTTAATAGTGCACTAATTTGTATTAAATATTTAAAATATTAAAATCACCAATTGTTCTAATTGGTATTAGTTATTTGAAAAAATATATTATCACCATATCTGTCAATCATCATCATCATACAATGTAATAAAATAAAGAAGTATTACATTTTTTCTTTGCTAAAAAATGTATTTCTTTTTATTAATAATACAAATTGGTATTAGTTATTTGAAAAAATATATATTATCACCATATCTGTCAATCATCATTATCATACAATGAAATAAAATAAACAAGTATTGCATTTTTTTCTTTATTAAAAAATGTATTTCTTTTTCTTAATAGTGCACTAATTTGTATTAAATATTTGAAAAATATTTTAATAAAAAATATATATTATCACCATATCTGTCAATCATCATCATCATACAATGTAATAAAATAAACAAGTATTACATTTTTTCTTTATTAAAAAATGTATTTCTTTTTCTTAATAGTGCGTGCACTAATTTGTATTAAATATTTGAAAAATATTTGAATAAAAAATATATATTATCACCATATCTGTCAATCATCATCATCATACAATGTAATCAAATAAACAAGTATTACATTTTTTCTTAATAGTGCACTAATTTGTATTAAATATTTGAAAAATATTTTAATAAAAAATATTATTATTTAAAATATTAAAATCATCAATTGTTCTAATTGGTATTAGTTATTTGAAAAAATATATATTATCACCATATCTGTCAATCATCATCATACAATGTAATAAAATAAACAAGTATTACATTTTTTCTTTGTTAAAAAAATGTTTATTCTTTTTATTAATAATACAAACTAAAATCGCCGGCTCTCACACACAAACCCACAAATATAATACAATTACCTGATTGGTTGCTCATTATCAGTCAACTCTCTATCACACACCTAATTAGTCAATCCTTATCAGACAACTCAAACACACACGTATTCTCTTCCAGGGCTGGAAACATCAATACTATGTTTAGTGTAGCGAATTACCTGATTGGTTGCTCATTATCAGTCAACTCTGCATCACACACCTAATTAGTCAATCCTTATCAGACAACTTAAACACACACACACACACACACACGTATTCTCTTCCAGGGCTGGAAACATCAATACTATGTTTAGTGTAGCGTACCGATCAACAAACTTAAATGCCGGGCGTAGCGTAGGCATGAGCCACTTTTTGTACTGAAAATACTATCCAGAAGCCCCATAAGCATACTACTTGTATTTTACATCTGACTTGTCAAATTTCCCACAGCAAAAGTGATACATGCCGTGTGAAACATATGAAACATTGTCAGATGACATTTACAGAAGCAAAGTCTGATGAAAAATTTTCAATTAGAGCGTGTTCTATTTTCATCTGACAAGGTATCTGACATCAGCTGTATTAAATTACCAAAAGTGTGGTTTGGCTGAAAAAACATTAAAAAGCAAAGAGCGGTTTATATATTTACGAAAATTGTGCAAAAACTAAGCTGTTGTAAACACTCAGAGGTTATGTCAGATGTAATTGCACATGTACGTGTAAAAGCAAATATTATAAACCGTCTGTAAATTGACAACTTTGACAAACATGCGAAGCTACATATGTCTCACACACCGAACAAGCCATATGTAAAAAACATGTCGTCTAAAGTCAGCATAAGTAAACAGAAAGAGATTACAGAGTTGTTAAACAATATTTTTTAAGATTAACATTTAGGTTAAACTCCTGTAATGTGAATGTAAAATCAGTCCCTAATTATCAATTTTTACCATTTATAGGTATCGTATATATTTTTCTCTATTTTTACTCTTATTTTTATTTTTTTTAAGCTAAGTTTTTGCTTCTCTTGTTGTATCTTTAATAAGCAAGAATTAAATATAAGGTTGAATAAAATTTACCAACATATCAGCAGCATGTTGAAGGCCTCCACTGGAACAAAATCAGGTGGCTGGATCTGTTTAATATTATACATATCTTGCCTGAAGTGTTATGAATTTGCCAAATTCCTTTGTTTATATAGTGTATATGGTCTGCTTAAATCTACAATATTTTATTGGTTTAGTTTTGCTGCTGCGTAGTTTAGTTTCTTTTTCGCCATTTATGTGTATTATTCCTGTAGATAGGGAACAAGGTGTTTTTCCGTTCGCAATATTACTCTAGTTTGCCTGGCTATCGTTAGCGTGACGGATTGTATGCGAGTTTTGTAGTCCTCTCACGGAAACTCTGGTCAAGTGCGTGACAGATTTGCAGGGTGTGCTGTGATACAGGTGCAGAAAAAATGGTATCGCCTTAGAAGTATAAGCGTGTTACGAGTTCTTCTCGCCTTGTCGTCTGCAGGTTTCACAAAGTACAATTGTAGAGCTGCAGCGCCCGCTTAGGGTCTTATGCGTGTCGATTATTGGGCCACACGTTCCCCTTTGAATATCGTGGTAACTGAGCCAAAATGAGAGTCGCTTAAATTATTCGTACTCTGTGCACCTCGGATTAAACAGGATCGTATAAATCTGCTATGAGTTTGACTATATAGAAGAACACCATAGCGTGCATTAAGTAGATGGTCTTCTTTATAAAAAAAATTAAAAATTACCTTCTGAGATGCTGGGTATATCTTGTAGGAAAATATTTAATTGAAATTGCTCCAGGCAAATGTTACGATGGCTGGAATATTACACGCTTTTTTTTGCTTAAATTTTTGCCGGTTATCCCAGATTCAGTCTGGCTTCCTTGAGATGATTATTGAAATAGGAAGTCAATATCTTTCTATCATTGCTAAGAAGTTTCTGGCAAAGTTTGTGTAACGAAATTGCACGAAAATCGTTGTATTTTTAGGTAAGTGCAAGCATGTTACATGCTATATCTGACTACTATAATATTATAGGAGATTGCAATGTCGTAACATACGTTTAGGTTTTAAGTACCATTAAGACACCCTATTTTACCAACCAATTAAAAAATATAACTATATGCGCTGATCTAACGTTTTTATTTAGATATTGGTATCAGGTTTATAAAATCTTGGATTCGATAGCATGACAATTATATTTTCTGTTCACCTTTGACGGCATTCCATTAGGCCATGATAGCTATAGTCAAGTCACGACTTAGTAAATGCCGATTTTTGCAACGATGCGACTATTCTCATCTTTCCTATCTCTCCTTCACACAAAAAAAAATAGAAACAGCAAAAGCACACATTATTATGAAACTCTCTTAAAAACCTTCGATTTACACTTAACTAATGCCGTTTAGATGGATTTACAAATATAAGTATGGAGAATATTTGCCATTCTACCCCACTACGTAAGTATTGAATTCATTTTGCTCTTAATTAAGTTTTTACACTGTTTTCTGCTCTTAGCGGGTTAACCCATGAAGTGCAGTAGCTACGACTAGGACAAGATGCATAACCGAAGTATGGAAACATTGAAATGTACTCTTATCGTAGCAAAATATATGCCAACTTTTGTGAATATGTACATATTTGATAAAAATGTATCTAGTGTAGGTAAAAAAAATATAATACTTTTATAAAAATACAAGGCAAAAACCAATTATACATCTATCTATAAATGTATACCTACGTTAAAATTTATTACGAGGGTCGTACGTTACAAAACCAGATAATTCTATTGTAATGACTTTAAGAATTAGATGGAATCCTAGTGTATATTGTTATGGTCGTATGTCTTTTCCATGAAAGGTACTCAATATTTTTCCCTGAACATTTTCGAGTATGTAGTAATGGTTGCCAATTTTTTCTTTTATTTTTGCTTTTATAAAAACTGGTGCTAACTTTGCGTTGAAACGCTTTTCTAAGCTGCTTTGGGCAAAGTTGTGTTAAAGAACTTCTTGTCCAATAGCGAAATTTTGTGGTCTAGTTCTCAAATTGTACTGGTGTTGATTCCGTTTATAAGCGCCTTTAATAGACTTCTGCAGGTTTTCTCTTATTAGTTGTAGGTGATCTTCCTGGCATAACTCAGCTGATGGCTCGCTTAAAAGTTAAAATTTTCGCAAGATTTTGTACGTTGACGCATGTGCTACCATTTCGAAACGGAATAAGGCGTGGTATGGAGAGCTCTTTATAGATTGATGGTATGCGTTACGAAGGGCGCAACTAATTTCGCTGAGCTTGTCATCCCACAATCTATGGTCGTTTTTAAGATACACTCTAATTCCGGCAAGTATTGAACGATTGACTCGCTCGGATGCGTTCGCTTGTGGGGAATAAAAAGCGGTATATGTATGCTGGATGCCGTATTTGCTAAAAAATGCATTAAGGTCATTAGCCGTAAACTGGCTGCCATTGTCGCTTACAATTGTTTCTAGAATTCCGTATGTGTGGAAGATATGGTGCTCTAGAAAATCTTTAATAACGGAAGATGTAAATTTTTCCAACGGACATAGCCTATGAAATTTGCTAAAGTGATCTAGTACAATTAAAATTCCTATATTACCGTTTTTGCTACGAGGGTATGGCCCAAGCAAATCTATATAGAGCCGTTGAAAGGGCCGTTCACTAACAGTATGGTTCCCCATTAGTGGCTTAAGTGAAAAATTAGGTGACTTGGTGGACTTACAAACTTCACACCTACTAACAACCTGTCGAACATCACGTACCATTCCCGGCCAATAAGAATATCTTCGTAGAAGCTCTAACGTATTACAAATGCCTCCCTGGGCTGCGATTTGGCTATCATGAGCTCGTTTTATGGTGTCCTCTCGTAAATTATTTGGAATCCAAAACTTCCAACATTGCTCTTATTGCACTGGATCGCCGTTATAATGTTGCGTACGATAGTACACGTAGTTATCTACAATTTTTACATCCGGAAACTTATATTCATTACTTTTGATTTTTTCCTTTAAAAGTTTAGAGTCCTCGTCGTTAAAACAATGAGAATTCAAATCTACCTCGGGTTCACAAATTTCTAAACTAGCAATATCAGTTTCTGGAACCCTTGAAAGGGCGTCCGGTACCACATGCTATCTACCCTTCCGGTGACTAATTGAGAACTAATACCCCTGGAGTTTGAAAACCCACCTGGCCAAACGTCCCGTTAGGTCGGGTTGTTTCATCAACCATAACAGTGATGAGTGATCTGTCACAACCTCGTACGCCTGAAGTTCTAAGTAGCATCTGAACCTCTTGATTGCCTCCAGTGCTGCCAAACATTCTCGCTCCGTGACGCTGTAATTACGTTGCGCCGAATTAAGCTTTCAACTCATGTATGCAATCGGACGTTCGTTTCCTTCATCATCCAATTGACCAGAACTGCGTCGATTCCGTAATCACTGGAGTCACGCTGCAAGAAAAATTTCTTGGTAAGGTCATCCAAGTAACCAAATACATAATGCCTTAAATCTGGAGGTATAATTTCATCAAGAAGTCTACACATAGTTTGCGCAGCATTACACAGCCCGAACGGCATCACTACAAAATGGTAGAGTGGTCGTCCGGGTACTGTGAATGCTGTGAGACTCTTGGAATCTTCATCCAGGCCTATTTGCCAGTAGGCGTCCTTTAAGTCTAATTTTGTTATAAGATTTGCTTTAGGTAGCCTTGCAAATATACCTTCGATATTTGGTAATGCATCTTTTTTCGTGACTAAGTTCAATTTTCGCGCATCTAAGCACAGTCTGACTTTGCTCGGCTTGGCAACTAGGCGCATAGGAGAACTCCATGCCGTTGTCGATGGTTCTATCACCCCCAAAGCCAACATCCGATCGATTTCTCCAAACATCAATTTTTCCACCGCCGGGAGACCGGGTAGAATCGTTGCTTTACTGGAGTAGCACTACCTATGTCAATAGAATGTTTAATAAGGCTGGTCCTTCCTAATCCCTCGGAAACAAAACTCGGAAAAAGTTGCAAAACAGCGCGTAATTGTTGCCTTTCGCTCGGTGTTAGTTGGTATGACTTATCCCCCTGTATGCCAGAATCTTGGTCTAAAACTTCAAATTCCCGACACGGTGACATAGGAAGTTCGGACAAAACTCTAGCATTCCCTATGTCTACTAGCCCTAAACTATCTGGAAACAACGTGAAAGCTTTCCAAAATCCACGCCCAAGCTCAATCGTTGAGAAATGGATGGAATAATAAATAATTTAATGCACCTAGTCTTGCCCTTAAAGTAAACCTGAACATCAATCCACCCTAGGACAGACTGCAACTTTCCATCGGTCGTTTTAACCTTTATTTTGCACTTTTTAAAATTTGTCAACTTTGAAAAATCCTGTTGGGCTAGATCAGCTCCTATACAACTTATGTTTGCACCTGTGTCCAACAGCCCGTACTCAGTAAATTCTAAAAATGAAACTATGGCATAATAACGCATATCGTCCGGACTAGAGATAATAGTAGACACTACCATTTTACGCCCTTGCTTTTTCATTTTATAGAAATGACGCAATCGTTTTGTTGACCTCTTAGTCTTTTTACTGGCACTACTAGATAATAATGACACATTAAAAATTTCATTACGTTTCTTAAAGTATCTTTCCCATATTTCGTGATAGGTTAATTTTGCGGATTACGTTGGTTACGCTCATCACCATTTTCTAGTTGATTTGAATAATTGGTACGTTTCAACATTTCATAGTTAGGAATATTATTTATACTATTAGGATGGTTAGAATCCTTATTGGAAGAAAAATGTACTTCAGGTTGGACCTTATTTTTAGGGAATTTATTCTTGTCAAGGGTAATATTTTTATTTAAATTCGATAACTTGTTTTTAGTTTTGGGAGAAATCGTAGCACTTAGGTCTACCTTTCCTCCTTTTGGAGACTCATCTTCCGAAAATTTGTCTGATTTTGCTTCTTTACAGTACACCGAGCACAGTTCGGCTTATATATGTTTTTATCCCCGCACCCATAGCAAAATATTGTTCTCTCGCAAAGACATTCATTCCTCCCAGTGATGTCCCGGTATACCGCAGTTCCAGCATTTGGAGTTATTATTAGCAGCTCGAACTGCATCGACTGAAATTTCATTAGTAGACAAGTCACAGTTAGTAGAGTCTATCTCGTCAGTTGACGCAATTTCCGCAACATGTCGTTTTTGGGAAAATGGCAGATTTTTCGAAGATACGTTTCTACGACCAGACTCGTCGCTGAAAAAATGTTCACGCATCTGCACTAGTTTGCGTAATTGGGGTATTGAGTGCACCGGTACGTAAAGTAACTCTTGCCGTATTTCCGGACGAAGATTTCTGGCTAATATGTTTATTAACTCAGCTTCCGACACAGGACTGGGCAATTTATCCATCATAGCGGATATGGAGTAAAAAACGCATCAAACGTATCGCCTGGCTTTTGCTTCCTATTGCGGACTTCCTCCCTAATGTCAAAAGGAGATTTACATTATTTATATTGTCATCGTATAGCCTCAAATGCAACCCACTCTACACTTTGTACACGTTTGTGGTACCTCCAGTACCAGTCTCTGGCATTGCCAGTTAAAAGAATGTGTAAATGCCGACATATTATAGCAAAATCGCCATTAAACTAATCCTGCGTTAATGATCTTACTCGATATAAAAACTCTTCGATATTCAGTCCATTAGAAGAACCGTAGAATTTCAAATGCCAACTTTGTATTATCGACGTTATTCTATCGGAAGGAAAAGTCCTATTACCATAATAATTAAAGTAATTTGAGGAAGGGGGAGTATTGTTGCCCAACACATTATTCTGGTCTATGTTAGCTTCTTTATCAAATGGAAATGGTATACGGTTTTGGTGAGAATTGAACTCTGTTGAGGTGTACAATGAAATAGTAGATGCTATAATTTTACCCACGAATGTATGCATAAATGAATCTAATTACTCTCATAATATCTCATTCTGGAAGTATGTAATGTCTCCAATTTAAACATATAAGTTATTAAGAATTGTCATGAATTCATATAGAGTCAGTAGCAACTCGTACTTTGTCAAGTAATGTAAAACAAAATAAATCATTTTCATTATTAAAAAGTTATAATTATATTGGTGTTTGGATTGATTAATTTCCCCCATAATACGAGACGAATATTTATCCAGAAAACCGAATCCCAAATGAACATTTAATGGTCCAATCGAGCCGGATCTGGTAAATATTTCATGCATCTTTTACATATGTATGCTGAGGTCTGAAGCAAATTATGCCATCAATTGTCTAACCAACATTCATACATATTGG
This sequence comes from Panzeria rudis, assembly GCA_956483635.1. NCBI lineage: Eukaryota > Metazoa > Arthropoda > Insecta > Diptera > Tachinidae > Panzeria > Panzeria rudis. The sequence continues at coordinate 36,477 of CATQFL010000066.1, read as the reverse complement.
ATCTTCAAAAATTTTTTGGATTAACATTCCCTTAGTAAATTGCAGTGGAACAAAAAGCTCAAAAAAGTTTAAGCAAGCAAGTATTTACAACATAAGGTATGTGTTTAAATAAGTAATTTATATTACACACATCGCACATTGATGTCTACATATATGCACATACATATATACACATGTTTATATAGGTATGTACAATATTTATACGTACATTTATATATAGTATATACCTACTTTGCATTGCGAACCGTTAATTTATTCTCGCCGCTGAAAATTGCCTCAGTTAAATTAAACGAAATCCACATTGATCAACATAATTAAATTGTCTGTTAATTAACAGTGCAACATTATACATACATCTATCAAACATCGTCAACATTCAGAGCTTGGTATAGGAACATACTTGAATTTCAACATAAAATGTATATGTACAAAGTTTAAAATGTATTTTTAAAATAACTCACTTATGAAGTGTATCGAAAAATATTTACGAGAGGAACATATTAACCCTGCATGTTGCCAACAATTAAAATACAAGTTCTTTACTATCATTACATTTGCACATGTACATTCAAAAATAAATAAATTTTTATTTAATCACCGTCATAACAAACCAATATCTGAAATTATCAAAGTATTTATACTCTTTGTCTAATGACAATATTCCCATACATAATAAACCTTTTTTAAAGTTAAATTTTTCACTTTTGATTTTTCTGCCCGTTGGTTTTTGACGTAAGGTAGAATCAAGTTAAATTTCATATATATCATTCCGCATAAAGTCAAAGCTTTACATAATTAAAAAATGTCGGAGCTGAGTGCATTTATAAGGGCATCCGATTGCGTTGTGCAATTCAACGCATATTTTTCTGCTATTTTACCGGGTGACCACACAATCCACACCTTACGAGTTCAGAAAGATGAAATCGTCCACCTTTGGACCGCTTGTCGTGCGATCTATGATTCATTACTCATACAGCTCGAAATTAAAGAATCTAAATTCCTACAGAATCTAAAGATACTAAAGATTCTAAAGCTGACTTGAAAGCGGTGAAAAAGAATTACTTCGGGGCATATGATGCGTATCTGAAGTGCCTGTCAAGGGCGAATGAGTTGATGGACCAGCTATCTACCAACTCGAACCCAGTTTGTGAAAACCTCGAAGCTCAGACTACTGCTACTCCAAATGTCTCCTTGCCACCATGTGATACAGACATTTTTTATGGTGACTATATTACCTGGCCAACTTTTAAAAACATGTTCTCGGCTCTTTACAAAAACAACCCCCGTCTTACTCCAGTGGAAAAATTATACCACTTAATCAAAAAGACACAAGATGAAGCCCGCGACATTGTAAAATCCTGTCCTCTTACAAATGCAGGGTTTGAGATGGCATGGAAGAATTTGGTGGAGAGGTATGAGAACAAAGAGGTGCTCTTGAATGCCCAGTTAAGAACTCTTTTTAGTTTGAAATCCATTCCTAAATAATCTGGGCCATGTATTAAAACACTTCAATGCACAATAAATGATTGTATTACCAACTTATCGTTATTAAATATAAAAACAGATAAGTGGGATGCTATTTTCGTATATCTCTGCTCAACTTGTCTCCCAGATGTTACCTTAGATTTATGGAAACAGCACCATAAATCTAGCCCAGATCTACCTGCTTGGAGTTCAATGGATGAATTCCCGACCTCCAGATATCAGACTTTAGAGTCATTTGCTGACCACCTCGAGTCGACTTTGTTCTATTACAATTAGTTCTCCTAAAGATAAATTATTTGTTGCCCAAGTTGAAGCCTTCGTAGTGAGAAAACTGACTGGTAAATTACCATATAGCTCTCTTCTATCCTCAATCAAATCAACATTTTCAGATCTGCAGATGGCAGATATTGAGACACAGTCACCGCTCAATATAGATCTACTGCTGGGGGGTGATATATATCCACGTGTACTTCGGGAGGGAGTTCGTTGGAGAATGATTGCAATCGTGTGGCCCAAAATACTGTCTTTGGATGGATTGTGACAGGTCAAGTGACCCCTTCCGTTCACTCCCAAACTATTTCGACATTCTATACGGAAATCGAACTTAATCACCAGATGGCCCGCTTCTGGGAACTTGAAGAAGTTCAAATAGCTAAACCTTTATCGGAGGAAGACGCATATTGTGAGGAATTGTATGAAAAAACTACATATAGGAACAAGGAAGGCAGGTTCGTAGTCTATTTACCGTTCAGAAAGGAGTTTCCCATCAGTAAAATTTTAGTCAATTCTCGTAACTGCGCTATTTCCCAATTTCTTCGTAGTGAAGCCTGTCTATTGAGACAACCCACAGCTAAATCTAGCTATGATGGAGTCGTACTAGAGTACTTGACTCTACGGCACATGTTAAGAGTTCACCCCGACTTATCAGCCAATCCCAATACGTCTTACTACCTTCCCCACCATGCGGTAATAAAACCCGATAGCGCCACGACCAAAATTCGTGTCGTATTTAATGCATCGAATCCCACGTCCAATGGTGTAAGTCTAAACGATGTTTTATATAGTGGTCCAGTCCAACAGACTGATCTTATAACCCTTATTTTGAGATGGCGACTTTTTCGCTATGTTTTTTGTGCCGACATCAAAAAAATGTATCGGCAGATATTAGAAAACAAAGCTCACACCCCATTTCAGCGAATTATGTTTCGAAATTCTATGGATGAGGAGCTGTGTGACTACGAAATGCGCACCGTCACTTTTGGCATTAACTGCGCCCCATATTTGGCAATAAAGACTTTGATAGAACTAGCTAAACATTGTGAACCCGAAACCCCGGTCGTTTCTGAGATCCTAAGGAAGTATATGTACGTCGGCGACGTTTTATTTGGATCTTATAACTTAGAAAAGGCAGTAGAAGCCAGAAACGACCTCGTTAAAGTGCTACGATCAGCTGGGTTTTTACTAAAGAAATGGACTGCCAACAACGAGTCCCTCTTGCAAGATATACCACCCGAAGATCTATTAGATCAGCAATTTTTGAAATTATCAGACTCATGCACTTCCAAAACACTCAGTCTCCGGTGGAATGCCGGGAGCGACCACTTCTTTTTTAGTCCCGCATTACTCATCAAAGTAAATGTTTCCACTAAACGAACTGTTTTATCTGAAATCTCAAAGCTCTTTGATCCCGCCGGATGGCTAGCTCCCAAGATAGTAGTTGCAAAACTTATAATGCAACAGATATGGAAAGATAAAACAGACTGGGATGAAGTCATCCAACCCTCTACGTTAAGGTTATGGAAAAAGTTTACTGATGATTACCCAAATGTTGAAGCAATTAAAATTGCCCGCTTCGTTCATTATGAACCCTCATTTTTCATCGAGCTCCACGGTTTCTGTGATGCCTCCGAGCGAGCATATGCCGCTACACTGTACATCCGAGCCGAAGACTTGAATGGACATGTTTATGTCCACCTTCTTGCTGCCAAAACGAAAGTCGCTCCCATTAAGTTTCTTTCACTGCCTCGAAAAGAGCTCTGTGGTGCCGTATTAATGGCTAAAATGTATGAATCTATAATCTCCCAGTTGAATATTGAAAGTTATAAGAGATATATGTGGACGGATTCCACGATAGTACTTTCATGGCTGCAAAAACCCGCTGATAAATGGAATACATTCGTAGCGAACCGAGTATCCTCCATAGTTGATAAATTGGAGAAAGACGTGTGGTTTCACGTTGACTCTAAAGATAACCCGGCCGATCTCGCATCTCGCGGTACTAACGCCAGTGAACTCATTGTAAACGATCTCTGGTGGTACGGTCCTACATGGTTAAAACTTTCCCATTCCGAAAGACCCTTAAAACACTTGAATGAAGAGACCCAGGAAGAATGCCGTTCTATTAGATCACATGTAACCCAACTAGTTGATTCTTAATCCTTTTATTGATTCAGATGGCTTTATGCGAGTAAACGATAGACTTTCCCAGTCCGCCATGCTCACTTATGACGAACGTTTCCCTAGAATCTTGCCTTATAATGGTAAATTCACTCGGTTGTACCTTGAATTAATTCACAAAGCCTCAATTCACGGTGAAAACTCCGCTCTTCTCCGTTTAATGCGTATAGAATTCTGGGTTCCCAAGCTCAAAATCTTATGGTTCGATTATCGATGGCAACCGAACTTCAGTTGGGTTGCCAGTTGCCAAAAATCATATTACGGATGGCAACTGGCAACTGAGAGCTGTCAATTTCAGTTGCTTTTTAGTGCTTTTCTGGCAACCACAAATTTTCAGTTGCCGGCTGGCAACGCAACTGAAGTTCGGTTGCCATGCATAATCGACCCATTAACAAAAGCGGTGGTGCGTAATTGTAAAGACTGTGTTATACAAAGACGTATTCAGAGTAAACAGATTATGGGCGCTCTTCCACCTGAAAGAACTTATTTATCCCGTCCCTTTACTAATACTGGCGTGGACTTCGCGGGACCATTCGACATTAAGTCTTATGCCGGCCGCGGATGCAGGATGTCTAAGGGATACGTTCTGGTTTTCGTGTGTTTCGCTACGACAGCCATTCACCTCGAAGTGACTAGTGAAATATCCACTCCGGCCTTTATGGCAGCGTTTGCCCGTTTCTTTTCCCGCCGTGGCTCCCCCCAAGCGATGTACTCTGATAACGGGACCGCTTTCATTGGCGCTGCTAATACCCTTGCCAAAGATCAGACTAGCTTTCTTTCTAACGTAAAGCAACAGATTATCTCTCAACATCCTTACCAACTGATTGAATGGCATTTCATTCCCCCTGGTGCGCCACATATGGGCGGCTTATGGGAGGCGGGAGTGAAAAGTTTCAAAACTCACCTAAAGAAAGTTTGTGACGCTCAAAAATTTACGTTCGAAGAATTTTCGACCATGCTTATTCGTATTGAATCTTGCCTTAATTCACGACCTCTTGTTCCCATAAGCGATAATCCGTCGGATTTAAATGCTCTAACCCCTGGACATTTCCTGACCGGGGCCCCTCTTTTGGCTCCTGCAGAGCCTGATTTCTCTCAGCAACCGTTGAGCTATGCCAACAGATGGCAAAAATTAAAACTTCTTCACCATCACTTTTCGCTCAGATGGAAAGAAGAATACTTAAAGGAGTTGCACAAGCGTAATAAGTGACAATATCCTCAGCGGGATTACGCTGTCAATGACATGGTAGTAGTAAAACGCGATAATGTGCCCCCAAATCAATGGCGACTCGGACGCGTTGAAAAAGTTTTTAGAGGACCAGACTCGAGAGTGAGAGTGTGCGATGTGCGTACCTCTGATGGCGTTATTAGTCGACCAATCGTTAAACTAGTTCTACTACCTCATAATGAACAACAATAATGCAATATTCGTTTTTTCAGCAACAATGTCTACCCCACCACGACGTATGAAAGTCAACAAATCTGAAGCAGAGATCTCAAAGGACCATCGAAAACCATCAAATCTGACTTCTAGAAGACAAAAGGATTGCCGCTATTGTAACTCAGATCACCCCTTGAGAAAATATCTCCGTTTTCGAAAACTGTCAGGACAAGAACGACGAAAAATAGTACGAAAATATGGATATTGTTTCAATTGCCTGGCATATTCGCATTTCGTCAAAAACTGTAGGAGTTTCGATCGCTGTAGAGAATGCCGTTCGGAGCACCATACCTTACTTCACGTTGATACTAAATTGCGAAATAAGAGAAAGCGTAGACATCGCCACCAAAAACGTCCTAATGATCAAAAGCATCAGCATCACTCTGACCAACAACACGCAACACAGACACAACACAATATATCTCCAAATTCATCTTCTGCAACCAGTAATCCTGGAAGTTTTCCGACAATCGTTATAAATGTATTACCCAAATAGTTACACAAGTAATTTTAGTTCACATTCATTTTTTAGAAAACTATATTGTATGAATTTATCAACTGAATTTCATCTTCTTAAAGTTAGATATTTTCTTTTAAAATATTTTGCTTTAGTGCAATTGTAAAAACTCTACCTGTCTCATCCAACCGACTTGCAGCTACATATATAAAAAATACTGCAACGGGCGGCGGGATGTTGAGGTGTACAATGAAATAATAGATGCTATAATTTTACCCACGAATGTATGCATAAATGAATTTAATTACTCTCATAATATCTCATTCTGGAAGTATGTAATGTCTCCAATTTAAACATATAAGTTATTAAGAATTGTCATGAATTCATATAGAGTCAGTAGCAACTCGTACTTTGTCAAGTAATGTAAAACAAAATAAATCATTTTCATTATTAAAAAGTTATAATTATATTGGTGTTTGGATTGATTAATTTCCCCCATATGTATGGTTTGTCTTATATGAGCATTTACACCAATAGTGTATTTATTAATCGAATCTCTTTGTAGATTACGGTCTAAAGTTTGCGATTGATTTTCAAATGTAATAAGGGGTTCTTCTTCCAAAGTATCTTTATTGTTGATAAATAATGTCGCCTTTGTAGCGTTTACTTTCATCTGTTGATTTTTGTCTGTTTCTTGACTTACGACTCCTGAATTTAGATGTTGCGAAAGTTTCGCCATACTATCTTCTATCATATTTTTTATGACTGCATAATCTATTGCAGGTACAGTTGCTCTATGGGAAGGCGGGGTAGCACTTACAAGGGGAGATATATTGGCACTTCCTATAGAGTCATTCTGCAAATTACGCGTATTACAAGGGTTTTCAGATTGAAAATCTGCAGCAATAACAGAATCTTTTTCATGTGTAGGTGGGGTCATAATATTAGCGCTATTTGGCGCGCTGAAATTTCTGGCAGCGGTTTGTACTTGGTTCTCACCCAGTTCTGAGTTCAGAATACAATTTTCAGCCTCGTTAGAAAGACCTTTGGTTGTGCTTCGTAATTGATAGGTCTTGGGTATGGCACCTTTACCCTTATCTCGGCCATAAACTTCCACTCTTGCACTAGCTTTCTTTTTTATGGTAAATTTTCTTAAGTCGCTTAAAAGACAGGACCGTTTGCAACTTGGACACTCCGAGGATATAGAGAAAAATTCCTCTATACATGGCCTGTGGAATGCATGTGAACAGTCATGAATGATTAGGCAATCTTCCCCTTCACACATTGTCTTCTTGCAAACATGACAGCCTGAAGGGGCAATACTAAGTGCGGCCATAGCTAGTGGCGGGGTGATGTTCCTAGATAGGGGTGAAGTTCTATCTGACGACATTTTATTCTAATGGTTAAATTAAAAAAATTGTATTTCCGCGTTTTTCGAATCGCAACGAAGAATCTCACTCTAACACCAGAACGAAAAAAAAATATCCTATTCAAAAACTGCTAATGAACTAAAGGACTTTCACCGTAGTGCCTAAAACTAGCAAAACTTTTTTCTACTTCAATTATATTTTTTTGTTAAGAAATTCTTATTATTATGGGGGTTTTTTTGTTCAAGTTTTATTTATTTTTATTTTTCTTTTAAACCTAAGCAAATAACAATAATTATGCACATATATGTTATTTAAGTAGATTGTGTAAATTTTTTGTTTGGATTTACGATTTAAAAATGAAATAAGTTCGGAGGATATCTTCTGATAATGAAATAATCAAGCGGTAAAGTAAGTAGAAAATGTTGTTAACTGTTATGGGATGAAAATTTGTTTATGGTAAATTAAATAAAATTTGAGAACTTTTAGAATTCAGCCAAACAGTCATACTAATTTTATATATTTTCTAATTTTCCTTTTCTAAAGGTCTAAGGGTCATTAAAACGTTCGACGACATATTAATGCAATCCACTTACCCTTTAGATGCTGCTTTCTTGGATATGAATTAAGAAATGAAAAGCACATTTTATTTAACATTGCTGAAGTTTGAAAACCTTCCATGTCAATTAAAACCATCCCCGAAAATTATTTACAAATTCAAAACGGTCAGGATACTCGAACTTATAATCCTCAAGTAACTGAAATTTCCAGTAAAGTATTGTAAATTATTCAGGAGATAGCCAGACTATCTATGGCATTATTAAAAACTTCACTTTTATATGAAATCTACACTTATAATTTAACTATATAGATGAGCATCACAGAACTTGTTCGTCCTGGTGGCCCCACGTTGGGCGGCATTTATTGTGGTGTTCCCTGTAAGGGGTTATGCTAGTTGTAGCCCAAGAATAAACTTGTTTGCACATCCGAATGTAGTTAAAGAGGCCTGCGGGAGCCATTTCTATGCTAGCAATACAGCCGGTTGGGGGGTTGGTGTCCTGCTATCACAATACTTTTATTTTAGACTCCCTTTTTAACTATATGGACTAGATCGAATAGAGCTAACAAAAACAAATGCCCCCACTCTATTCACACAAAAATTATAACTTGCATACTCTAACATAAAGTTTCTAGATGTTGTAGAAACGTATGCTTCATAACCCACACCTACCTCTAGTTTCACTGGCAATTCAGTTAAGAAGACGTGAAACCCCATATTCGAAGCTACTTTACCTTATTTGAATCAGTTCATATCATTAAAGAAATCCGTCCCTTCTTAAACTCAGCCGCTCATTTTGAACACTAATTTCAGTTCGCAAATAATTCATACATTTTTATTAACTAATTGTTTCTGTTGGTTTTGTTTACCAATCATTATAATAATTATTACACGAAAAAAAATGTTAAGATCTATTCATGTTCAGTTACATATCGCTGCTGTGTATTGAGTAACTTGTTATTGAGATGAAATTTTCTACTTTTTATTGAAAGTAAGCGTATAATTGTTATTAGAAAAGATATTTACATGGAATAAAAAGTTAATATTGATAAAACTTGGTATTTTACTTGATTTCTGATTTTTATTTTTTTATTAAAAAAAAATTTTTTTTTTTACAAAAAATTTATTAAAAAAGCATAATGAATGCTTGATATCTCAGAAACCAGGAACAATTTCGCGAAACAGTTTTTGGATTCTGAAAGAGGGTATTCAAAATATATATACCTCATGCTTAACTCATTTTTTTTTTGAAAATGGTCGGTGGGCCAAAACAATACTAAGGCCGCGATATGCTATATGTAGGGCTTCCCTACGGTAAATGGAACTGACACAAAACAAGTCACGTGACCGGTCCCCAGGTGGTAGGGACCAGTCCGAGTTCTAACACTTCCTATGAAGTGGACCAGCCACTTTTACATGGGGATGGCTTAGGATGGGGTTAACTGATACTTTGTATGCACCTTGTAACTTGTCTCTGAACTATCTCATGGAGTCCTAATCGGTGTCGAATAATATAGATTATATATAAACATTATTCCAAAATTCAGCTGTAATTATCTATTAATTTATTTTTTTATTGCTACAAATCCAACTAGAAATTGTATTTTATTTTTAAGCGGTGTCTTTGACGGGATTCGAACCAACAACCTTCGGCATGACAGGCTAGTACACCACCCACTCGACCACAGGGGAGCTTATATTTCAATGTTATAAATACCAGTTAAGCTGGAGTTAATATTTGAATATAGTTACGAAACAGGTTCCTGAGTGGCATGGCAGTCTCATTGAAGTGAGACAATTAATATTTTATAGATACTATGTGATAGGCCTTAGATCCAGGTGCATCGAATTTGTTCAGTGCCGTTTACTACAATACTAGCCGGAGTACTAACTAAATTGACTGAAAATGGTTAATATGTGACCATTTACACAATATGTCTTTTTTCATCATTCACTACTCCTTATTTTTGGTACCAAAGTCATTTTCTCAAATCATAGGACGAGTACTTTTGGATCAATTGTCACCAAATTTTCCGCAGGGTTATTACTTCTTAAACAGTAATATAAATGAATTTATATACATGGTCTCTCGTGATCAAGAATTTTATAGCTCCTACCACAGGTTAATTTGTTTAGATTTATAAACTCCGAGTTTTTATATTTATTCTATTTGGTTTGGCAAATTAAACAATTACAAAAGAAATACAACATGATAAACAAAAATTACATTAGTGTTAAAATAAATGATTATTAGAAGTCACAAAAACAAAATGAAACTCTATTTATCTGCATCTTTATTTTAAAAACATTGGCTAATCCATGTGCATACTTGTATGTAAATTTGTAACTCTTACTAAACAGAAAGAGATTACAGAGTTATTATAAATTTTTTTAAGATTAACATTTAGGTTAAACGCCTGTAATGTGAATGTAAAATCATTCCTTAATTATCAATTTTTACCATTTATAGGTATCGTATATATTTTTTTCTATTTTTACTCTTATTTTTATATTTTTTTAATGCTAAGTTGTTGCTTCTCTTGTTGTATCTTTAATAAGCAAGAATTAAATATAAGGTTGAATCAAATTTACCAACATGCTGCTGCTATGGTGAAAAGCAGGTGGCTGGATCTGTTTAATATTATACATATCTTGCCTGAAGTGTAATGAATTTGCCAAATTCCTTTGTTTATATAGTGTATATGTTCTGCTTAAATCTATTTTATTTGTTTAGTTTTGCTGCTGCGTAGTTTAGTTTCTTTTTCGCCATTTCTGTGTATTATTCCTGTAGATAGTTAGGGAACAAGGTCTTTTTCCGTTCGCAATATTACTCTAGTTTGCCTGGCTATCGTTAGGGTGACGCATTGTATGCGAGTTTTGTAGTCCTCTCACGGAAACTCTGGTAATATATAGTTTCCAAGTGCGAGACAGATTTGCAGGGTGTGCTGTGATACAGGTGCAGAAAAACTGGTATCGCCTTAGAAGTATAAGCGTGTTACCAGTTCCTCTCGCCTCGTCGTCTGAAGGTTTCACAAAATACAATTGTAGAGCTGCAGCGCCCGCTTAGGGTCTTACGCGTGTCGATTATTGGGCCACACGTTCCCCTTTGAATATGAGAGTTGCTAAAATTATTCGTACTCTGTGCACCTCGGATTAAATCTGCTATGAGTTTGACTATATAGAAGAACACCACAGCGTGCATTAAGTAGATGGTCTTCTTTATAAAAAAAATTAAAAATTACCTTCTAAAACGCTGGGTATATCTTGTAGGAAAATATTTAATTGAAATTGTTGCAGGCAAATGTTACGATGGCTGGAATATTACACGCTTTTTTTTTGCTTAAATTTTTGCCTGTTATTCCAGATTCAGTCTGTCTTCCTTGAGATGATTATTGAAATAGGAAGTCAATATCTTTCTATCATTGCTAAGAAGTTTCTGGCAAAGTTGGTATAACGAAATTGCACGAAAATCGTTGTATTTTTAGGTAAGTGCAAGCATGTTACATGCTATATCTGACTACTATAATATTATTGGAGATTGCAATGTCGTAACATACGTTTAGGTTTTAAGTACCATTAAGACAGCATATTTTACCAACCAATTAAAAAATATAACTATAACCGCTGATCTAACGTTTTTATTTAGATATCTTTGATTCGATACCATGACAATTATATTTTCTGTTCACCTTTGACGGCATTCCATTAGGCCATGATAGCTATAGTCAAGTCACGACTTAGTAAATGCCGATTTTTGCAACGATGCGACTATTCTCATCTTTCCTATCTCTTCTTCACACAAAAAAATAGAAACAGCAAAAGCACACATTATTATGAAACTCTATTAAAAACCTTCGATTTACACTTAACTAATGCCGTTTAGATGGATTTACAAATATAAGTATGGAGAATATTTGCCATTCTACCCCACTACGTAAGTATTGAATTCATTTTGCTCTTTATTAAGTTTTTACACTGTTTTCTGCTCTTAGCGAGTTAACCCATGAAGTGCAGTAGCTACAACTAGGACAAGATGCATAACCGAAGTATGGAAATATTGAAATATACTCTTATCGTAGCAAAATATATGCCAACTTTTGTCAATATGTACATATTTGTTTAAATACAAAGTCGTTTATTAGCGGCTCTACTGTGTTTTCTTATGCTGACTTTAGACGACATGTTTTTTACATATGGCTTGTTAGGTGTGTGACACATATGTAACTTCGCATGTTTGTCAAAATTGTCAATGTACAGACGGTTTATAATATTTGCTTTCACACGTACATGTGCAATTACATCTGACATAACCTCTGAGTGTTCACAACAGCTGAGTTTTTGCACAATTTTCGTAAATATATAAAGCGCTCTTTGCTTTTTAATGTTTTTTCAGCCAAACCACACTTTTGATAATTTAATACAGCTGATGTCAGATGCCTTGTCAGATGAAAATAGAACACGCTCTAATTGAAAATTTTTCATCTGACTTTGCTTCTGTAAATGTCATCTGACAATGTTTCATATGTTTCACACGGCATGTATCACTTTTGCAGTGGGAAATTTGACAAGTCAGATGTAAAATACATGTCGTCTCAAGTCAGCATTAGGAAGAGTATTTTTCCCTCAAAGTAATTTTCTTTACAACCTTGTTGGAAACCTTTTATAGGTTTTCAACGAGTAAAGCGTTAACGAATCATGAACCTTGTCGGCCTAAGTCAAATTTAGCGAGTGCAATTAAAATTATTACTCATCGGTTCGCCATTTGTAATACATACCAAATTCACCCTTTACAAGGTAATTTATTGAAGAAAATAAATAAAAGAAATCATTCTTTTTTTATATATATAAATCTAAATTCTTGTTTTTTTTTTATCTGAGCCTCAAATCGGATATACGCCGAAACATTGGTCCTCGAGCCGGATAATAATCAACAAGAATTTTCTTTCATTCAAGAATCCCCTTTACGAGGAAGTATTTTCTACACAACCTACATTTTCATCATCATCAATTTATCCCTGCCAAGGCATTAAGGTTAGTAAATTGAATTTAAAGTGATTGTGTGAAGAAAAATAAAATTTAATCATACATTTATTAGTAAATGTGTGTGATTTTTTAAGTAATGTATGTATGTAAAAAGAAATAAATATATCGCATACATATATACACACATAAAGATAATACCGTGTTTGGAAAAAAATCTTATAAAACAGTATCTTTAATAAAGCAACAGGGCTAAGTGCCTTTTGTTACATTTTTTTGGTATATTCCTTTTGTTTAATACCACAATTTTCAAGGCTGGGATTGTTTTCGTGGACGGACGGCCAAAAAAAAATTTTTAATTTTTATAGATTATAGCGTAGTATGCAGCTCTGCCTGAAATTCAGGCTGCCATAAGAAGTATGTGTAAAAAAAACAAGCTGAAATTCAGGTTGGTAAATTTCTTAAAGAAATTTCCGTTTACTAGTACGCAGTTCCAAAAGAAATGTACACGGAATTTTGGCATTTATTGTCTATTACAGGCATGTTATAACAATAAATGGAGAATTTTTTCCGTCAACTGAAACAAAATTTAATGTTCAGACAATTATTTGGCCACGGAATTTTTGACATTTCTAATTTTTCGTACGTTGTAATTAATTTTTAGTGTTTTTGTGTGTTGTAAATTAAAAAATATATAAATTTGTGTGTATGCAAAAAAAATTCTGTATAGAATTCTACACGATTATTTTTCCGTGTAGAAATAAATGCAAAACTCCAAACATGAATTTCAGTGAGAACTGCATACTACGCTTATTTCGCGAAATTATTTAGGTAATTTAATAAAATTGTGTTATATATTGTATGAAAATTAATTTAATTCGTTAAATTAATTTATATTAAAAGTGCGATTTGTTTGCGGTCAAAAGAGAAAAAATTAAAGTGAGTGTTCCAAAAGCAAAATTTCGTTAACACAACATACAATACATATGTACTTAGAAATTTATATACATAAGTACATACACATACACATAGTTTATTAACAAAACATTGAAATAATTATTATATAAATTTAATATTGTTAAAAAAATTAATTGAGTTGCAGTTAAATTTATTACAAATAATTTGTGATAATATCTTTGGTGCGGTGTTTGTGTTAATTCATACAAGATTTATTTATTCTTGTTTTCCTTTTCCACTTGTGTTTCTTACATATTGGTAGTCACCCTACAGTCGGTCGATCTGACATATATTATTGGTTCAAATTAAATAATAAAACCTTGGATTTAAAAAAAAGGAATTTCTTCCCTTTGTGTATTTATTCTTTTAATTTTTATAAATGGCAAAATATTTTGATAATTTTACACGTGCTTCGGATGCAGTATTCAAATTCGAAATGAAATTTAATAAAATTCGTAATGATGTTCATCACTTATTTTCTCTCGAGGTATTGAGTGAAGAACTGAAATCGATGTGGGAAAAGGCCAATACGGCTTATGCACTCACTATCGACGAATTTGAAAGTACCTCGAAAATTAAAACCGAAGATTTAGAAGCTGCCGAGAATAAATATGACAATACGTTTACGATATACGTGCGATGTATGAAAAATATAAAAATTAAAGGGGAAGAATTAAAAGTCAAGATTCCTATTCGTGGTGCTGAAGCTGAGGTAAATGATAATTTTTCTCACAATTTACCACTTCCACCATGCGATACTGATATATTCGGTGGATATTATCTTTCATGGCCAACATTTAGGGATCTTTTCACGGCTTTCTACGTTAATAATAGCCGTCTCAGTAATATTGAAAAACTATGCTATTTAGTTAAACGAACTGGGAAAGAGGCTAGAGAAATTGTGTCAAAGTGTCCGTTGACTAACGCTGGGATTGATATTGCCTGGAAAAATCTTAAAGCTGCTTACGAAAACCCGCGAATGTTGGTCAACAATCAATTAAAAATTCTTTTTAATTTAGAAATCGTATCAAAGGAAACGAGTTCCGCTCTAAAAAATTTACAACGTGGTATAAACGGATTTTTGACTGCTATGTCAGTTTATAAAATCGAAACCACGAACTGGGACCCTCTAATCGTTTTTATGTGCATACAACGGTTGCCTTCGCAAACAGTAGCGCTCTGGGAGCAAACTATAAAGGACAAAAGTGCCTTATCATTATGGAAAGATTTGGACTTATTTTTAACAGAACGAGTTCAAACTTTAGATTGTATACGTGATCTCACGAGTGGCGATACTGGAAATAAAAACGGCGATCGAAAAATAAAAGCTCATGTTTCTACTAAGAGCTCACCTTCTACGTGTGTTTTATGCCCAAATCAAAATCATTTATTACGATTTTGTCGTCGCTTTAAAAATATGTCTGTCTCAGAGCGTTTTTCGACTATCAAAAGGTTTCACTGTTGCGTGAATTGTCTTTCGAAATCGCATGAAGTCAAGGATTGTACAAGTGAACATTTATGTTTTAAATGCAAACAAAAACATCATACAATGCTTCATCGGGAAACTCCTGCGAATAATTCGAGCTTAAATAATTCTAATATTAATTCTTCGGAATTAGAATCACAACTGCCGTCGACATCAGCCAATGCTCACTCTAACTTTAATCGTCAAGTTTTTCACCTCACTAAGAATTCGTCTGTTTTGTTGGGAACTGCTATGGTCTCCATTATTTGCCATGATACTACGTATCCAGCAAGGGCCTTAATAGATCCAGCTTCTGAAGCTTCATTTATATCTGAACATTTGCGAAATCAATTGCGACTTCCGTCACATTCTACGAATGTACAGATTTCCGGTGTTAACAGAGAAGCCTTCACAACTTCGAAGAAAATTTGTAAAGTTAGAGTGGGATCTCCATTGGATCGGCGAATTAACTTGGAGGCTTGTGCACTTGTTTTGCCTTCAATATCAGGTAATTTACCGTCATTTAATTGTCCTTCGGATATTAGAAGTGAATTGCCAAACTTAAAATTAGCAGATTGTAGTTCCCATAAAACTAGGTCTGTAGATCTGTTACTTGGTGCAGATTTATATCCTCAAATTATTCTTGGTGAAGTTCGTCGAAATATTGGTGGATCGTTAATGGCCCAAAAAACAGTTTTTGGATGGATTCTAACAGGTTCACTCGACACTTCAAGGAATAGTTCGATTAATGTTTTTTCAACATCTGTGACCTTTTCTGAAGAAGAGATTTTGGGAGTTGGAAGAAACTCCGAAAAGAAAAATTTTATCACCTTCTGATAAAATTTGTGAAGAAGTTTATAAGAAAATTACTAGTCGGGATTCAACGGGTAGATACATTGTATCGTTGCCTTTTAAGCCAGAATTTCCTCGTGAAATTAATTTGGGCATATCCAGATCCAGTGCAATGAAACAATTTGAGAATAGAATCTTCCCCATCAAAGAAGCCGGAAATCAAAAATATGTATGACGAAGTAATAATGGATTATTTAAAATTAGGTCACATGCGATCTATACAATCCAATAATCAAGCCGTCACAAATTCATGCTATCTGCCACACCACCCGGTGATTAAACCTGAGAGAAAAACTACGAAGCTTAGAGTCGTTTTTAATGCTTCGAATAAGACATCTAATGGCAACAGCTTAAATGATTGTCTTTTTGTAGGTCCTACACATCAGGCTGACTTGGTCAATTTGATTTTACGTTGGCGATTGTTTGAGTTTGTCTTCAATTGTGATATTTCAAAAATGTATAGGCAAATTCGTGTTCATTCATCCCATACCGCATTTCAGCGAATTCTTTATAGATCATCATCGGATGATCAGGTGACAGATTACACGACTATACAAAAAAATTTTCGTCCTTTGTCCTAAAGTTTATTATAGGATTTTTCGGTTAATTATGCACAAAAACGAAAAGAAAATACCTTTTTTTGGTATAAAGTTTGCTTTTGTGATAGTTATAGTAATAATACTCATTTTTGATTTTCTTTTATAAATTTTAATTAATTTTAATACATTCAAAAATACCGCGCGATCAGACTTGGGTTTTTACGTGCACATAGTGCCAATAGATGGCACTCAAGTGATAAACAACGATCAGGTGTTTTGTACAAGTATTAAAAAACTTAAAATGTCGTCGCAAAAGTGTAAATATGATGCAGATGCATTTTGCTATATACATATGTAAGTGGTCAATTTATTAAAGTTCGAGACGTAAAATACGAACTAAAGACATCTCACGTCCTCTGCGAAGGGTACGAAGCATATTTTGGCTGTCCTGTACGGTACCAAGACAAGCGATGGGCCCCACATTTCGCTTGTAGTTATTGTACAAGATGTATGGAAGGTAAGCAATTTTCAATTAAGCGGCGAATTAAATATTATAGATATATTAATTTTTATTACTATATATTAGGTTGGTATCGAGGTGATAAAAGGTCCATGAAATTTGCAATACCAAGGATCTGGCGAGAACCCAAAGACCACGTCAATGACTGCTCCTTTTGCATTGTGAATCCGAGTAAAAGACGTAGAGGTAAAAATGCAAAACCTATCGAATATCCTGACCTTGAATCTTCTTCTGCTCCAGTTGCACACGACCTGACACGACCAATACCTGAGCCACCGAAAAAATTATCGCAGGAAAGTATCTCATCTCTAAGTTCTAATAAAAGTAATTCCTATAAGGAGTTTTCACCTACACCAGAACAACCAAAACACCATCTCATTACTACAGAAGATTTTAACGACTTGATAAGAGATTTACATTTGGCAAAAAATAAAGCAGAGCTTCTAGGCTCTCTCTTAAAACAGTGGAACTTGCTTGATGATGTCAATATCACGGATCAGCGGACTAGGCATGCGGATCAGCGTTTTTCACAAAAGAAGATGGACTTTGTTTTTGCAATGACATAAAAGGTATGTTCGAAGAAATTAGCATACCCTGTGTTCCTAGCAAATGGCGTTTATTCATTGACAGCTCTACAAAAAGCTTAAAAGCTGTTTTATTACACAACGGAAATATATTCCCATCTCTTCCAATCGCTCACTCAGTTCATCGTAAAGAAAATTATGAAAGTATAAAAATCTTGCTTGAATGTGTAAAGTATCGCGCGTATAACTGGCAGCTGATTGGAGATTTTAAAATGGTGGGGTTTTAATGGGAATACAGAGCGGAAATACAAAGTATCCGTGCTATCTGTGCTTATGGGATAGCAGAGCGGATGCTGAGCACTATATTCAACGGTCATGGCCTGTAAGAACAGAACAGAAAAAAGAAAAAATGTAAAATTTGAGCCGATTGTTGAAGCAGAAAAAGTGTTAATGCCACCTCTGCATATTAAGTTAGTGTTAATGAAATAATTTGTAAAAAAAAACTGGATGAAACTTGAGGAGCTTTTGGATACTTGAAAAAGTTTTTTTCGAAGTTATCAGAAGCAAAAGTTAAAGCTGGGGTTTTTGTTGGTCCGCAAATTAGACAGATTTTCGCCGATGAAAAATTTCCAACGTTGCTGAATCGTACTCAAAAAACGAGTTGGAACAATTTTAAAGCAGTAGTTTCTGAATTTTTAGGAAATAACAAAGCTGAAAACTACGAAAAGTTAGTTGAGGATATGCTAAAAAATTTTAAGGCCATGGGCTGCAGGATGTCATTAAAAGTAAATATGCTGCTCATTTAGATAAATTTGAAAACAACATGGGAGCGTATTCAGAAGAGCAAGGAGACAGGACACTACGAGCTTCGAACAACGTTAACAAGGTCAATACAATGAAAACATGATGGGAGACTATGTTTGGGGTTTATTAAGAGAAAGTACTTATGAACACAAAAGAAAAAGTAAAAGCGTGCACTTTTAAATTATTTCCCACTACTTTGTAATTTATTTTGACAGTAAAACTTAATTGAAATAATAAACATATTTATTTGAATGGTTTCATCTTCAATTAAAAATTAGAACCACAGATTTTTAAAAATATCGTTCAATCGGTCTCCTAAATACAAAAGCAAACTTTTTCATGCCAGATATTTTTTTTCGTCTAATTACGACCTAGCATATCGAAATTGTATGGTTTAAAGTCAAGTCAAATTTTGTGTTGACCCGTGTATGAATTGCAGACGGTAACCTTCGGTTTGAATTGCGCGCCCTATTTAGCAATCCGTACTTTTTTGCAATTGGCTGATGACTGTGAAGAGCAATTCCCCATAGCTGCAGAAATCTTGAGGAAAGGAATGTATGTTGACGACGTGTTATCCGGAGCTCATGATGTTTCAAGCGCTTTATTGGCTAGGGATCAATTGACTGCTGCCTTGTTATCCGCTGGATTCGAACTTCGGAAATGGACAGCAAACAAACGTTCGATTTTGCAGGGACTACCTATAGGTCATTTAGTAGATTCACAGGTTTTGTCGTTTGAAGAATCGAGTTGCTCAAAAACTTTAGGGATTTTTTGGAATGCGCAATTAGATTCATTCTTTTTTAAAGTTTTTCCTCTCGAGGTGAAATCTGGATATACGAAAAGAGAAGTATTGTCTAATATAGCTAAATTTTTTGACCCGGTTGGTTGGCTGAGCCCGGTAATTATTAAAGCGAAAATGATAATGCAACGCATTTGGCTGAATAATATTGATTGGGACGATTTTCTTCCTGCTTCAACAGAAAAGGAGTGGGTACAATTTTTCGAATCTTTTAACCAAATAAACTTCATTCAAGTGCCAAGATGGGTTAATTATTATAAGGGTTCGACCACTGAAGTTCATGTTTTCTCAGATGCATCGGAGAAGGCATATGCGGCGGTAATATATATTCGTACGGAAACTCCAACAGGAGAATTTCATACACATTTATTGTCGTCAAAAACAAAGGTAGCTCCTCTTAAGTCTATTTCATTACCACGTCTTGAGTTATGCGGAGCAGTGCTGGCATCAGAGTTATTAAATAATATTCTCAGGGAAATTGAAATCCCTATTAAGCGCGTATATTGTTGGACAGATTCGACTATTGTGTTGGCTTGGTTGCGAAAAACGCCAAATGCATGGACTACTTTTGTCGCATCCAAGAAAATACGGGAAATCACAATTGGTTTCATGTTCGTTCTGAGGATAATCCTGCCGACTTAGGCAGGCGGGGGGTAGATCCGCTCACTTTATCGAACAGTGAACTCTGGTGGCATGGCCCTTCATGGCTGTGTAAAAATAAAAATCAGTGGTACCACCATGCCTTTGAAAATCTAGACACGGATATAGAAAGTAGAAAATTGAAGGTACATGCCTCGTTTTTTCGAAATTTGAGGATATTTTAGAAAGATTTTCATCTTTGGACATGGCAATGCGTGTGATTGCGTATATATTTAGATTCTTTCATTCGACACATTCATCCTTTAAAAATCGTTTTCGTTATGCGTCTAGTCTCGTTTGTAGTGACGAACTCAAAAGGGTAAAAGTACGTTTGGCTATCGTTGCTCAAAAAGCCTTTTATGCAGAAGTGTACAAAAGTCTTTTAGATAAGAAACAATTGCCTGTTAAAAGTTCGTTGTTACCTTTAAATCCCTTTTTGGATGATCAAGAAATAATGAGATTGAATGGTCGATTGGTAAAATCATCTTCATTGTCGTATCGCGAACAATACCCTATAATTTTACCATATAACTGTCGTTTCGCGAGGCTTATGGCAGAATTTATACATTTGCTTACCATTCACGGTGGTAATCAATTAAAGTTGCGAATATATCGGTGTGAATATTGGGTACCAAGATTACGAATTTTAATTCGTACGGTAATTCACAAATGTAAACGTTGTATAATTGATCGACAACGTACTTGTAGCCAAATAATGGCAGCGCTACCCTCTGAGCGTACTACAATTGATAGACCATTTACAAATACAGGCGTTGATTTCGCAGGACCTTTCGACGCAAAAAATTACAACGGTAAATCTTGTAAAAGTACAAAAGGTTACGTGTGCATTTTTGTTTGCTTTTATACGAAAGCTATACATTTAGAAGCCGTATCAGATTTATCAGCTGATACTTTTCTGGGGGCATTCAATAGATTTATATCTAGAAGAGGTTGTCCTCAAACCATTTTTTCGGACAATGGTACCAATTTCGTTGGAGCGTCAAATGAACTCGCAAGGGACTTTCAAACTTTTCTAAAAGAATGTCAAGCTAGAATGTGTTCCACTTTTGGACACAAAGGTTTAACGTAGCGTTTTATACCGGCAGGTGCTCCTCATATGGGCGGTCTTTGGGAAGCTGGTGTCAAAAGTTTTAAACTTCATTTTAGAAAAGAAGTCCAATCTTGTCGTTATACTTTTGAAGAATTGTCTACAATTTTAGCAACAATAGAGGCGTGTTTAAATTATCGCCCGTTATGCCCTATGCCTGATAATCCTAACGAACCTGTCGCATTAACACCAGGACATTTCTTGATTGGGTCGGCTATTTTGGCACCGCCAGAACCGACAATATTTGATAGTCCAATTAGTGTTGTTAATCGTTATCGCAAAGTTAAGGCTTTAATTCATCAATTTTGTCGGAGGTGGAAAGAGGAATATCTGGTGAATTTACACAAACGCTACAAATGGCAACATCCTCAACGAGATGTTGCTCTAAATGACTTAGTTGTTATAAAAAATGAACAATTACCTGCCACTTTATGGAGATTAGGAATTGTAACAAAAATTTATACGGGTGCTGATGGTCACGTTCGTGTTGCTGACATTCGTACTCAAAATGGTATAGTTAATCGACCTATCGCAAAACTTGTTGTTATTCAGGAATCATAGGATTTCAAATCACTTTTTTTTCTATCAATTTACATTTATTAACCTATATTTTCCTAGCACAATGGAGTCTACTACTACACCCATGTCCGAATTGTTTGAGGAGGGTCTCTTAGATTATGAAGATGCGATGGAAATCAACGATTCTGTAGTTCCATCTAGTACGGTCTCTTTGGAGTCATCTGAAAGGATCCCATCCGACACACCGGATTTGGTTTTGTGCCCCTCTTTGGCAACGGCACCATCTGTGCAAACTTTAAAAACCCAATATAACCCAACCACAGAGCAAGTTGAGGTACCATCCCTGGGGGATGTTGTTCGGGCTCATGACGCGACTGTGAATTTGCCGGCTTCGTCGTCAAGTCTGAATCGAAAAGGGTCAAAATGCCCCATTTGTGGAAAAAATCATCCTTTGCGATTTTGTTATAAATTTCGCGACATGAGTCTGGAACGCAAACTCCGGATGGTGGCTGTACACCGTCTTTGTTGTCGGTGTCTGTCAAGCAGTCACGTGGGGAAAGAGTGCAAAAGTTCTGCAACGTATAAACATTGCAAGCAGCCCCATAACTCTCTTTTGCATGAGCACAAAAACAAAACAAAAAAGGAACAGAAAGCTTGTGCGAAACCGGAAGCAAAGCCGCCGTCGATCGCCGTTCGGCAAATCATCTCGTTTGCGCCCACTATTCGGCTATACCTTATCCAAGGTCGCTCAAGGATTCCGCTCCGTGCTGTTTTGGACGCTTGCTGTCAAAACAGCTATATATGTAAAGATGTTGCGCATAAATTAAAATTGCCTTGTTATAAGGTAAACAACGACCAATATTGTCGTATTGATTTATGTTCTATTAACGATACTTCGCAAAAAATTTCTGTTTCCGCGCGGCTTCATCAAATGAAAGGTATAAAAACGCCTCCAATCTCTGTTTCGGATTCCATTTTGGAATCTTTTCAAGGTCTACAACTAGCTGATTCAAGTTTCAATCACGCGGGAAATATAGGTTTTAGGGCCTGAGGTCATGCCTTTGATCATGCAAGGGAGAGTTCAATCCAGCCCGGGGCTTCCACTTGCTCAATACACTTTGTTTGGATGGGTTATTTCGGGTATCTCGCCGTTCTAAAATACAAAATGTGTATATCGGTTTTTAAATCGCAACAGGGGTCCTTCATGACCCATCTTCGAATCAATAAAACCATCAGGGATCCTTAATGATCCACATTTATTTATGAAAATATGTAAAAAAAACTTTATTTTATACAGTCCACAGGAGTCCTTAATGGCTCACTCAATTACCTTATATTATACATTCCACAGGAGTCCCTAATGACTCAATTTATTTGTTTTATAACCATCAGGAGTCCTTACTGGCTCATATTGTTCTTGCTATGCTTACTTCAGTTGCAACTTATATTGTTGTTGCAAGGAGGCCGGCAATGTTTAAATACAAAGTCGTTTATTAGCGGCTCTACTGTGTTTTCTTAGTAAGAGTATTTTTCCCTCAAAGTAATTTTCTTTACAACCTTGTTGGAAACCTTTTATAGGTTTTCAATGAGTAAACCGTTAACGGATCCTGAACCTTGTCGGCCTAAGTCAAGTTTAGCGAGTGCAATTAAAATTATTACTCATCGGTTCGCCATTTGTAATACATACCAAATTCACCCTTTACAAGGTAATTTATTGAAGAAAATAAATAAAAGAAATCATTCTTTTTTTATATATATAAATCTAAATTCTTGTTTTATTTTTTTTATCTGAGCCTCAAATCGGATATACGCCGAAACAATATTTGATAAAAATGTATCTAGTGTAGGTAAAAAAAATATAATACTTTTATAAAAATACAAGGCAAAAACCAATTATACATCTATCTATAAATGTATACCTACGTTACAATTTATTACGAGGGTCGTACGTTACAAACCCCAAAACGTTACTCTGCGCAAAAAAACGTTGTATATCACCTGATAGGCCGCAAAAAGGGCTACATATCCTCATCATTCGATTTTTCCTACAAAGTTAGTGTTTTAAACAAAATTTTTTCTACAAAGTTAGTGTTTCAAATAAAATTTTTCAAAAGCTATTTTCGAAAAATTTTTCTAGCTTGGTTTTTGGTTTTTAACTCCCAAACCTGACTCTGCGGAAAAAATCGTTGTATATCACCTGGTAGGGCGTAAAAAGGGCTACATTTCCTCATCATTAGATTTTTCCAACAAAATTTTTGAAAAACTGTTTTCGAAAAATTTTTTTCAAGCTATTTCTCCCAAGCCTGACTCTGCGCCAAAAAACGTGCTATACCACCTGATAGAGCGTAAGAAGAGAATGTTATATATAAAAATTGGGGAAGTGAAGTTTTCATATATATATCGCGACCTTAGTATTGGTTTAGCCCATATGCCAAAAAGTCGGAATGGAGAAAAACAACAAAGAAGATTTACATAAAGTTTTCTTAAAATATATCTAATAGAATTTTTTTGTATTCTCACCACTTCTTCCGTCATATGTTTGGAAGAAAAATGTACATTTTTGTGAACTTTCATCAATCCGATTAGAAATTAACATCTTTTTACTGAAAGTAAAATATCTTGCTGTGTGCCTCAGTAACCACTTTTTTTATTTTATTTGTAAAAAGTAGCTTTTGTTGCTCCATGTGTATACTAACTGCGGTATATTGAGTAACTTGTTATTGAGATGAAATTTTCTACTTTTTATTGAAAATAAGCGTATATATGTTATTAAAAAAGATATTTTCAGGACTTAAAAATTTAATATTGATGAAACTTGGTATTTTACTTTATTTCTGATTTTTATTTTTTATTTAAAAAAATTTTTATATATATTTTCCAAAAAATTTATTAATAATGATGCTTGATATCTCAGAAACCAGGAACAATTTCGCGAAACAGTTTTTGGATTCTGAAAGAGGGTACTCAAAATATATATACACCCTACTTAAGTCAATTTTATTTTAAATGGTCGGTTGCCAAAAACAAGACTGAGGTCGCGATATATGTAATTTTCCACTTTATTTCTGAAATTATATAACCAATATCGGTATCATTTTAAAGCTTTTGAATTGACCTTTCTGAATATTCAAAATTTTTTTAAATTTCTTAACCCATTACGAAGCGGGGATAAGTTTCCGAAAAATCAAAAGTTTGGCTTAAATCTAGTTTAGCCAAGTTGGTCCAAATGAAAAAAATAGCCTATCTTATAGAAAATTTAAAATAAGTAGAAAATATCAAATAAATAAATTGGCGGCAACCCATATTTTCCGAGTTATGGGCGTTTGAAGTTTGCGTATATAACTGATTATACGAAGAAATTTTGTGTTAATTAGTTTAGATTGTCTGTGTAGCTGGCCTTCGACCGGACTTAAGGAGTTTTCTATGTATGTAGAATAGTGGCTTCGCTGAGTAAAGATTCTCTGCATAGCCAGATCCATATAACGGTACTTAACCATGTATATACATTTATAGAGAATATTCCAAGTTTCATTTGCTATATACATAAAAGCCATCGGCAATGAAATACGGAAGTCCCATAATTTTACGTAATTTTTATTTTATTTGAACTAATAGGTAAAGTCTGAAAAAATTTTTTTTTTTATTTTTTTTTATTATTTCGGCTTTCTAGTTCAATAATTGAATTAATGTAAATTCAAATTATTTTTATTAAGAGTGGAGTGCTGGAATATTCAAATCAGATTAGCAGAACGGATCAGTACTACTGATAATTTGTTTTTGAAAATCGATAGGCCGATTTGGCAGAATTTCCTCATATTTTTGCTCCAATTTTTAGCTAATAGTTCATTAGTGAATACCTGTTCGATGAGACAAGAAGAAACATTTACAGAAGAGGAAAAAAACTGAAACAAAGCCAAGGAAAATGTAAGTATTATTTTGTAAATTGTAAAATAAATTTTATAAATATTTCTTTGGTTTTCAGGAGTCGCAGATGTATAATGGGTTGCCCACAAATGGACCGTCTTCATCGCTTTCCGAAGGAGCAGTCAAGGTTAGTTCCTAAAATTACTGTGTGATTAAAATAAATTTTATAAAGCCGGAAAGTTGGTTATTGAACTGAGGCTATTCGTCTTAGCATATGTAACTATTTCCGGCTTTACTTCCAATTGGTAAAAAGCCAATTGGAATTTGTTGTGTTAAAAGGTCTTTACAGACATTCGTGCCGTGCCGTGTCAGTTCAATGTAAATTAAAATATCGTCTCGTTAGTTCCAAACGGAGGTGCTTGCATACGTCCGGCACAGTGCCGGACTTTTACTATAAGTGCTGTTTTAGCGCCCGTTCCTTGTTTTTTGTTTTTCATTGACGATTTAAAGTTATTATATAAGTTGTGTTAGCTATGGTGGACAAAAATCGAACGCGAACGTACAACGGGTGTGTGTGAAATAGTGTCGACGCTGATTTCCATTGAGACTGAACTGATACGGTATGGATGTATGTATGTAGACATTAAAATTAAAGCAAAGTTATTGCAAGTTTACAAGTTTTGCCAAATGTGGAAATCGGTGTTTTTCAAAAATCTTTGTAACTTTTCCAATTTCTAACCGATTTTCAAAATTAAAGGCTTATTTTATTTCATATAGAATATGCTTTCAATTTAACTGAAAAAAGAATCATGGTGAAGTGCAAAATTTTGAAAAAAAGACATCCAATTGAAGTTTATTTTAAAAAAATTAAGTTTATTTAAAATGAAGTTTATTTAAAAAACAATATATATTTAAAAATATTCTCATTAAATTTATTATTCATCTATAGATCAGCTTTTTCAGTCTGACATAGATTTCTGTGCACTTCCGGTGGCCAACTAGTCATCCAACAGCCTTGTAGGGCTCAGAATGTTGATTTGCTTCTACACGGTATGTCTAAAATAAATAATAAAAAATAAAATTTTAATAATAACATAAACTTTTTTATTTTCACTTAAAAAACGTACTTACCGTGGATTTCCTTCCACTTCCGGTGGCCAGTTAGTTGGCCAACAGGTCAAAAGCCTTGATGGGTTTGACATTCAGGTCTTCTTTTATACGGTATGTCTACAATAAATAATAAAAATTAACATTTTAATAAAAACATAAACTTTTTTATTTTCAGTCAAAAAACGTACTTACCATGGATTTCCTTCCACTTCCGATGGCCAGTTAGTTGGCCAACAGGTCAACAGCCTCGTCGGGCTTTATATGCCGGTATTCTTTTCCACGGTATGTCTAAAATAAATAATAAAAAATAAAATTTTAATAATAACATAAACTTTTTTATTTTCAGTTAAAAAAGGAACTTACCGTAGATTTCCGCCCACTTCCGGTGGTCAGTTAGTTGGCCAACAGGTCAAAAGCCTTGATGGGTTTGACATTCAGGTCTTCTTTTACACGGTATGTCTACAATAAATAATAAAAAGTAACATTTTAATAAAAACATTAACTTTTTTATTTTCAGTCAAAAAACGTACTTACCGTGGATTTCCTTCCACTTCCGGTAGCCAGTTAGTTGGCCAACAAGTCAACAGCTTCGTCGGGCTTTATATGCCGGTCTTCTTTTACACGGTATGCCTGAAATAAATAATAAAAAATAACATTTTAATAAAATCATTAACTTTTTTATTTTCAGTTAAAAAAGGAACTTACCATGGATATCCGCCCACTTCCGGCGGAGAATCGGTTGAACAACAGGTTGGCAGACTTGTTGTTTATTGACAAATGTCACTTCACAACACATTTTAGTCTATTTTCGGGGGCCAACTGGTTCTGCAACAGGTTAGCTGTAATCAATTTTTTTGTCTACTTAGTATATAAGAAAATAATTAAAAATTAATTCCAACCTTTCGTTGTCATTTCAGATAATCCAGGAGTACTTACTCTCACTCGTCCAATGCAGCCGTGATGTGGTCAGCTATCCACCAACATGCGCCTGTAACTTAATAAACAAATAATTGTAAAAAATAAGTTTAAAAGCATATTTTTTCTTTACAGCTTATACTCACCAATTTTATAAATAAAAAAACATTTAATTTTATTTAATCTGTACATAATTTGTGTTATTTTAAATATTTTTTAATACAAATAAAATTTTTTTCAACAAAAATTTTTGTTTGTTTACCTTTTTTATTTTGACTGAATAATTTTTTTCTGAACATTTGGTAATGTATAGTTGTTGCTTTTTTCGCATTGTTTTCAGGATGCCACATATATTTTTAATCCTCACAAAATGGGGTTAAAAAACACCTGATATGGCCCTTTGACATACGTCAGTGTTGCCATCCATAACTCGGAAAATATGGGTTGCCTTCAGAGACTTGCGCCGAGGGGTTTTGATCGGCGGCGGCTGGCTGGGAAAAAATAGTCGGCGGCGGCTCAAATTCGGCTGAAAAACGGCTGAAATCGGCTGAAAATGCACATAGATATTTACTAAAAGTGAAAATTTTCATTTTGTTTTTCTTTTTCATACAAATTCTTCACCAAACAAAATGCATAGAAATTAAGCATTTCTTTTTTGCCTCTCAAAAATTTTTAAAATTTTTATGAAAAATAAAGCAAATTTATAAAAAAATTTGTTGCTCGTGTGGTCGCAGTAGGCTTGCAAGCCTTGCTTTGGCTTGATTGTCAAGCCTTTTTAAGGCTTGTCCAGATTCAAGCTAAAAAGCTATTGGCCAAGCTAAAAATTTATTTCTCTTCTGTTCGAAATTTTATGCATGAACATCAATTATATATTTTACCGTTGGAATCTAATTCATGAATCATGCTAGAATTATTCGGATATAATAATAAATAATAATTTATGCATATTGAAACAAACGTCTATACCTCATTTATTTTCATCATTATAAATGGCAAGTTCTCTATAGGAAAACAGATAAGATATAGCAGGTTATTTTTCAATATAAAGTTTGACATTTGTCATGATGAAAATTTATCAGGTATAGAAAGTGTAAAGCAATGCGAATTTTTAACAGGTGGCCTTATTAGTAAAAATGAACTTTACCAAACTCTATGTAAAAAAACTAAATAACTATTTATGTATGCATTTCACGTGATAGATTGGTAAAGTCCAGTTGTTGTTGTACTAATAAGGCCACTTGGTATCAATACGCTTTGGGGTAAAGGTTACAATGAAATAAATTAAAATGTAATTTTCACTTTTGCAAAAAACTGTCGTACCTTTATTAAAAATAAAAACCTTGTTGTTGGGAACTATTAATGGAAATTCGTCGAGTCTATAGAAAATAATAAATTATATACAGATTAAGAGCTTCTTCCCAAAGATATTTCTAGTGACTAAATATGGTCTAATTCAAAAACTGGACGAAGAGGACATCTTCATAAATTAACTTCGTTTGTTTTTTCGATTCCTATTAATAATGCGTTTGTAAAGAAAGAAAAATAATGTAATTTCCCGAATTAATGATAAGAATTAATTTTAATGAAAATTTAATTAAATAAAATAAATTTTTTTGCAAACAAATTAAAGTAAAGAAATAGCAAATTTATGTGGGAAAAAACTAAAATTCTTATGAAATAAAAAACAGGACCCATTTGGAAGTAAGTAATATAATCCAAATAAAGAAAAAAATTTTCAACTCGAATCGTAAATGGAAGATCCCTGAAGGAACACATAAGAAATACAAACGAATTGATAACCTTTCTCCTTTTTTTGAAGTCGGATAATGAATATTTATTCTTTTGAATAAGTTTGAGTAACTGTCAAGATTTTTTTGGTATATCAAGCTTTTTCGCAATTTGGATCTGGCAAGCCTAGGTCGCAGAGTAATGCATACAAAAATATTTTTCTTCATCTTACTCTACGTCTCCACCTAACCATAGACTACTAACTAGACCCGTCACTATACAACAACATTACGAAGATTGTATGAGAGGGAACGCAAATCTTATTTTATAATGTGGTTTCTAATTTGACTATGTCCTTCATATTATCTTAGTAAGAGCACTTTGCATGTAAAACTGCACAACACATGATAACAGCATTTTTTAGCTGTCAAAAGTGAGTATTCTCTTCTATATTATGTGCACCTAACTTGATATGCTGTTGTAACTTGAAGTTATGACTGCGTTGTTAAAACAATTGCACTAACAACTATGTTATAACCATGATCCAATAATGCAGGTCTGTGCAAGAGATCAGCTGAAGATCAGCTGCTCCTTTGTTTTTATGCCGAGGTTGTCAAACTTCATATAAAAAAAATATAAACAATATTTTTTATATATAGTTATTTTGACAATTTCAGGAGGAAGGCGTTTTTTGCACTGCTGCACAGATCTGTATTATTGGATCATGGCTATAACCTGAAAAAAAACATTAACTTGAGCGATCTACACTTAAACATAAACTTGAAGTTAATGTTAAGTTAGGTGTAGACTGCAAATTACTAAAATAATGCTTAAACAAAAATTATGAAGAAAACCATAAAAAAGTAGAAGCGGAAATTAAAAAAAGCAATCGACGGATTATTTTAAGCCGTTTTTGAGCCGATAAACGATCGTCGGTGGCGGCTTCCAGTAAGCCGATTTTAGCCGTAAGAAAAATCGGCGGCGGCTGTGGAAATTAATCGGCGGCTCGGCTTAGCCGCGGCTCAGCCGTCTCGGAGCAAGTCTCTGGTTGCCTTAAACTTTTTTATTTAATATTTTCGTCTTGTTTCTTAATTTCCAATAAAATGGAAATTTTTTTCTTGTGGAACTAGGCTAAACTTGATTTAAGCCTTAACCTAACTACATTCATGAAAATTCACACAAATTTACATTTTTCTTCAAAGCAGTCTTTGAAATAAAAAAAGTCGTCGATATACATAAGTATTTTGAGAAAACATCAGCAATCTACCTGGACCTGAGTTACAACCCGATCTGCTCCAAGTCGGCGGTTGGCCGCCACCTGTTCTTTTCTCCAAAAATACTTTTATTATGGAATATTACAATTATTAGGTAGAAAATTTTTTTTCAATATTTGAATTTTACAGAATTTTTTCAGTATATGTATTATCGTTCAAGCCAACAATTAAGCCGCCGCCGACTCATCGTTATAAGCGCCGCTGCCGCCGACCAATATTGTCCGCTCCACCGCCGCCAATGAAAAGGTCTCGGCTTTGAACTCCGGCCTGGACGTGCAGAAACGCTATAACATAAAGTAAGTGTGCCAAGATAGCGTCGAAAAAATAATATCGATTTTGGGTATAAGAAACCGGGATAAAATGGGGGAAATTTATGGGTATTTTCACATTATGTGACTTCGATTTATAGAACTAAAATCGTTGCTGGATTTTTCCCAGGAGCATAGTAGTTCCGACCGCCTATTCATCTATGGAACATGAAAAAAAACTTTTTAATGGACAAAATGCGCCAATCGTGCCAAAAATCTGCAGAGCCGTTCCTGAGAAAAGTGGGGTTTTCCAAAATGGCCAAAAAAATCGTTGCTGGATTTTCCCAGGAGCAGAGTAGTTCCGACAGCCCATTTGTAAAAGGAACATGAAAATAGACACTTTAATGGACAAAATGCGCCATTCGTGCCAAAAATCTGCAGAGCCGTTCCCCAGAAAAGTGGATTTTTCCAAAATGGCCAAAAAAATCGTTGCTGGATTTTTCCCAGGAGCAGAGTAGTTCCGACAGCCCATTTGTAAAAGGAACATGAAAATAGACACTTTAATGGACAAAATGCGCCATTCGTGCCAAAAATCTGCATAGCCGTTCCCGAGAAAAGTGGGTTTTTTCAAAATGGCCAAAAAAATCGTTGCTGGATTTTTCCCAGGAGCAGAGTAGTTCCGACAGCCCATTTGCAAAAGGAACATGAAAAAACACACTTAAATGGACAAAATGCGCCATTCGTGCCACAAATCTGCAGAGCCGTTCCCGAAAAAAGTGGATTTTTCCAAAATGGTAACAAAATCGTTGCTGGATTTTTCCCAGTAGCAGAGTAGTTCCGACAGCCCATTTGTAAAAGGAACATGAAAATAGACACTTTAATGGATAAAATGCGTAATTCGTGCCAAAAATCTGCAGAGCCGTTCCCGAGAAAATTGGGTTTTTCCAAAATGGCCAAAAAAATCGTTGCCAGATTTTTCCCAGGAGCAGAGTAGTTCCGACAGCCAATTTGCAAAAGGAACATGCAAAAACACACTTAAATGGACAAAATGCGCCATTCGTGCCACAAATCTGCAGAGCCGTTCCCGAAAAAAGTGGATTTTTCCAAAATGGTAAAAAAATCGTTGCTGGATTTTTCCCAGGAGCAGAGTAGTTCCGACAGCCCATTTGTAAAACGAACATAAAAATAGACATTTGTAAAAGGAACATGAAAATAGACACTTTAATGGACAAAATGCGCCATTCGTGCCAAAAATCTGCAGAGCCGTTCCCGAGAAAAGTGAATTTTTCCAAAATGGCCAAAAAATCGTTGCTAGTTTTTTTCCAGGAACAGAGTAGTTCCGACAGCCCATTTGTAAAACGAACATGAAAATAGACACTTTAATGGACAAGATGCGCCATTCATACCAAAAATCTGCATAGCCGTTCCCGAGAAAAGTGAATTTTTCCAAAATGGTAAAAAAATCGTTGCTGGATTTTTCCCAGGAGCAGAGTAGTTCCGACAGCCCATTTGTAAAAGGAACATGAAAATAGACATTTGTAAAAGGAACATGAAAATAGACACTTTAATGGACAAAATGCACCATTCGTGCCAAAAATCTGCATAGCCGTTCTCGAGAAATGTGGGGTTTTCCAAAATGGCCAAAAAAATCGTTGCTGGACTTTTCCCAGGAGCAGAGTAGTTCCGACAGCCCATTTGTAAAAGGAACATGAAAATAGACACTTTAATGGACAAAATGCGCCATTCGTGCCAAAAATCTGCAGAGCCGTTCCCGAGAAAAGTGGATTTTTCCAAAATGGCCAAAAAATCGTTGCTAGATTTTCCCCAGGAGCAGAGTAGTTCCGACAGCCTATTTGTAAAAGGAACATGAAAATAGACGCTTTAATGGACAAAATGCGCCATTCATGCCAAAAATCTGCATAGCCGTTCCCGAGAAAAGTGGGTTTTTCCAAAATGGCCAAAAAAATCGTTGCTGGATTTTTCCCAGGAGCAGAGTAGTTCCGACAGCCCATTTGTAAAGAAAACATGAAAATATACACTTTAATGGACAAAATGCGCCATTCGTGCCAAAAATCTGCAGAGCCGTTCCCGAGAAAAGTGGATTTTTCCAAAATGCCCATAAAATCGGTGCTAGATTTTTCCCAGGAGCAGAGTAGTTCCGACAGCCCATTTGTAAAAGGACCATGAAAATAAACACTTTAATGAACAAAATGCGGCATTCGTGCCAAACATCTGCAGAGCCGTTCCCGAGAAAAGTGGGTTTTTCCAAAATGGCCAAAAAAACGTTGCTGGATTTTTCCCAGGAGCAGAGTAGTTCCGACAGCCCATTTGCAAAAGGAACATGAAAAAACACACTTAAATGGACAAAAGGCGCCATTCGTGCCACAAATCTGCAGAGCCGTTCCCGAAAAAAGTGGATTTTTCCAAAATGGTAAAAAAATCGTTGCTGGATTTTTCCCAGGAGCAGAGTAGTTCCGACAGCCCATTTGTAAAAGGAACATGAAAATAAACACGTTAATGGACAAAATGCGCCATTCATGCCAAAAATCTGCATAGCCGTTCCCGAGAAAAGTGGGTTTTTCCAAAATGGCCAAAAAAATCGTTGCTGGATTTTTCCCAGGAGCAGAGTAGTTCCGACAGCCCATTTGCAAAAGGAACATGAAAAAACACACTTAAATGGACAAAATGCGCCATTCGTGCCACAAATCTGCAGAGCCGTTCCCGAAAAAAGTGGATTTTTCCAAAATGGTAAAAAAAAATCGTTGCTAGATTTTTCCCAGGAGCAGAGTAGTTCCGACAGCCCATTTGTAAAAAAACATGAAAATAGACACTTTAATGGACAAAATGCGCCATTCGTGCCAAAAATCTGCATAGCCGTTCTCGAGAAAAGTGAGTTTTTCCAAAATGGCCAAAAAATCGTTGCTAGATTTTTCCCAGGAGCAGAGTAGTTCCGACAGCCCATTTGTAAAAAAACATGAAAATAGACACTTTAATGGACAAAATGCGCCATTCGTGCCAAAAATCTGCAGAGCCGTTCCCGAGAAAAGTGGATTTTTCCAAAATGGCCAAAAAAATCGTTGCAGGATTTTTCCGAGGAGCAGAGTAGTTCCGACAGCCCATTTGTAAAAGGAACATGAAAATAGACACTTTAATGGACAAAATGCGCCATTCGTGCTAAAAATCCGTAGAGCCGTTCCCGAGAAAAGTGGATTTTTCTAAAATGGCCAAAAAAATCGTTGCTGGATTTTTCCCAGGAGTAGAGTAGTTCCGACAGCCCATTTGTAAAAGGAACATGAAAAAAGACACTTTAATGGACAAAATGCGCCATTCCTGCTAAAAATCCGTAGAGCCGTTCCCGAGAAAAGTGGATTTTTCCAAAATGGCCAAAAAAATCGTACTGGATTTTTCCCAGGAGCAGAGTAGTTCCGACAGCCCACTTGTAAAAGGAACACGAAAATAGACACTTTAATGGACAAAATGCGCCATTCGTGCTAAAAATCCGTAGAGCCGTTCCCGAGAAAAGTGGATTTTTCCAAAATGGTAAAAAAAATCGTTGCTAGATTTTTCCCAGGAGCAGAGTAGTTCCGATAGCCCATTTGTAAAAGGAACATGAAAATAGACATTTGTAAAAGGAACATGAAAATAAACACTTTAATGGACAAAATGCGCCATTCGTGCCAAAAATCTGCATAGCCGTTCTCGAGAAAAGTGGGTTTTTCCAAAATGGGCAAAAAAATCGTTGCTGGACTTTTCCCAGGAGCAGAGTAGTTCCGACAGCCCATTTGTAAAAAAACATGAAAATAGACACTTTAATGGACAAAATGCGCCATTCGTGCCAAAAATCTGCAGAGCCGTTCCCGAGAAAAGTGGATTTTTCCAAAATGGCCAAAAAATCGTTGCTAGATTTTTCCCAGGAACAGAGTAGTTCCGACAGCCCATTTGTAAAACGAACATAAAAAAATAGACACTTTAATGGACAAAATGCGCCATTCATGCCAAAAATCTGCATAGCCGTTCCCGAGAAAAGTGGATTTTTCCAAAATGGTAAAAAAAATCGTTGCTGGATTTTTCCCAGGAGCAGAGTAGTTCCGACAGCCCATTTGTAAAAGGAACATGAAAATAGACATTTGTAAAAGGAACATGAAAATAGATACTTTAATGGACAAAATGCGCCATTCGTGCCAAAAATCTGCAGAGCAGTTCCCGAGAAAGTGGATTTTTCCAAAATGGCCAAAAAAATCGTTGCTGGATTTTTTCCAGGAGCAGAGTAGTTCCGACAGCCCACTTGTAAAAGGAACATGAAAATAGACACTTTAATGGACAAAATGTGCCATTCGTGCCAAAAATCTGCAGAGCCGTTCCCGAGAAAAGTGGATTTTTCCAAAATGGCCAAAAAATCGTTGCTGGATTTTTCCCAGGAGCAGAGTAGTTCCGACAGCCCATTTGT
The DNA here is from genome assembly GCA_956483635.1 of Panzeria rudis. Taxonomy (NCBI): domain Eukaryota; kingdom Metazoa; phylum Arthropoda; class Insecta; order Diptera; family Tachinidae; genus Panzeria; species Panzeria rudis. The sequence continues at coordinate 1,419 of CATQFL010000066.1, read as the reverse complement.
AAAAGGAACATGAAAATAGACACTTTAATGGACAAAATGCGCCATTCGTGCTAAAAATGCGTAGAGCCGTTCCCGAGAAAAGTAGATTTTTCCAAAATGGCCAAAATAGTCGTTGCTAGATTTTTCCCAGGAGCAGAGTAGTTCCGACAGCCCATTTGTAAAAGGAACATGAAAATAGACACTATAAAGGACAAAATGCGCCATTCGTGCCAAAAATCTGCAGAGCCGTTCCCGAGAAAAGTGGGTTTTTCCAAAATGGGCAAAAAAATCGTTGCAGGTTTTTTCCCAGGTGCAGAGTAGTTCACACAGCCCATTTGTAAAAGGAACATGAAAATAGACACTTTAATGGACAAAATGCGCCATCCGTGCTAAAAATCCGTAGAGCCGTTCCCGAGAAAAGTGGATTTTTCCAAAATGTCCAAAAAATCGTTGCTGGATTTTTCCCAGGAGCAGAGTAGTTCCGACAGCCCATTCGTAAGAGGAGCATGAAAATAGACACTTTAATGGACAAAATGCGCCATTCGTGCTAAAAAATGCGTAGAGAGCCGTTCCCGAAAAAAGTGGATTTTTCCAAAATGGCCAAAAAAATCGTTGTTGGATTTTTCCCAAGTGCAGAGTAGTTCCGACAGCCCATTTGCAAAAGGAACATGAAAATAGACACTTTAATGGACAAAATGCGCCATTCATGCTAGAAATCTGCAGACCGTTCCCGAGAAAAGTGGATTTTTCCAAAATGGCCAAAAAATCGTTGCTGGATTTTTCCCAGGAGCAGAGTAGTTCCGACAGCCCATTTGTAAAAGGAACATGAAAAAAGACACTTTAATGGACAAAATGCGCCATTAGTGCAAAAAATCTGCAGAGCCGTTCCCGAGAAAAGTGGATTTTTCCAAAATGGCCAAAAAATCGTTGCTGGCTTTTTCCCAGGAGCAGAGTACTTCCGACAGCCCATTTGTAAAAGGAACATGAAAATAAACACTTTAATGGACAAAATGCGCCATTCGTGCCAAAAATCTGCAGAGCCGTTCCCGAGAAAAGTGGATTTTTCCAAAATGGCAAAAAAATCGTTGCTGGATTTTTCCCAAGAGCAGAGTAGTTCCGACAGCCCATTTGTAAAAGGAACATGAAAATAGACACTTTAATGGACAAAATGCGCCATTCGTGCCAAAAATCTGCAGAGCCGTTCCCGAGAAAAGTGGGGTTTTCCAAAATGGCCAAAAAAATCGTTGCTGGATTTTTCCATGAGCAGAGTAGTTCGGACAGCCCATTTGTAAAAGGAACATGAAAATAGACACTTTAATGGACAAAATGCGCCATTCGTGCCAAAAATCTGCAGAGCAGTTCCCGAGAAAGTGGATTTTTCCAAAATGGCCAAAAAAATCGTTGCTGGATTTTTCCCAGGAGCAGAGTAGTTCCGACAGC
>CATQFL010000065.1:36813-59313 GCA_956483635.1 Panzeria rudis | reverse complement strand
AGAAGAACGGTATTTCTGTTAGTGATCTTGTACCCAACGAAAATACTATTTTTAACAAACTCAATATAAAGATAAGAGCATTTAATGTTGTTTTGTTTTTCGTTGAAAAACAGTACACTTCGTTGTGTTCAGCACAGCACATTATTCTTAATGCATATTTTGTGTATTTAGCAGTGTTGCCAGAAAAGTTTTGCCTCATGTCCCCAATTCAAATTATGATGTCCCCAAAAATCCCCATTTCAAAAGTAAAAATCCCCAATTTTGTCCCCAAAAAATGTTTTTATAATAAGCACTTTCATTTAATTAAAATCCTTTAATCCTTTAATCCTTTGCGTATTTTATTACTTTGAAATAATATCATTATTTTGATTTAGCCATATATGATCCTACGTATGTACATAGATTTTTACATATGTATGTATCTTTCACTTTTAATTACACAGCGGAACAGTGATTTTGTCCTTTTAATAAAAATACCTGATCCTTATGTATTTTCAGCTGTTGATTACGATGACGTCATTAGTTTTTCCCTAGCAGCTATAGTTTTAAAGATAAAGTGACATTCCATATTTGTATAATTAATCGGTTAATATTTCACGAATGGTCCTCAAAACCTTAAAATAGTTTCTGGATTATTAATCCACACAAAAATCTCTTTCATTTGAGTAGTCACATTGGAAGTATATCAGGATATCTTTCTGTTTTTGCAAGCATGTTCAAAATCGTGCGTTGCTTATTAAGTCCTTAATTTGTTGTATTTGCAAATTTTCTGATATAAATCTAAGTGATCCTTATGTATTTTTATCCGCTGACTACGAAAATAATATTAGTTTTTTTTATCACCTCTTGTTTTAGAAATATTGTGAATTATAGCGCCATCTTCCTCTGTTAGTTAGACAGCCAGCCAGCTCTTTCCAGCATGGCGAGGCACCCAGCACAATGTCAGTTTATTACGAGCCTCAAGTTCATTAATATATCGATGGTCATACGTTGACAAAACGTAACTGATTTTTACAACTTGTCAGTTGAAGAAATCCTACTATAATTGAAGCAATGAGAAGCAAAGTAGTACAAGAGTAAAAACTAAAAAAATTTAGTTAAATGCAGGAATCAACACTTTATAGTAATATCTATCACTAAAAAAACTTCAGAACTCTTTGATAACCTCAAAAAACTGTATGTATAACAAAGTAAAATGTATAGGAACAAGAAAATTTGTAGCTTAATTACTCAGAATTTTCTTTTTGCACTTGTAACCATCTGCTTTTCAGCTCCACAATCGGGCTAAAAGCGCTACTAACCGGAAATAAAATAGCTGAAAAGTTTTTAGTATATACTATTAACTATTTTCGGTTAATTTCCTCTGAAGATGTATTACTGTTTCCATGTTTCCCTCCATATCCCTACCATTTCCAACTATTGAATATGCAAATCGGTATTTTTCAGAAGAGCGCATAGACCCATTAATTGTGAACACAAAATCAGCGCCTTCCTAAATATGCAAGTTTTAAATTATTTTATATTGACTTTTCAATCCTCCATGGGAAATTCAGTATTTTGCAGCGGGGCGTGCCGTTCAAATTGGAGGACCACGCTCACGAACCTAAAAATCGAATTTGTTACATTCGAATCTTTTAAGCATTTCTTTGCTAGTACAGCTAAATATAGTAAACAAATTTCTTTAAAGTCTGTTGGGTCTGAAAGTAATACCAGTTCTCATTTCTCTGAACATCATATGCCAACATCAATTTCGGGCTCAATTTATATCGTGATGCATTCAAACAAATGAAATTCATCAATTGATACACTATTTTAAAATAATTTAAATACCTACTACAAATAGAAAAAATAATGTGCTTATAATTAGACATACCCAAGTCCCTCCCCACGAAAATTTGTCCCCAAATAAAAGTTTAAATCCCCAATTTGGGGATAAATCCCCTCATCTGGCTGCACTGGTATTTAGCATTAGTATTCGTTTGACTCTCATGCGTAGTTGTATATGATGAAAAAAGAATACTATAAAACGCTAAAATATAATGTATGTAGTACGCAACCACTACAATTGTACTGTTTTTTTATAAAAAACAAAACGCTACATAATGTTTGTTACTTGCATTAAAAAATCGTTATGTGTTGTGATCGGGTTGTGTAAATATACACACACACACTAAAAAAATAGATATCGTTTCTGCTTGTGTATACAGAATCGTTGTCAACTCAGTGCTTTTCGCACCGTTTTTAGTGCTTTTTCAACTCTTCGACGCGAAAAAATTTGGAGTTAGTGCTCGCTGCTTTTTTAATCTAATTTTTGGTGCTTTTATTTTGTGACGGTGGCACCAAGCCCAAAATTCAGAAATTACTTTCTTTATCTAAAAATGTTGTTTCAAGCGTAAAATTCTTTGTTAATGTAACTATTTCTTGAACATGTTTTTGCAGTCATGCAGAAAAATGAAAAAAGTGGATTCGAGCAATTAGTGGTGCTTCATATTTTATCTTTTAAAAACGTTAAAACCCATAAGAATTCTTGTACGTATTTCGTTTGCTTTGCACTTCAGATTTCAAAAACTATCAGTTTTCAACGAAATTTGACATACATATACAATATGGTGATTACTCTTTGGATTTTTTGGAAATATGTATGCTCCAGCTCCATAATAAGAACTGCGATCTCAATTTTTCGCGATCATGAAAAAAGTTCACGCACCAAACGCATTGAAGTTTTGTATATACTTTTTTTTATTAAAGAAGACATATTTTAAAGTTTTTTTTTTTACTCAAAACGATTTTGTAAGTACAATTATATAAAAAAACACAAAAATTGAGTTATTTGTCGCCAAAAAATAGTCATACCCTAATATACATACGTATATTCTACTCTTACGTGCGCATCACGTTGCGTAAGAACTATTCCGATACTTTTTATGGTTTCTTTTTACAGCCGTCTAAGCTTGGGCATCTCTGCCATTTTTTTCAGAAATGTTCGTCATATTCAAGATTGAAGAACTTTAGAGCGCGCCAGCGGATATTAATAAATTTGGTGTCATTCGAAAGGCTTCAGTTTTTCTTAATAAGTAGTGATTAAAAAGGACATGTTTCCCGCTACAAGATCCTCTAAAATGCCAAAATATCCTGGAAAAGGTATTTGTAATTTTCTTTATTTTTTACGGAGTACAATGTATTTAATTAGGGATGAGAAAAGATTCAAAAGTTACAGTTTTTTCTTTTTGATAACCGGAAAATTTCTACGAAAAACATGTAGCAATAACTTTGATGATCATATATTATCAATTAATATCCGTAATGTATATTAAGCTCTAAATAACATGAAATTAAGAATTTTAAAAACTCCCGAAGAAAATAGATGATAACTTCAAAACGGCGGACAAATTTCCTTTAAACATAGGTTAGAAGATTTTCGACCAAGTCACCATTCAAACAAAATTTACTAAATTAAAAATCGATCTAGCCGTTTGGGAGCTACGGTGTCAAAGACACAGATTCAACTGAATACATGTAAAAAAGATGTGATATTTTCTAAACGCTGGACCGATATTCTTCAAACATAGCTAAGAACACTATCGATCAAGTCACCTTTCAAAGCAGAAAAACCAAAATCAAAAACGGTCAGCCGTTTGCTCTGTACGTGGAGTCGTACAGACACACAGACCCACACTACAAACTTATAAAACCCCCTTTTTTGGTCAGCGGCTAAAAATAGAAAACTACAAAAAGTCTGAAAAATTTTTGTTTTAGTGAATTTAGTTTTCTTTAATAAATTCGTTTTAAATCTGCTCGATTTACAGAATAGACAAGTATATAAAATTTTTTTTAAATAAAACTAAAAAATTAATATTTAGTGCTTTTTTCCAAGAATTTCGCGTTTTTTACTTGTTTCAGTGCTTTTTGAAATCTTTTTGATAACGCTGGTATACAGTACACAAAATAACGTTCGGTTTATTTTCGAACACTGGTTAAAAGTATTCGCGCCATTCACTGACTATTCGTTGCTTTTAACAAGACCAGTGAACATTTACATATATAAAACACGCGTTGTACGGAATAAAATTCGTCGCACTCATCTCTTAAAATTGTACCATGTATGATTTTTTAAGTGTTGTCGATTGACAACAATATGCAGGTTTTTGTGATTGCACTCAAAACAACAAAATAAGACATTCAATCTTTTCTCTGACACACACATACACTTTTTGGAATAAATTTTTTTTGTTATACATATATTTTATGAAATTATATTTTTTTCGAAATTAAGGAAATTTGTTCACTTTTTTTAGAAGCTCATGCAATTACAGAGGCTAAAGAATATTTCTTGCAATTTAATAGTGATTAAAAACAAGCTTTTGCGAATATATTAAAGTATATGTATACAGTTTTTAGTGATATTATATATTAAAGTATATACAGTTTTTAGTGTATTGGCGAATTCCTCTAGTTTTTGCGAGCTTCTTTATAATTTTTGCAATTCGTTCGTGAGTTTTGCTATTTCCGTGGTGGAAGTGTTTCTCATATTAATTTATAAGACTGGGGTTTTGTTTTAGTTTGCTCTAAGATTTTCATTGTTCAACTTTGCTTTAAATAAAATTTTTTTATACCAAAATATGATTTTTATTTTGTCAAATGATGATTTTCTACGAAAAGCTTCTGGCAACGTTCCTTGTACCAATTTCCTTTTAAGCCCCTCAATTGGTTAGCTTTTTCGTGTCTGTTAGTGCAAGCTTTAGAAGTAATGTTACGGCTGGAACAGTAAATTAATGCAGAGAAAACAGTTGGTGGTATATCAGAGCTAACAGCTTTGTATAACATTGCCGAAAGTTTGTTCAAAATATTTTCAGAAATCCGTCATCAATTCTAATATAAAAACTTCATTGAAAAGCATATAATACAATATGTAATACTCGCTGTAATACAATATTTCATATACCACAATCTGTTGAAAAGCTGGGTCGAAATTTGTAATATCTTAAAAGAAAAAAGTGAACTGCTCAGGATTTAATACATACAGTGAGCAGCATAACTCAAGGTACCCAAGCTGATATAAACAATTTCGTAAATTCTAGCAAATAAATGTGTAACAAAATTTATCTTTTTTATGTTTAATTTACTGATATATTTATATATTATAAAACAAACGTTGACTTGTTCATCTATAAAACAAAAGAAAGAAAATAGTACGTTAAAACTTCTATCAACTCCATATTTTTGCACAGCAAAAGTTTAGGTACACCTTCAAAATAAAATATATAGGCCGCTATTACGATTCACAACTAAATTGATAGTTGAGTCGTAGTTGTCAAATTCATATTATGGAATACAACTTCATCAAAGCAGTTGTCTCATTTTTTTTCAGTTGTGTTTTGGTTTTTATTTCGACTATTGTGTTACTTTTAACTACTTTTAAAATTGTACTTTTAGGCGCCAATCTGTCCCATTTGTCAATCCATGTTGTTGCCATATCCATAAAACATACAATCTAAAGAAAAAATAGTAAGGCCAAAACTAAAAATATTTAAAATATTTTGTGATGGCTACTATAGATAAGAACCTTTTTCGAACATTTTTTCAAAGACAACTAAAATTAGTTGTCAATCATAATACAAAAAAATTGTTGAGTTGGGTTGTAGCATTGACAACTCAACGTAGTTGAGTTGTGAATCATAATAGGGGCCATAATTTTAACTTCGCATTAGTCTAATGAACTATATTGTTATACCTAATACTTGGTAGGAAATCCTTTGAGTCGAAGGACTTCATTTAACCGATTTGGCATTGAATATTCAAGTTTTTTGTGTAATCTGGTGATATTTGCTGCCATTCAGTCATAAGCAAGTTTTTGAGTTGGGATTTATTGGAAATTTTATGACTACGTAACCGTTTTTCTAAATGGTCCCATAAATTCTCGAGACCTAGTGGTAGTAATCGATGACCTGCAACCTCCATACAAGTGGAGGCTGGGAAGGCTAGAGCGGACTTATCCAGGTCCCGATAATAATGTGCGCACTGCAGATGTACGCACAACCTCAGGAATTGTAACACGCCCCATAGTTAAACTATGCGCTCTTCCATTTATGAATAACGAAATTAATTACTAAATCTTAACTGAAACTAAAATTCTAAAGAAATGTATATCTTAAAGAAGTCTACATTTTTTAATCACACATACATAATTAATCTCATCTCATTCAATTTCACATTCGGATAGCTCAACAAACCCCACTCAAACCCAAAATTAAAATTCTAATTTAGTTTATATTTTTTCAACACCAGAAACAACCGCAGACTTGAAACAACTTGCCCAAGCACGAATCAACAAAGCCCTAAATCTAAGCGTCAGAGCTTTGATACTTATAAGTGCGTCTTGTGCGAATCATTTCACGCCATACGGTTCTGTAAAAGGTTTATTGCAATGAATTACAAGAAAAGAGAAAACGTTGGCGAAAGGAACCACATGTGCATTAATTGCCTAGCTAGAAGCCATGATCTGCGGGACTGCCCATCCTTTAATACATGTAAAAAATGTGATATGCATCATCATACGCTTCTACATTCTAAAGAGAAGAAGAAGGGAGTTTCCACAAAGGACTTGCGTCAACGTCGCCAAGAGCCAGAGCAGAAACCAACAGCTTTACCACAACAATCAACAGCAGCACAACCATGTGAACAACAACCAAACTTATCAGCAACTCCTGATGCGAAGATTATTCTTGAGGCGAATCGATCTCTGGCAAACGTTCTTTGTGCCAGTGACAAGCTGTCCAATATTGCCTAGCGCCAAGGTCGGCGGCATGTCCAAATACATTTGGACACACATATTTTAAGTATTCAAAGTATTTAGTATTTGTATTTAACGGAAATTAAATAACTAGTCATTTTGCAACACTTAATTAAATATCGTAAAAAATATTAAAAAGATAAAGAAAAAACCCGTACTTCTGCATTTGGCGAATCGGTTCAAATAATGCCGAAGGCCAATGAATTTTAAACCTAAAAGAAAACTTCACTTGAATTTTAACTGTCGAGCAGTACACTTCAACTTAAATACCTAAATTAAATACCTAAATCTATTATGGTTACTTATAATTAAATACCTACAACTAAATACATATACTTACCTACATTTAATACTACCTATTCGATAACTTAAACCTATCAACTACACTTATATTTAAACCGTATTTGTGAAATAAAATTTAACTGAATTGAACTCTCTATCGCTTATCTAATTTCATTTCTGGAAAGGCGAGTCTCCCCTATACTCACCCATTTATAATAAAAGAAACAAATTATTAACACATATTGTTTTCTTTTATTCCCATGCCCCCTAATGATAATTAATACTTGGAGTAATTATCATTAAACCATAAAAAACAACAATTGGTCCCTAACCTTTCTCTTCTATTCAACCGTATTCATAGTTGTTGTGGATGGTTTTTATAACACCTTCCTTACGTGTTCACCTTTAGTGTTGTACTTTTAGTTATCTATGTTAATTTAGTATGATTGTCGTTTACAACATGTATTTTTATGTATTGTCAAAAACTTACAACTGCTCATTAAGTGTTGTTTTGTTGCCGTGGCAAGATGAAAAATTAAAATGGATAAAAATTTGTAAGTATGTATATAAATTTTTCTTTGCAAGCTGTTAATAACATACACAAGAGCTAAATGTTGTAAAGCATAATTGAAAGACAGTTTATGTTGTGTTGTAGCCGCGGCAATACAACATTTGTGTGTTGTAAACGGTAATAGGGGACTAAATGTCAGATATATTTTAAACTAGGGATGTAACCGAAGCCGATACCGATATATCGGCGATACTTGAGATTTCCCGATACATCGGTATCGGCGATATTTTACTGTAGATACGACACAACTTTTAAAATTTTTTTCAGTTTTTTTAACAAATTATTTATTTTTTGTTAGTTTTGCCATGAACTAAATTCATTTCGTTATTTTTTAGATCTCATTAAAATCAATTTTAAAAATTAATAACATTTTGCGCTGTTATTTTGAATTCAAATTCAATTCGTTGTTTTTTAAATCTTATATCGCTATAAAATACGCTTTACATGAAAATATAAAAATGGGTAGGCTTTCAAGCAAATTGTTGTAAGAAATATGCAAAATTTAAAAAAATCTGAATAAAGTAAAAAATTAAATTTTTCTTTTGACAATATTTACATGAAATATAAGTCAAAACAAAATGTTTTAAATATGCACGGAAAGCTTAAGTCCTCCTCTATTCGACACTGTTTAAAAATTTAAAATCGGTGCAGAAACAACGCAGTGAAAATTGATTTTGTCCCTGAAGTCCCAAGAAATTTTTTTTATCGATAACTTCCGATAACTTGCAATTTTTTAAAATGGCAAAATGATCTACTCAACTAGACCTACATACGAGCCTCACTAAGTCGTTTTTCACGAGTAAAAAACATGCCATTTTGTAACAGCGTGTAATTAAGCTATTTAGAAGAATATTAGTTTATAAATGTCATTTAAAAAATCGATTTTTTAAAAAGATTAGCGAGTATTTTTTTAAATTATAAAGGAATTAGAAATTTTTACTTACTTTTCTACTAATTATCTACATAGATTTAATATAGATTCTTTGGAAGCAATGAAAATGTAATTCCTTAAAAATTGCTTCCAATTTTTTATACTGGGTTAATATCAATTTCAAATATTAATAATCTCTTACACTGTCATTTTGTATAATAAAAAAATTGCACTTCTTGAGTTTTGTTAATCTAAACTTAAACTGCATTTCAATATTCGTATCGGTATCGGAATCGGTATCGGCGATATTTATTTTCAAATATCCCTATTTTAAACCCTAAAAAATGGAAAACTACAAAAAGGTCTGCAAAAATTTAGCTATTAGCGGATATAATTTTTCTAAATCGAGTATTTTTAAATCGACCTGATTTGCAGAACAGGAATGCATGTTTTCAAATTTACGTATATTTGCATCTCAGAATTTTAAAATTGTATTTTACCCAAAATTTTTTAAGAAAATTACATACTGCCGTTATCTGATTAAGTTAGCACTTGATTGTTAGGGACGATCATTATTTTATTAAAATAAATTAATTTTTAAAAAATTGGCTACTTACAATCGCAAAAGACTCGCTGAGCTTGTGACAAAGTTATCAGGTATTGCCTTTAGTCTATTATTGTTTAGGCGTCTGTGTGGAGTTGTCGTATTTTCGTGATGTTATTTTGTAGATAATTGATTCCATTTCCATTTACGGAATATTTGAAAAAATACAAAATAAATAAAAATATATATAAATAAAATACAAATAAATAGAAATAAAAAATCAAATTAAAGCTATTAGTTACAAATTAAAAATGTTTGAATCTAATCTGCTTTATTCATAGTCAGGGTACGGATTAGCACATATGTGTGCAGCACATGTACCTAAATTTGGCACATACACACGTGCAAGGACCAAATAATTTATATCTTAAGGCACACGCGCATGTGCAAGTGCCAATTTAATTGGCATATGCACATGTGCCAAGAGTAAGGCGCAAAAATTGGCACTTACTCGAGTGCGTGTGCTAGCTTTTTGTGTGCTTATTTTGGCACATGTGCACTAGAGTGGAGCGTTGGTGTATGAAGCAAAAAAAGTCATCCAATAAATTTCGAATACCTCCGGAATGATGCATCTAGCTAAATTATATACAAAAACAATGTTTTAAATTTTTTTCGAAATATCTTTTAGCCCTCTACCACGGGTGGAAGCTAGAGAAATTATATGAATTTTACATTAATTTGGTTCATTAATATAGAAAAAAAATTTTTATAATTTTTAAGGCTACACGTAAAAAACTTTTTTGTGCCGAATGAAAAAAGTTTAAGATCGAGGAGATCTGACAAAATATAAGAAAGTCATAAGCCATTAAGTGAAAAAAGTTAATTTTATTTTCAATACAAAATTATTTTCAATAAAAAAATTTTTTTTAACAAACTGATTTAAATTAATTTTGTATGAAGAATAACTAAAATATAATATGGCTATTTTCGCTTAAGGGCTAATAACTTTCTTATTTTTTGTCAGAATTTAGCGATTGCATCCATATTGTGATCGGTACAAAATTATCTTTGAAATACAGCCCGAAAAAAAATATACTTAGTATATTTTTTATCTTAATGGAGCAATTTAAAATGATAGTTTTTTGGGAAAGGTCTAAAAATATTTTTTAAATTTTTAAGGCCTGTAACCCTATACTTTTTTATAATATCGGCACAATCAGTGTATTGAATGAAAGAATGGAGAGATATCTACACAACAGTGTGCAATTTATTTTATTTTGATGAGCCGTGCTCGGAATTTTCGCCAAGCGAAAAAACTAAAAAACCAATTAAAAACTTGTTTTTTGCAAATATCGGGAAAACTCGCATAAAGAAAAATAAATGAATATCATTTTCGTGTTCAGCGACCTCAAATTATTTTAGAAAATGTGTTTTTTGCAAGATATGACAAAGACTTAGAAGTTCGAAAATTTGTTTCATTATTTCATCTTCATTATTTCATCTCAAGTTTGTCTGAAATCTGACCTTGTTATAACAGCTATAATGATTAAATTGGCAACTCTGGCTAAGTTTAAAGTTCTAAAAAAGTTAAGCTCCGTAAAATTATTTCAAAAAATAAATATATTTGTGTCTTTTATACATAATATTCGCTTGAAGCCTTAAAAACTGTTTTAATTATTAAAAAAATATTAAATATGAAGTTTAACAAACATATTTGCTTAAAATCGGAATATAAGTTTGTTTGGTATGGCTGATTGTAATAGATGCACATTATCTATTCGTGGTGAATCCGGAATAAGATGTATTGGAGTATGCGGTAAAATTTATCATGCTTCAAGTAAATGTTCTGGCATTGACCAATATTCACAAAATATATTCGAAACAAATAATTTTATTCGCTTTATTTGTGATGACTGTGTGCAATATATACACAATGTTGATATGGTGTTTAAAAAGCATACAGGACGAAGTGTTGAAAAATACAAACAAATTGGTTGATTACAAACATGAATTTAGTTCTGCTTTAAAACAAAATGAACATGAAATAAAACAACTTTTACAAGCAATTGAAAAGAGATATCAAGAAAAAAATAATAAAATGGACCGTGTTCGTAATACATTTGAAAAAAATCTAGATGAAATAAAAAATTTTTCAGCTTACATCAAAGATTTTGAAAACAAAAATAAAGAAGCGTACAAAAACTTTGAAGATAGAAGCACAGATATGTGTAACGAACTAAAAAAGGTCATAATAGAAACAAAAAGGGATCAAAGTAAATTGACATACGCTGAGAAATTAAAAAATAAAGGAGTGGTGCCAGACTTAACTCCACCAAATTACACATTGCAACAACAAATTTCCCCAGTTGTGTCGCCACTCGTTAAGTCTAGTGACTATGATGATCTGGAACCGAATGCACGTTCTGATTTAATTGTTACACGTAATAGAAATAAGACAGCGAATAATAACACAAGTAAACAACCTGTTCTTCCTGTCTCTTCTACTCCGCCACATTCGTCACATAATGCTGGTATAATAAATCAAATATCTACACGGAATAGTAAGTTTAGGCGTAACTTGCACAAAGGCCCTGTTATTTATGGCGCTAATTCTTCTGATGATTTGGATGTGATATCTCAAAAAAAAATGGATCCACATATCCTCGTTCAAGCCTACTGTGTCTGTTGATGAAATTTTTAATTATGTAGAAAAAACTGCAAAAATAAATAAATGTCACATGGCATGCTTTAAGCTTGTTAAGAACGATGCTGATCTATCTACATTAAAAAGCGTCAATTTCAAGATTGGTATATGGAACAGCTACTATAATGTTATCTTGAAGCCAGAAATTTGGCCAGCTGATATCACAGTCCGTCCCTTCGTAAATTTTCGAAAGCAGATAACAAACATTCAGAAAACCTAGTTACTACAGGCAACTTATTTAAAGTTTATTTTCAAAATCTTTCGGGAATGAGATCAAAATCCAATACCATTTACGATTTTTCCTCTCAATTTGAATATGATGCTATTGTGTTGGTTGAAACTTGGCTGAACAAAGACTTTTCTGATTCTGAATTTTTTGATCTCAATCTCTTCAAAGTCTACCGTAAAGATAGAGATGCGTCCACCACTGGCTTATCTTTGGGCGGAGGAGTTCTAATTGCTGCCAAAAAGTGTTTTAAGTCATCTATCTGCAATATTGATGATCATAATGGTCTGCTTGATCAGTTGATTGTATCGATCTCTAATGTAAGCAGTGAATTCCTGGTATGTGCTTCATATATCACGCCTAACAGCCCTGCTCATATTTCTAATATCTTATATTTTGGTGATGATTCCACAGTAAATGATAATCTTTGTGTTTTGGGGGACTTTAATTTAAAATATATTGCTTGGTCAAAATTTTCTCATATTGATTTTCTATCGCCTCGTAATGTTAATCATAGCTACGAAATTAACTTCAGTGATAGTTTAATGTCTCTTAACCTGTGCCAAGTGAATACATTTCATAATCAATTAAATCGTTTTCTGGATCTTATCTTTATTTCAGTCTCTTAAATACCAAATTTATGTTCCTTTACTGTGGATATCCCCGCCAAATATTCATCATCAACCTCTAACTTTCTAATTTAACGTTTTTTAAAAGTTCTCAACTTTCGATTGTTAACGATTTTAACTTTAACTTATGTAATTTTGATGTGCTAAATTCTATATTTGATTCTATTAACTGGTTTGATATGTTTGCTGGGCTAACAACACATGAGTGTTATGAACTATTTTTACAGAAAGTGATTGATATTTGTCTTAGTAACATTCCAAAAAAGAATATCAGGCCGTATAAACTTCCGTAGTAATTTCCATTGCGCAATAAATTCCATAAAAAGTTTATTGATATGGGTGGTTCCGAATCAGAAGCTAAATTTATACACTATCGTCGTGAATTCAATTTCTTAAATAAATTTCTGTATAAACAGTTTATCTTGTCTAAAGAGCAGGAAATTAAAACTAACCCGAAAGCGTTTTGGTCTTTCGTTAAGTCCAAGAAACAATCATCAGATATTCCATCAGTAGTTCGTTTAGATGGAATAATTTCTAAATCTTGTGATGATGCTGTTAATTTGTTAGCTTCCCTTTTTTAAATCTAATTTTGAGCCGTTCATAGGTAATATCTCCACTCCGGCGGCATCTTCTAAACAAAGTCTGGGCTTCTTAGTCATGTCCGAGGCTGATGTATCTGAAACAATTCTTGAGGTAAAAAGTTCTTTCAAATCTGATTGTGATGGCTTATGCACTTATTTATTAAAGAAAACTTCAACATCCATCGGCGCTGCTCTTACCTTTATTTTCAATTTGTCGCTTCAGGAGTGCGAATTTATTAATAGGTGGAAGGGCGCAACAGTTTCTCCTATCTTTAAAGAAGATAAGAGAGACGATGTAAGTTGTTATAGGCCCATCTCTTCTAAGTTATCATGTGTTTCAAAGATTTTTGAACACATCGTTCACAAAAAATTGTTTTTCCTAGCCAAGCCATGGATATCTCCCTATCAACATGGCTTTTATTCTGGTAGGTCTACCATAACAAATTTGACTCTCTTCAGCGAATATTGCTTAGATGCGTTGGAACATGGTTCTCAAGTGGAAGTAATTTATACTGATTTTTCAAAAGCTTTTGATAAGTTATCACACTCCATGCTTATATCCAAGTTAAGTGTAATGGGTTTCCATTCCAATTTCCTGGCATGTATTAAGTCTTATTTATCCAATAGGATTTGATCTGTGAGTATTGAAGGTTATAGATCTAAATCTTATTTGCAAACGTCGGGTGTACCCCAGGGAAGTATACTTGGTCCATTGTTATTTAACTTGTTCATTAATGGCATTGGTGGCTGTTTCTTGAAATCGAGGTATCTGCTATATGCCGATGATTTGAAATTGTTTATGAAATTGGAATCAACTAATGACGCGTATATTTTGCAAACTGAGATTAATAATCTAAGTGATTGGTGTCGGCTTAATAGTCTGACTCTAAACATTAGTAAATGTGTACATGTTTCCTTTCATAGGTCTTTGACTCCCACTCTGGTTTTCTTTAACATTAATAATACAAATTTGAAAACGTCAAATTCAAAGTTGGACTTAGGGGTTATATTTGACAGCTCTTTGTCTTTTGCATCTCATGTTGAATTCATAAACTGCTTGGTATTTTTAAAAGAAATTGCTCTGAATTTGTTGACCCGTACACACTCAAGCATATCTATACTTCGTTTGTAACATCTAAGCTAGAATATGCTTCCGTTATTTGGAGTCCTCACGTCTCTAATCTGATTTCTCGTGTTGAAAGAGTTCAACGCATTTTTATTAAATTTGCTTCACGAGCGCTACCTTACTTATTTTCCGTTCCGTATGAGTCCAAATGCCTGTTCATAAGCTTACGTACTCTAGAATCGCGTAGAATAGTTCAATCGGCACTATTTGTATATGATATTATTAATGGTTTTATTGATTGCCCAGATTTGCTTAATATGGTACCGTTTTATATACCTCCTAGGAATCTTAAGTTGTCTAAGCTATTTGATGTACCCTTTCATAGGACTAATTATGCACGTAATGGTACTTTAACACGTGCCTTTGTTCAGCTCAACGAGATTAATTTCAATTTACAAAAAGTTTCTCATTCTTTTATCGATTTCGGCACTGAGAAATCTGAGTTTAAACTCTTACTTTTTAGTGTAATAAAATAACTGTCTTATATCTTGTTTCCACAGTGCAAACAAGCATTGCTTGTCTGAAATTTGTTTGAAAAACACTTGGTTTTTTGAGCGGATTCCATATACATTTTTACTCAGGTCGCTTGATTACATTGTGGAAACAGCACATTAATATAGTAAAATAGCTGTGATTTATAAACTGTAAAGATAATTTTGTATATATTTACGTTTTACACATACTTCATTGTTAAATTAGATATTTATACAATATAACTATAGGCATTTTTGTTATCTTAGTCTGAAGGATTTTTTATCCAAAGACTGATATAAATAAATATAATGTTGCATGATATGACGTTTCACAAATTGATCAATTTGATCTCATATTCGGTTGAAGGCTAAAAGTAGGTCCCAATATTTTTTCATTATTTTTCCCATGCATCTAAAAATAAAATGCAACCTTTTTTTGCTATTCGAAATTGAAATTCGCAAAAAAAATCTAACGCTCCACCCTAATGTGCATATATAGAAATTGGCACTTCCACATCTGCATGTATACAAATTAAGACACATGAGCGGCATACTCATGACAAAAATAACAACAAAACAAACGATTCTAGCAGCGTTACCGTTCTGGTTACTTTTAACCAGCATTTGTCATTTTTTCTTCCATGTGTACTTATGGATTTTTTTTTTAGTTTTGGCTACTTTTTCGGCATTATTATTATTTTTGTAACCGACTTCAAAAACTTCGTGTTTATTTTTATTATTTTTTTACATATGTAATATGGATCCAAAAGGGGAAATCCCGAATCCTGAAATCTCGGGATTGGTAAATCCCGTCCCTGATAATGACTTCTGGCCATAAACTACTAAAAAAATTAAGTAAACATTTTTATAATTTTTTATTTTTATTTTATTTATTTATTTTTTTAATAAATATTGCCTAGACTTTTTCGATGGTGGTTGTTCGGGACTAGTGACATCGCATTCATCGCTATCATCACGTGCATGATATGTCGGAGCAGTCGTAGAAGAGAAAATATAATAAAATTTAGAATTTAGTAAGTTTTTATTCACTTGCCCTTCTGTTTTTATTTTTTTATCATTGCAGTAGATCTTTTTGTTACTGGAAAATTTTGTGTTGAATTTCTTTTGTTTAAAGTAACACATGTATGTTTGCCTGGGTCCTCTACCGTCGATCTTGTTTTTTATTGAAAAATAAGGGTGGGGGAAAGTGAACATATGAATGCTTGTCTGTTTTTTTAATACATGCACATATTGTGTGTGTGTGTGTACAGATGCATCGCTACTTGTTAGACACATTTCTTAATTTTTCCAAGAAAAAAGGATCAGAAAATTTTAAAACAGGGTACAAGAAAAAAACCATGCATTTGCAGTTCGTAAATGCATGCCATGTATGGAAAAATCTTAACACTTGTTAAACACCTGTGTCAATAATATTTTATTACACTCGATATTTATATCTGTTTATTTTCTTAGTACAGTTGATAAAATAACAATTTTAGGGTTGAATTGTTATTTTTTATTTAATGTAACATTTTATGATCGTCAGTCTCATTTGCTTTTTGCTCATTTTCATTTGATGAAAATAAGGGTGGGAGTAAGACATGCATACATATGTATGGATGCTTGGCTATCTTTTTGAATACAAATACATATTTGTCGATGTGCGTACACTAAGCAGATGCATTTCTATTGGTTAGTTTCAGTGTTTGCGTAGGATATTTGATCACTTTGTGTGTGTATGTGTCTGTTTGCATTTGATGAACAAATAAGGATGGGATAAAATTGTTTAAACACCTGCGTAAGACTGTCTATTTTTATGATACATATTTTGTAGTTTTTAAAAGAAAAAGGTACAGTAGTTTTTAAAAAAAGATAAGAGGAAACAAATTATACATTTGCATTACATAATGCATGCCATGTATGGAAAAATCTTAACACTTGTTAAACACCTGCAGGCTTGTCTAGTATATAAATATGTCGGTGTGTGTACACTAAACAGACACATTGCTATTGGTTAGTTTGAGTGTGTGCGTTATGATATTTGATAATATTGTGTGTTTGCGTTAGATAAATTTATATCTGTAATTTTCTATGCACTCTGTCTATTTTAATTTAACGAAAAAAGGGCATGAGAAAAAAAATTTTTAAGAAAGTGAAACATATGCGTATATTTACTTGTATAGGGATGTATAAATGTATAGGGATAATTCTTTGATTAGTAAAACCTTGATCTCTAAATCATTGAAACCACGCCTACAATTTAGAGTATAACTAGTTCGTCAGAAATTAATATAATTCATTCCTGTTTTGAAAATTCAAGCACATTATTCTCTTTTATTAAAAAACCATTGCTTTAAAAGAATGGGAACGTTAAAGTGTGCTACTTGCAGGCAAAGCATCACAACACTTCATATGTTTGCTATACAGCGTGAACGTTTTTATATTAAAAACGTTCCGCTGGACTTTTTCTTCCCACCACCATAATTTTGAAAATAAATCTATTATATAATTAAAACAAAAATATATGTGTTTCATTGATTTTTATTGAATATTTCTTTTACTTTTGAGATATAGGTTTATAGTTAAAAATTCTTTTATATAAATGAAAAAGTTTTTGTGTTAATATATATTCATTATAATATAAGTTACATGCGCATATATTAACATCCTGAACGCAATCCTTTGTTATTATATCACAATCATATTTATGTTATTTATTATGAAAATATATGAAAGGAGAATAGACATTACTATACATTCTTAATTCCTCAATCCTTCTCAGAAATAATTTCTTGTGTTGCTTGTCGATATGATTACGAGTACTGTATCCATCTAATAGATCCTTTAATTCAGCTGATGAAACCATTTCAGATAAAAGGCAATGTAGCTCAACAGTATGAGTGAATAACTAATTGAAATTTATCAGTTAAATACTATTTATTATGAAGATGTTATTGAAATGCGTAAACAAACGTTTGCGGTGTTTTAAATGTTCTCTTTATTAAGAGATTAATTATCAAAATTTTTTTTAACACAACTGAAAATATGTATGAAAAGTATGCCCCACTTTATAGTTTTTCACCAATAAATAAAAATTTTTTTTTAATATTTTTACTTTTATAATATTGTTTTCTTAATTGTATTCTTAAATTTTATTAAAATTACAATTTTTACATTTTGTTACATTATATACATTGTAATAAGTTTGTATGAGCTGCTTTGCTTCTTCCTCTGCTTCCATATATTTTCTTCTATAGTACGAACAGGAGCAGGTGTCTGGTCCACATGTTGTATTATCGTTCGACCAAGAACAATCTTCATAATGCTCTCCAAATTTGTTTTTTTCGTGTTTTCAGGTTGATTGCACTCTCCAGATGTGATTGAATATTGATGAGTTTGTATTTGTCTTCATCAGAAACAATATGGGAACATCTTTTTAAGAAATCATATATACTTATCTTTTAATATCATTGTTACTAATGCGTATGACTACATGAGTACACTAAATGATTATGAATAATCATTAATGTTTTTAGTTTTGTTATTTATACTGTTTTTAATTCTTTGCAATCGATAGAAAATCTAAAACTTACTTACTCATTACTTTCTACTTTATTAATAAAAAGATAACATCAATTTTTTTATTTCTATTGAAATTAATTATCTAAACTAACTATAAAATATAGGTAATTAGTATGCTTACATGGAAAATAGTTTGCAACAAGATATGAAGAGCCTCCGTTTAATGTTAATGTAATTGACATTTTAACGTTTGATGAGTGAATAGTTTATTATTAAAAATAACACTGATTTTTATAATGAAGTATTATCGATATTAATCCAAGAGTTGTGTTTCTGTCGAAAATCCTAACCATTTAACGTAAGCCATATTTCTTCTTCTTTTTAAAATTTTTTCAACTAAATATGTTTCTGGAAATTTAGTTTTCATAAGCTCATGTTCGTAAAAACCACCTTAAATTTCATGACCTTGATAGTCTTGCAGTATATAGGTATTAGGATTTGTATTTTTTATAGTTTTAATTTTAAATATTTCGGTAGTCCAATTTGGTGTGTATCCTTTTTCAAATGTATGCTTATATTTACTTATTCGGACATTATCATTTAATTTAAACTTGGGTTTTTTAATACTTTTAAATTGTTCATTTGATGAATTACTTCATTGGGTGTCATCGGTATTGTTCTATGAAACGTATTATTATATTTATCAACAAGTTCTTGATATTTGTTTATCCATTTGTCATGTTCCCTGGTAGCTAAACTCTTTCCACATCATTCCTTTTAAAGTTCTGTTAAATCGTTCTACTATGGATGCCTTTAAAACACTGTATGTTGAGTAGTGATTAATTTGGTTCGATTGCATTAGATGATGAAATTGATTATGAAAAATTCTTTACCATCATCTGTTTGTAAATTTCTTGGTTTTCTATTGTTGTTAGTGAAAATACTTTTTCATAGCATTCGTACGCTGGTTGCAGTTTTATTTTTTAATGCTACAGCCCATGCTTTTTTTGAAAATGTATCTATTACTGTTAGAAGATATCGAAACCTGTTATTATGTGCTGCATAGTTCCCCATGTCAACCAAATCAGCTTGCCATAAATGATCAATTCCTTTCATTATAACTCGTCTTCTCTTTAAATTTTTTTCATGCTTGTTTGTGGAGCTCGTTAACTATTTCTCTCTTATCGACGTTCATTTTGCATATGTGAGTACACGTCTACAAGATCTTATCTTATATAGGTCTTATATATTTGTCAATCACTTTGCTGCTTTAATTTTAAGAAATTCAAGTTTTCGTTTTTTTACATCATCTACATTAGCATTTCTTTCAATCCTTTTAAAAATAAAATCTTCAATTTTATTAAATCTTCCTTCAACATTTTTTATAAAGTCTTTATTTGCAAAGTGTATTTGATTATTTACTGCTTTTCAATAAGTTCAACATCTTTATCAATATCTTTTGTAATCGATTATCGTAATAGTTTTATTTCATTTTTAATAATATTTATTTGAGAGCCATATTCGTTTTTAAGTTCTTCAATTTCATTTAATTTTTTTTTTCAATTTTATTCGAAAAGTCCACATTTTCATTGCGGAACTGTTCCTTAAAAATCATTATCGTAGTGTATATTTGCTGCATATCTTTTGTTATATTATTTATTTGTAAATTTTGCTTGTATACCCTTAACCTTGAATTACTATTTAGATTATTTTTGATCGAACTTTCTCCAAATTTGTTTATATAGCTCATTTTTAATGTATTATATTAGCTTCTCGCAATTCTTCAACAATGGCAATTATTTCGTTTTTGTGACTGTTATGACCAGCACTTTCCGATGAAAGAAGTAAACGCAATCTGTCAACTAATTCATTTGGATCATCCCAATATATATAGCTTGGCTTACGGTTGTCTACGGATTTTAACGACAATCCACTGCCTTCCTTTAAAATATTTGGTTTCGCAGTAAATAACTGTTTTATTATATTGACATATGTATTTATATGCTCGAGTACCTTTAATTTGACCTTTAGATTGATATTGACGCTTATGCACATTTGTACTCTTTAAAAGTTCTTTATAATTTTTCAAATCATTTTTGGTGTAATGTGGAGGCTTTGAGTGAAAGACTAATTCGAATAATCCTGGAGTCATTTTCCATGTTGTATTTCCTATTTGAATAGAATTATCTGCATTAAAATTTAGCTCATTATTTCCATATCGCCACTTTCCGCTTTCATCTATGTTGAAACCATAAACCATATCTAACTTTTTATTACTCAGAAGCAATTCTATATTTTCAACTAATGAGGACTTATTAATAACATTTTCGGCGGTCACTTGATGCTTGCTCTTATCATAATCATTATCATCCTATCTATTTTTACATCTAACTTTCTTATTTTGTTGATAGGACTGTAAATAGTTATATTATCATCATATCCCTCAGCATCATCAAAATTATCAGAACTGCGATCGGATGGTAGTGATGGAAGTTGTGAATCTGATATGTCATTATTTGATTGATAATCATCTGATTTGTAATCCTGAGTTTTTTTAATTATCTTATTTATAGGTTTTGTCTCAGATGTAAATGTATCTTTCAATAAATCATCGGATTGATAATCATAAATTTTTTTAATTATCTTATTCAGGGGTTTTGTTACAGGTTTAAATGTATCTTTCAATAAATTAAACCTATCTACTTCGTTTAATTTTATATTTTTCAGCTTTTCTTTTAATATCGTTCTTGTCTTAACAATATCTTTTAATAATTTGTTATTATGCATTTCGAACTGGTTTGTATCTGGTTGTGAACTTCTTTGTATCTGATATCGATCTGGTTTGTATCTGCTCTGTATCTGCTTTTTATCTGCTCTGTATCTGCTTTTATCTGCTCCGTATCTGCTCTGTATCTGCTTTTATCTGCTTTTTATCTGCTCTGTATCTGCTTTTATCTGCTTTTTATCTGCTCTGTATCTGCTTTTTATCTGCTCTGTATCTGCTTTTATCTGGTTATGAACTGCTTTTTATCAGCTCTGTATCTGCTTTTATCTGCTTGGTATCTGCTTTGAGCAAATCTCACTTACAGTTGTATGAATTTATCAAAACCTTTTCTGTATCGCCCCTTATTTATCGCATCATCCTTACTGACAACAACGAACCCATATTTGTCTTTCCAGCACTCACTACATATATCTGTAAATTGTTTAAATGACATATCTCCAATAATATGGTCATTGTATATATGTCGTAAATTCATTTCATCTTGTTTAAATATAATAATCATATTCGTATTGTCACGAATTAGATGTTAATATGCTTATGTCTACCCATGCAAAAGTAATCTCTTATATTATCTTGTTTGCCACAAATGACGTCATCAAATATTATTATAGAATTAGAACTTGCCTCAGCTGGACTTAGAACTTTTTCGTTTTCCGAAAATGTAAAGAGATTAATTCCTTTTATTGGATCGATCAGTTTCTTAAGGTAACAGTATTTAGGTTGATATAAAGACTTTGAATATATATATATATATATATATATATATATATATATATATATATATATATATATATATATATATATATATATATATATATATATATATATTCAAAGTCTTTATATCAACCTAAATAAATAATAAATATATATATATATATATATATATATATATATATATATATATATATATATATATATATATATATATATATATATATATATATATATATATATATATATATATATATATATATATATATCTATATATTTTTATACATATATATATATATATATATATATATATATATTATATATATATATATATATATATATATATATATATATATATATATATATATATATATATATATATATATATATATATATATATATATATATATATATATATATATATATATATATATATATATATATATATATATATATATATTTTTATATATATATATATATATATATATTTTTATATATATATATATATATATATATATATATATATATATATATATATATATATATATATATATATATATATAAAAATATATATATATATATATATATATATATATATATATATATATATATATATATATATATATATATATAAAAAAAATATATATATATATATATATATATATATATATATAATATATATATA
>CATQFL010000065.1:5000-32500 GCA_956483635.1 Panzeria rudis | reverse complement strand
ATGTGAAAAGAAATAAATAATAAAAACGATTCTCCAAAATTGTTTTCAGTGCAGCACTTACTTGTTCGATATTTTTAATGCTTCTCGTTAATTCTCTTTTATGTTGCTAACCCTTTGATCGCCTTTGTACCACGTTCGTCAATAAACTCTAGAAAAGTTACGGTAAAAAGTCATCGTGTGAATCCCGAATAAATAATAAAGGCGCTTTCACATTGTAATACAAGCTTTGCGATTTTTATTAGATTTAGTAAGACGAAAATCAAATCAAAATCAGTCTGACTGTCAAAAAATCTTAAAGAAAATTTTCTCATTACATTTTGTTTCTACACTATCACATTCCAAATAAAACGTAACATAAATAATTTGCAATAAAGCACATTTTTTCGTTCTTCTTTTTCTTTATTTATGCCGGCAAACAAGTACACAACTATTTTTGTTATTCCTATGCTTGTTTGTGCAATAGACAACCCTGATAAAATGAAAAATGTGATTGTTTAGAAAATTTCCTAAAAATGACGAATACCACAATACTGTCAAATTTCTTTACGTATTATTTGACAAATCATAACAATTTGTTTAAACACTGTTGGATTTTTACTTAAGATTTGAGTTTTTTGACAAGTATTAATACTAAATCTAATAGTCTGAATGCCGCTTAAGCAATATTTTGATCTGTCAATCAGGTAGGCATAACTATTACAATTTGTTTATTTATTTAAATTTAAAAACACTTATTATAAAAATAGGCAGGTATGCCTGGATTTCTCTTTCACAAATCAGGTAGTTTGAACCTTTTTTTATTTCTGGGTATAAATTAAACCGCAATTGTGTAATGCAGTCAGTTAAGTTTTTACTTTGTAAAAATAGTGATCAGTACAAGAACTTATACAATTTTATTATAAAGTGCGATAGAGCCATTTCAAAATTCGGAATTGTTCGAGTTATTCAGAAACTCACATAATGAAAATGTAATTAAATTGGCTATTGTGGAAAAATTACACGATTTACCAGGATACAACGAAAAGGATGTTAAAATCAAATTTCACTTCGTTTACTTAAAAATTAATAACAAAAAATGGCTTGCCTCAAACTGTACGACAAAATCCTTTATGGAAAATAACTCAGACTGGCTAAATGGAGTAACAACTTTTGAAAACATCGAAGAGCCGCATACATCTTCTGACAGCAGAAGAGGAAGACCTGCAAAAACTATAAACGAGTGTTCGGAGTACACAAAAAAACGTAAACTTCAAAATGTCAAAAAAGATATATCTAAATCTCATCTTTCAGAAGCATTATGTCTTAAGTATGTAAAAGATAAATCAAGGTCTGACATTACAAAAGCTGTGGCGTTTGCAAGCCCAGATCGACTGCAGAGGATTAAAAAAATTATTCCAACTCCTCCAAATGCTTTACCCACAAAGTATAGCATAGAAGAAGCCTTAGTATTATTTATGGACTTATGATTGTCAAAGAAAAAATATTCTATTTTACGAAGGTCTTTAAAGATACATAATGTGAATATTCTTCCCGGATACAAAAAGGTCACATCTGCCAAAAAAGAAGCAGTGGCATCTAATGTAAATGTTACTGAAATATCGGTAGAGGTTAAACTGCAAGACTTAAAGGATCATACAGCCAAACGCCTTATTCCGGATATTCCGGTCAAAGTGCTTACAAACAAACAGTATCGACAAATGACACAACTATTACAGATGCAAATAAGTTTATGCCTTCTGTAGTTCCTTTACGACTTAGAAGTAAAATCTCTGAGCATTGGAAAAATCCTCGCCCATCATCAGTTCATTTTTGCCGTCCGATATTTTTTAAATATGCAAAGAAGTCTTCAGAATAAATCAAATCTACAGTAAACGATATAAAAAAGCAAATTTCTCAATTAAAGTCTTCTGTTCTTGAAAAGAATGGAAAAACTATTTTCATTGATTATGAATTTTATCTTACAATGATTGATGGCAAAGTCTTAAATGTAATAACAGATACTTCGTCAACTTTGAAGTGTGCGATTTGCAAAAAGTCACAGAAAGACTTTCAAAATTTTGATGATTCAAGTGATGAGCAAAACTATGAATATGGAATTTCTCCGCTACATGCCAGAATTAGGTGCATCGAGTTTATTTTAAAACTAGCGTACACAATTCCGCGAGAAGGAGTGTGTTTTGATAAGATAGGTAAAGAGCTCTGACGAGTAGACTTGGTAGTCACGAAACAGCTGTCAGTTCAACCCTCCGTACGTCCAAAACTTTTCTTTGAATGTTCAATATTCACATGCTTTACAATTTCTTTCTTAAATAAAAAATAATTTGATCGAAAGATTAAATTAAAAATGAACTTAAGCCAAACTAATTAAATAACTTTGGATTTTTAAATATCTTTATTACTTTACAACTTATGATTTTTGCAACGAAAAAAGTCGAAAGGCCCCACCGTGCGCCGCCGCCGATTTTTTCTGATCGGCTTGGAAGTCTGCTTTTACTTAGTCGTAAAGATCATAGCTCTAATAACATATCGTTACATTTCTGCTATTTAGGATATATATTTCTTGAGTTGCTTGACGAAAAGTGTCGTTTTTACCACAGTTACTGAATTTGAGAGCCTATCGCCGCACCAAAAATGCTCCGATTGGCCTGAAACGTTTATCTCCAAAACAAAGAATTTGGTGGGTGAGACTTACCCATTTCCAGCTTTATATATAAAAAAAATTCTATTTTGAATGTAAATGTCATTTTGTATGGCGCTTACGAGGTTTCTGAAATAGCTTTAATTTATTTTTTTATACAAAGTTGTCAAGATAAGAATGCAATCAGATGGCAAATGTTATTTTCTACCTTAAAAACCAAAAAAGTAAATTTCGACAAAATTGCGCTTACGTGGTTTAAGAAGAAACGCGACGATATAATACATAATTTTGGTCGGATTAAAAATGCCCATTAATCGATTGAAATTTAAAAAATTTCGCATAATCGATTATTATTTTTTTCAATTTTATTTAAATTTTTATAATAAAATATTTAAACTAACTAAAACAACAACATTACATATTTTGAAGAGATGCATACCATTCATTAAATTATGTAATCTAAAACTTTATCAAATTATTTCCGGAAAAATTAGTTGAAGGTATATTTTGTATATACTCCGCAAAGTATGTTATTAGATTATTATTATTTCTTATGTGTTTGTGAATCGATTCAATATTTATTAGACTATATTTTTCTATTAATATAAAAAAGCTTTAAAGATTATTCGAATAGTCGATTAGTTTTTTTGTTAATAATAAACTTATCAAGTGCATAAATTGTTTGAATGTTGAAATACATATTATAGTACGCTCGTATTGAAATGGTAATTGGAAAGCTAAATATTACTCATTATTTTCAATAAGTCCGTTACACATTTGTATAACTGCATGAAAGCTGTTTTAAATTTAAAATTAAAATATTTTCAAAGATAAAAGTTTTTGTTTAAGAATATAATTAAAATAAATATTTAAAATGGGAGCCTATTTAATTGGTAAGAATTTCAAAGTTATTTACTTTTTCACAATTTTGACGGCGTATGAGCCGTTTTTTTAAAGAACATTTAAAGACAAATAAAATGATACCCTACTTTTATGACAAAAAATTTTTTGAATAAAAATTGTTTTGCTCAATATTTGAAAAAAAATTACTCCATACCTGCTGGGAGTAAATGATTAAACATTGGTGTGGACATTGAGTTTAATATGTGCCAAAACATATGCAAAAATTAAAGATATCCAAGCGGATCGTGTCACGAACTGACCGATTTGGCATGGAATGCCCCATATATATTAAATACATAATGCAATTAGATTAATTTAATTAAGAGTATGTATCTCTGCAAAATCTCTAATGTTGTTTTAGTTAGTTTAAATAATAATTTAAATAAAATTGAAAACAGCAATAATCGATTAATCTAAATTTTTACATTTTAATCGATTAATAAATAAAACCAGAGCCATTCACAGCTATTTCATCGACTCACTAACTCCAATGGAATAATGGAATGGCATAATTTGTAGAGTATATCGTCGCCTTTCTTCTTAAACCACGTAAGCGCCAACAACTCATTTTTCAGAAAAGGAAGAAAACTTAATAACTTTTTAAATATGTGTTTTATAACAAACATTTCTTTTACAAAACATAGCTTCACGACTCTCTGAAGGGTGTAGCATCATTTTCTAAAAAAAATTTATTACTAACAAGTAACTGTATCCAAAATTGTCGCTTACGTGTTTTTGGCGCAAACAGCAATTCGCAAATTTTGTCGCTTACGAGGTTTTGTAAAATTAAAAAACATAAATTTCTATGTGTAAATTAACATTGATTATTATATTTTTCAAAGAAAATGTTTATTCCCTTGAAAAAAGTAAGGAATGATGTAATATAAAATGAATACAAAGAAACTCATTATTATTTATTTCGCTCTTAAGCTCACGTTAAAAATTCAAAATATTGTGACGCTGAAAAAATGTTACAAAAAACCGAAGATATAATATCAAAAAAGAACATTCCATTGGTAAAAGTTTTCTTACGGCCCTTTATACAATGAGTTAACGTGTACTTTAACGACAAGTTTTGTATTTCGAACTTAGCGTTCAAGTCCACGTTAACTTTTAATCGTACATTATGAAAACGGCCGATAACTAATTAAACTTAAAAACACTTTAAAAATCTTACTATTTATTATTAATAACGAGTTGTTCAAAAAAATGGTAAACTATTTTCCGGCACTATTTTTCAAGCTTATCAAATCTTCATATTTTCCTTTTTAATGCCAATGGAGCTTTTGTAAACTGAAAGCAACGTTAAACTGAGACCAACATAATTTTTCTTATGGGAAGACAAAATAAATTTATTTTCGAGACTCAATTTGTGTAAAAAAATAATAGCTCAAATTCGATCAATTTCATGTTTTTCCATACATTTTACGGTTTGTATGTGAGCTACTCTAAGGAGTACATATAGAGCTTTGAGTCCTTTGAAATAAATGTTGGTTGTATGAAAATAATTGGGATCGGTCTTAGAAATTAACCCTCTATGGGCACGCGTTAACCCCTTAGGATCCGAAAGCGAACTTCAGCTCAAAACGGCTTTTTGTACGGCAGCCATGTTTACATATCGAGATAAAGCTTTCGCATACAGAAAAAAGCTGCATTTTATTAAAATAATGGGGGTTCGAGGAACCTTTGAGCTGTTTAGGATATATAGTTTTTGAGTTACTCGACGAGAAGTATCGTTTTTACCAAAGTTACTAACTTTGAGAGCCTGACGCCGCGGCGCGCCGCACCAAGAATGCTCCGATTGGCGTGAAACTTTCCAGATTTTTTTTTATCTCAAAAACAAAGAATTTGGTGGGTGAGACTTAAACATTGCCAGCTTTAAATATAAAAAGAATTCTAATTTGCATGCAAATGTAATTTTGTATGGCGCTTACGAGGTTTTCGAAATGGCTTTGATTTCTTTTTTTTTTCATAAAAAGTTGTCAAGATAAGAATGCAATGTTATTTTCTACCATAAAAACCAAAAAAGTCAATTTCGAAAAAATGGCGCTTACGTGATTTAAGAAGGAACGCTACGATATGTATTAAAAATATTTAATAATACTGTTGATCAGATCTAGTTTTTGGTCATTTAGCCATAAAATAACGAAAATAATTTAAGAAATATATATTAAAATTATATACATCGCAAAATTATGTATTATATGGCGAAGAGTATACTTATTTATAAGCGTTAAAAATTAAGGTAGAGACATTCAAAGTTCAGTTTTAACATAACTTTTCATTTTTTCCGTCAAAAAACAGCTAAAACTAAATTTAAGTTTCTGTAAAGGAATTCCATGAAATAGTAAATAAATATTTTGTCCAGGACAAAAATATCTCAACAATTTCATTGAAAAAAATTTTGTTTTTTCAGTGAATAAATTGTTTAAATCTATAAAACAATTTGTGTGTTCTGTATTCCATGCGAAATTAATATGAGCGGAATCACCAAAGCATTGTTGTTGCAAATTATTACTTATAACAACAATGCTTTGGTAATTCCGCACATTTTAATTCCGCATGGAATACAGAACATACCCGATTTACGAACATATGCTAACAAAATCTGCAGAAAAAAAGGAAGACGCCCTTAAAGCAAGAATATAGGATATAAGGAATGATATCTCTAATCATAACAGTAGAAAAGTTACGACAGGAAGCGAAAGGTTTTCAGTCCAGGGTCAATACCTGTAAAGACAAAAGCGGTGCAACGCTTACCGAGGGGAAAGAAATTCTAGAGTGATAGAAGGAATATTTTAGCGAACTACATAACAAGGGTCCGGATGTCACAAATATGCAAGCCATAATAGACGATAATGAAGGAAACATACCACCGCCAAACCTAAATGATATTGTAAAAACAATTAATAAAATGAAAAATAACAAGGCGCCTAGAGAAGATGGGATTACGGCTGAGCTGCTTAAATCAATGGGTGAAAATGGCATCGATGCCCTCTACAAACTAATAAGCAATATCTGGCATCAGGAACAAATCCCGACATCGTGGTGCGTCGACCTCATAGTGACAATACATAAGAAAGGTGATAAGAGCCTATGCGACAACTATAGAGGAATAACTCTTTTAGACGTATGTTATAAAATATTCACGAATATCCTTTCCGAACGAATAATTGAAGCTTCAGCCAATATTCTAGGAGAATATCAGGGAGGATTCAAACCAGGCAGATCCACAGTTGATCAACTATTTCTCTTAACCCTTTCAGCCCCATTGTTGCCTATAGGCAACATTACACACTTGCGCTTATAACTACCGAAAATCTTATTTTATGTTGTAACGGCTTTCGGTGCTTGGTAACTAAGCATCTTGGCAATGTGTATGCAGAATTCCATGCAATAAGATTTGATAGTGTTCATTTGTGAACTGTTTGTTTTAGTGTCCACACGTGTTAAGAATTATTTGCAAAAACCGATTTTTGAAAGAAACTAAAAAAATATATATGCAAAAAAAATATTCGTATAAAAAGTGCAATTTGCTTTTTTAAACAGGTAAGCTAATGATATAAAATAGCAAAAATTAAAAAAAAAGTTGTAGTTTGGTCCTCATAATTTTTTTAAACCAATGTTGCCTATAGGCAACATTGGCATAGGCATATTTTGTTCCTAGAAATGAGTGCAAGGGGTTTGACAAAGCTGGAAATTGAAAAAATTATTAATTTTGATTGGGATGATTCTGCTGACGAATGTGAAGATGAAGGCAACGAAAAAATTGAAAATTTGGAGGATGTAATAGAGGAAACAATGCAAAGCCTGAACGAAAACGAATTGGAGGTCGATTTGATTGAGAGGATTGTTGACGACGGACAAGAATATGATAGTAGAGTGGAAAATGAAGAAATAATACAGGAAACTATTGAAAAAGTTGATTTGGCTAGTTTGAGATGGAGAAGTATTCCAATAAGTGCCTTCGATACCACGTGGCAAAACGAAGTCACCGGTAGAGCAATAAGAGAACCACTAGCTTATTTCGTCGAGTTTTTTGATGATGAAATTATTCAAAAAATTTGTGATGAAACTAACAAATACGCAATGCAAAAAGATGGCTTTGAATTAAAATGTGAACCTTTTGAAATAAAGAGATTTATCGGTGTATTGCTGTACTTAGGAGTAGTGAAAGTACCACAGATAAAAATGGCATGGGCTGAAAATTTTAGACTTCCAGCTGTGGCAAATGCTTTTTCTAGAAATCGGTTCGAAAAAATTAAACAGTACTTCCACATCAATGACAATGACAAACCAGCCGAAAAGGGACATGATAATTATGACAAACTACATAAAGTACGTCCATTACTAGCGAAACTAAAACAAAAATTTAACGAAATACCACAGGAGGAATATCAGAGCGTCGATGAGCAAATCATTGCTTATAAAGGTAATTTTCTTAGACCTGTGAATACCATCATACAGATATATTAATTCTGTACATATTTGACAGATCATAACAGCATGAAGCAGTACTTGCCAAAGAAGCCCCACAAGTGGGGTTTCAAAATGTTTACGAGAGCTGGTGTTTCAGGAGTAATCTATGATTTTGCAATGTACGTTGGTGATGGAACATGTCCATCTTATGGATTAGGAATATCCTCGGATATAGTAGTGCACTTATCAAAAAACATTCCACAACATCAAAATTTCAAATTGTTCTTTGACAATTGGTTCACCTCCGTTAGCCTTTTAATTGCTCTGAAACAAAGAGGTATATTAGGTGTCGGAACAATAAGAGCGAACAGAATTAAAAATTGTGAATTAACATCAGAAAAAGATCTTCAGAAAAAAGGGCGAGGATCCAGCGATCTAAAATTCGAAAGCGAACATAATCTAATTGTTTGTCGTTGGTTTGATAACAAAATTGTCCAACTTGCTTCAAATTACATAGGAGAAAATCCGATAAGTAAATGTGATCGATGGTGTCAAAAAACAAAAACGTATATCACGATTCCGCGTCCGGCTATAGTAGAGTGCTATAACAAACATATGGGGGGAGTTGACCTTGCTGATATGTTGATGGAGCTTTATAAAATAAACCACCGTTCCAATAAATGGTACACGCGCATTGTATATTATTGTATTAATTCGTCGGTAGTCAACAGCTGGCTTTTGTACAGAAGGGACATAAAATATACGAGTGGAGAGAAGAAACACATGCCACTACTTAATTTTCAGCTAAGTATTGCAAACGAATTAATGAATGCAACAAATATAGCGCCGGCTCCACGCAAAAGAGGTCGCCCATTAAATTTAAAAATCCCTATACTGAACGAATCGCCTTCATCACAAGGACCATCTTCACCGGCTCCATCATCACTAGCTTCTCCATCATCACCAACTTCAGCACTGTCATTACCATCCGAATGCTCAGGACCCCGAAAGAGGTCTTATGTAGCAGCACCCGTAAAAAACAAAAGATATGACAATACTAGCCATTGGGTTGAATGGGGATCAAAAGGACGATGCAGGATGTGTCACACAGGATTTCCACGTTCAAAGTGTAGCAAATGGACGCTGAGGGTGCCAAAGAGGAATACCTCGCAATGGAGCAGGCCTTTCTCGCTAATGCCCCAGACCACCTTAAGGAGGATCTCTTGAGAATTTCCTCGGTCTTTGCTTACCAAGGGTTCAATGGAGATGCTATTCGTGCCCAGCTGAGGATCAAGGAACCGGACCAGAAGAAACTAATGTCCGATCTTATGATCCTGATAGGAATACTCCTAAGTCGTGGTACTTCTGTCGCACAGCAGGGGAAAGAGCGAATGAAACAAGTGGGTAAGGAAAAGCTCGCCTCTCTAAAAGCCAAATACGGCATTGCATCCAAGTTGGTGAAGTCAACAGCCACGGAGAAAACCATCACCCTCTCGAGGATAGCAGCTGCTCATCCTGAAATAGCCTATAGGCTAATGTATGAGGGAGTCCTGAACAGACCCATCTCCGTTGAATTCATGGCGGAAAAGGGATTTAGTGACTTCCCACAAACTCTTAGAGGGAATTATGTATTCTCCATCATAACCAGCGAGAACAACGAGAAGAACAACGCCATGATCTGTGGCGCACTCGCCTACATGTTCTATGTTGAAATCCACAAAAGAATTGCTTTGTATCATATCATACATGAAATTGTAAAAAAATTGCAATAAATGAATTAAAAACTTACTTTTACATGAATTCAAAGTTTACCTACAATTGCCCAATGTTGCCTATAGGCAACATTTTATATATCCTTAACCAGGATAGGTAGAACCTTAAATTTTTTTTTATTTCACACCTAGGAATGTACGAACTTAAATATGTTGAAAAAAAATTTTTGGACCGCCCAAAAAAATTCGGGGCTGAAAGGGTTAAAACAGAACTGCGAAAAATGCTATGAATGTGATACCGACATGCATCTACTTTTCATAAACTTCAAGCACGCGTTCGACTCCAGCGATAGAAACATAATACCCAACATTTTTCCGAGTTAGGAATATCATCAAAACTCACAAGACTTACCTGCGTAACCTTAGTTAACACTACTGCTAAGGTTGCAGTCCAACAGAAAGCAACTGACGCCTTCCAGATAAACAGTGGAGTAAAACAAGGAGACTCGCTTTCAACAGTAGTATTTAATATAATGCTACAGTACGCAGTTAAGGATCATGTAAGAACTGGTAGTCTGCTTAGCAGATCTGGTCTGACTATTGCCACGCAGACGACATTGCAATTTTCACAAGAAACATGCGATATATGGAGGAAATATTTAAAAATATTGAGAGGGTTAGCAAGAGCAGTGGGCCTTATAATAAATGAACAAAAGACTAAATATCTAAAAATGTCAGCGAATGAAAATCGACGAACTGTACATGATATACACATGAGTGAATACCACTTCGAAGGTGTTACTAACTTCACCTACCTGGATGCTCTTCTAAAAAACGATAATAGTATGCAAGACTGTATATGTGATCGGTCAGTGACCAGTCGGGCGTACTTCGGGCAAAAGAAAATGTTTTCATCTAAGCGGATATCAAACACATGCAAACTTAACATATACAAAACTATTATCAGATCTACTGCCACATATGGATGGGAAACGTGGTTCATGAGAGCAAATGAACAACAGCGTCTAAGAATATTCGAGCGTAAAGTTCTCCGCAAAACATTTGTCCCAATGCGAGATGAAAACGGCGAAAACAGCAGGT
The DNA here is from genome assembly GCA_956483635.1 of Panzeria rudis. Taxonomy (NCBI): domain Eukaryota; kingdom Metazoa; phylum Arthropoda; class Insecta; order Diptera; family Tachinidae; genus Panzeria; species Panzeria rudis. The sequence goes on along the minus strand of CATQFL010000065.1, from coordinate 21,727 downwards.
CATGTTGTGCGCATGGACGATAACAGACCGCAAAAGTCGTTGTTAAACGCAGAGGACGCCCGCGGACTAAATGGAAGGACTGTGTTGAAGATGATTTAAGGACAATGGATAGTCGAAACTGACAACAGAATGCTATACGTAGAGAAGAGTGTAAAATTATTATCGAACAAGCTAAAGCTCACCCCGAGCTGTAACGCTATATGATCATAATGATGATTTTGTTAGAAAATATTCAAAAAAATAAAAATAAAGTATGTAATAATTGCACATTCACAGAAAAATTTGGCTGTACGGAAGGTTGAACTGACATCAGATTTTTCGAGACCACCACATCTTCTCATCAGAGTTCGTTTTCCACGTAGACGACTCTGCCAGCGACGGCAACAACAACCAACGAGCGAAAATCCTATTTATATTCTTAACCAATTAACAGACGAGTCACCATCTCGTGACCAGTTACTGCTAGTTATGAATGTAAATAGGATTTTCGGTCGTTGGTTGTTGCTGCCGTCGCTGGCAGTGTCGTGTAGGTGGAAAACTAACTCTGATGAGAAGACGAGGTGGTCTCGATACATCTGATGTCAGTTCAACCTTTCGTACACCAAATTTGTTTTTGAATGTTCAATTATTACTTGCTTTAGAATTTCTTTCTAAAATAAAAAAATTTGATCGAAAGATTAAATTGAAAAACGAACTTAAGCCAAACTAATTAAATAATTTTGCATAAAACCATACAGTTCGACTAAATTCATAACTTATAATAACAAAAATAAATTTCGTAAGTCATAAGCTAATGATTCATAACGTACGAGCAGGCGCAGATATAGACGGAGAAAATGGGATATATCCCATCCCCCCAAAATGAATATAATTTACCTAATTTTTATTGAGTTTCTAAAAGATATTTAGCAAAATAGCATGCGTAGGAGTACCAAAAACAGTACTATGGGAAATCTCTCTTGATGGCAAACTTATTCTAGAACAAAGTATAATAGACCTTTTTCCATCAAAGAGTTAGTCTTGTTTTTGATAAATAATTTTTTATTCGCTTTTCTATTTTTATAAATTTTTTTTTAATTTTTTGCTTGTTGTAAGAGTACGGGATTCCAAGATAAGAAAAACTGCATCTATCTACCAATCGGATGAAAAATAGTTTTAGCAATCGTAATACAACAATGAAAATCGAGTAAGTTTTAATTTTCGTGGCAACCGCGAGTCTGGTTTAATTTTATTTATGTAGCCCAATTCAATCTCAGGGATAATAAATTTATATGTATTTGGATGTGTTTTTATGTATGTATATATATGTAAGTATCTCTAAGAAAATAGATGAGGTCAAATTTATAGTATCAACTAGTGTTTTTCATTCGGGATTTCCCAGGAAAAATTTCGCGGGATCCCGCACATTTTTCGGGAAATAAATCCGGGCAAATTGTGCGGGAATTCCCGGGATTTTTTAAATATTATGATGGTAACTTTTCTTTGTAAGCACACATTTTTAGTGCTGCTTTTATTTAGAAAAATATGTAAATAAAAGAAAAATATATATTTTTGAGCACATTTTATCTGTCTCCATTTTCATTTTCATATTTTTCTAAGAGCAGCACTCAAAAAATCATATTTCGTGAAGAAATGAAAATAACAGATTGTCACTAAGTGGACATAGCGAAAGTGGGCATAGTAAAGAAGTGCTAGTCTATATTTTCTGAAAATATCAGATTGTTATTTTAAGCCACACATGAGTTTTTTGAAGCTCTAAATTTTGAATTTTTCAAAAACTATTTTTTGGAAAAAAAAACAACAGGTTCACGGGTTCAATTAAAAATCGATACAGGTGGCCACTTTCCCGCCACTTAAGCAAGGCATACATTACTTCAGTATACTGGCACAAACAAGTGATGTTGAATAGTGCTCAAAACACATACCATACAAGCATACTGGTGCAATATTCATTTTCTTAAAAATTCTGTACTGATGAGTTGCTGTACCTAGTGCGCACCGCATCCATTACTGATATTGTTTTAAAAATAGAAATTAAGTAAAATTTATGTCTTTTTATTAAACATTTTTTTAGAAATGACTTGTTTTATTTCAGAAAGACTTTACAGTATATATTTTGTTCGTTCTTTCTTAATTTATGAGTAATTTATTCAAGTTGATGTGTTTTATCCCGATGTTTACTCTTTGACAACTTCTCTCAACTGAGCTAAATTCACCATACACAATACCAGAAACTGGTACCATCAGCAAAATATCAAACTCAGTTTGACATCGCTACACAAATCGTACATACACGACCTAACCACTGGCGCCAACACGTGATTGCGCTTGCATACTGGTGTAGTGTATGGGGCCCTTTAATTAATTCAATACAGTTTTGTTTAGCAGTATGAAATGCTCATTAGTGTCTTATGAAATAAATCATAAATCATTGCAATATCTTTTCTACTTAAGAAGCTAGAGAAATTATAAAAAAGTATGAAATTAGTAAATTTTTTTACTTCGGGTGGCTACTAATTAGAAGTTACACAATAAAAAATAAAATTTTTAATTTAAATTAAAAAGCATACGGCATGGCTAAAGACCTCAAATTTTATAATTTTTTTACTAACGTTTAATGCATTCATAAACTTATTTAATAGATCTCGTGAATTGGTATTTGTTTTTGTTCAAATAAATTAAGTGAAATGCTATTTTGTATCGTTTTGTATTGAGCGGCAATTCCCGGGAAATTGAAAAATCAATCCCGCTTTCCCGGGAAATGAAAAAGTCCGGGAAAAGAAAAACTCTAGTATCAACCCACCTACTTAAAACGTGGAAGCCCTTTAGAAGTGACCGGAAAAGGGTAGGCAAACCAACGTTGTTTTCATTCCTTAAGATATGATTATGTTAGCTTCCCAAATGAGTGCGAAGTGCATATAAGTTGAACGCAAGACCTTCACTTAAGGATAGCCTGATCTATAAGTTCTATGAAAGATTCCTTACGTGTTTGGCAGATGGATGAACATTTCTTCGGTGGGATCTTAGACTATAAGCAGTATAATTATATTACGCTCTAAACGCATACACAATATCTATTTTATTATATTTGCATCACTACGAAACACGAAAGTAATTTTAACTTTTAAATTTAATTGTTTTTGAATTAAATTTGCCCTGTACACAAATTTAAATAGTTTAAATTAATCTTAAGTTAGAAAGAAGTTCATTGGCGAAGGCGTTTGACATAAATTCTTTGCTTGAAAAAGGCTAACATTTTTAATCGTATTCGCGCGATTACAGAGTTCCATTACGATTACGCTTAAAAGATGCGAGTATTCGCGATTACGATTATAATCGCTATGCAAACCCTAGTTATGGCTATGGTGTTGTGGCAAGTCATTACATTGTTGCACATAAGGTTGGTTCGAACAGATGTTTTCTATGGTTATGGTTATGGTACGTCTAATTGAACCTTTAGATACTTCTTAGTTGAAATATACAACATTCTGTTCTAAAATAATAAATATATGGTAAATTAACTTTGTACTTACAGTCTTTCGAGAGAAATTAAATCCTGGAACGAGCCCTTCTCTATTGTATGTATTTGGTTATCAGTCAGTTGCCTAAAAAATCGAATGAAATGTTATTTTTTAATTGGTTTTTAAATGTTACATATCGTCGTCGTTCTGACGTCATCAGTAATGTGACAATTTTCGAAATACATTTTTTTTGTTCCAATCTAAACATTTATTAATCATGAATCTACCCACCAAAGAGTTTAAGGATATTTTCACTTAACCTTGCAAAATAAAATAGTTAGGCATATGTTCAGAAATATTCTAAATTAAAAGAACAATTTTAATAGAAATGCATTTTGATTATAGCCGGCAAAAGTCGAATTATTTATGTTGCATTTATAGTGATGGGAATATTGTTTCAATAAATCATTTGACTTTAAGAAAAATATCGCAGGTTTACGCTTTAAGTTTTTTATCCCTCCTGAAAACCTTGTAAAAAACACAACTGATTTTGTCGGACCAACGATGATATACATATTAAAAACTATATTGTAACTTAATCCATATATTATATAAAAATTAGGTGTTTGTTTTTTTGTGCAGATTTTTGTTACGGCATCACGTCTACACGGCTAAACCGATTTAAATGAAATTTGGTACACAGGTAGATATAGACCCACAATTATTATAGGCAGATTTGTTTTACGGATTTTGGACCAAGAGGAGATAAAATGGGTCAAAGCCCCCCGCATTTTTTTCTCGGTTATATTTATTTATTGTATCTTCAATAAAATTGATCTAACAATAAGTAATCAAATCTTAATTCTAAAAATGTTTAATTTTTAAGTCCAGCCAATGCCAGACAAAAATATTTGTTTCAGCGATTAGTTCTTTGGATGTCTACGTCTCTCGTGTTCGGCTCAGAGCAAGAGTGTCCCTCCTTCTCAGCCGAGTGTGGCCTCTAAAGTTAATGATGTTTCGGGCTAGGGGATTTGGGTGCAACTCGAGGTTTTTTATGTATCTTGTCACGTGTTTAGAAAACATTGTCTTAACCAGCGGCACATCTAGAGCTTTATAAATTCGCTTGTTTCTGACATACCATGGGGCTGCTGTAATCGTACGGAGTATTTTATTTTGTAGCCTTTGAATTTTTTCTACATTTGATGCCGAGGCAGTGCCCCATAACTGGATACCGTAGGACAATATTGGTTTTAGAATGGAGTTTTATAGAAGAAGTTTACAATCTAGGCTTAGAGTAGAGTTACTTCCAATGAGCCAATTCATTTGAGCTCCTGTTAATTTCATTTGGGTCAGCTTTGCATTTATGTGTGACTTCCATATTAGAAGACGATCAAGATGAACCCCGATATATTTTACTTCAGTGTGTTGAGGTATAGTTTGGTTATTTATTTGTATAGGTGGGCAGGTTTCTTTGCACATTGTAAAAGCAATGTGGACATTTTTGTTCGTTAATTTTTATCCGCCATTGTTTTAGCCATTGTTCCAACTGGGGTATATACGGGTATATTCTGTATTTCATGTGGAATTAAAATGTGTAGAATTATCAAAGCATTGTTGTTATAAATATTAATTTACAACAACAATGCTTTGATAATTCCGCACATTTCTCTGAACTGGTCGGACGTGTTTTTGTTGAACTGCCTAAAAAGTTTATAGCCTACTTTTTATAAAACAAATAAAAATATAAAACAAACAAAATATAAAGCAAATATACATATAAGCCTAAACAGACATATGTGTGTAAAAAAAATTAAACAATTTAAGAGTAAAGAACATAAACAATATAAGTAATTAAAATGTGAAGTTAAATAATACTAAACAGAAAACAGCAAACAAAAATATACAATTGAAATTACAAGGAACCTGTTCTTTAACAATACAAAAACACAACCGCACAACTTAATAAGCAATTGCTTGTATGCAAAAATAATTAATAATACTGAACAAAAACTACAAACAAAAATATACAAATAAAATTACTGGAAACCTGTTTATAAACAGTAACAAATACAGCAAAATAAATACCAAATTTAAAAATCCCTTTTTAACAAAAATAAAATATTATATACCTTGACTAACTTCTTGGGAATTACATTAAAATTAAAGTGCAACTTTACGGGTTCTGAATTCTACTACAGTATCGAGCAAAAATTCACAACCACCTCAAAAATTGTTTATAAATGTATAATTTAAGAAAGCAGAGCAAGTCAAATACAAAAACTGTAAAAAAATTAAAATTAAAAAACACCAAAGCCCAACACAATAGTGCTCAAACATCGTCCACGAATATGGAAGCTAATGCAAAAGAGTTTCAAGCAAAAACCTTACCAACAATGGGTACTCCTGGGCACAATGGTGTAAGAAATAGTCTCCAAAATTTTCACTTTGTAAGATCGGGCTTTACCCATACCGACTCACCCTTAAGGATGATCACAGTCATGGATAAGCGATTCGACAAACTCACTGAACAACTTGAGCAAGTTTTGAAAAAAGAACTCAGTGAGTATAAGGGTGATCTACTAAATGACCTTGACAAGAGATTTAATTTGATCAAAAATGAGCTTCATGATATTATTTTAAGAGTTTCCGCTCTAGAGACTGTCTCGGCTGAAGTTAAACCTATGCAAGATGAAATAGCCAAATTAAAAACATAAGAAAATAACACTGTTGCGAGGGAGTTGCGTTTGAATGAAATACAATTTCAGGAGAACGAGAACTTAACAGATATTTTTTGCTCCATCTGCAGATCTATTTATCGTCTACAAAACCAAGATAATAAACGCGCGACCAATTCTAAAAATGCAATCATAATAGTCAAGCTGTGGTCCGCCTACGACAAAAAATTTTTTTTGAAAACTTTTACTAACTTTAAGAAAAACATTAGAAACTTTTTTTTGCGCTTGAGACAACTGGGTATTAATTCTAAACAATAAAAATATCTACACAGCGCTTTCTCTATGCGTAAAATTATTTATATCAAGAAAACAGCTGAGGATAATATTTTTCGTATTGATGAGAACGGGCAGCTGTACGAGCCATTTCCGGATTTTGGTAAAGAAGTTTCTACAGATTAACTTATTTACTACTATATTCTTCGTTCTGATTTTTATTATTTTTATTTTAATTATTCTTATAATTATTATTTCTATGGGCCAATTTGTTATACTACTTGCTTTCTATTCTCTCCGCTTGACTCTTTATAACTATTTTTTATGCCCTTTTAATTCTATATTCTCCCACGTAACATTTCTTGCTCTTAATTCTGTCTGCACAATTGGTTTTTGTGTCAGCTTGATCGAAGACATCGTGTTGATAAAAAGAAATCTGCTTTATTAAATATTCTATGTAAACAAAGAAATGGTTTAAATATTGTTCACTTTAATGCTAGGAGTTTAAATGGTTAAGTACTCTTTTGAAGATTCAAGTATCGATGTTATTTGTGTAACTGAAACATCGTTCCATAATGATGTATCTACTGCTCATTACGGTATAAAGGGATATACACTCTATCATAACAATAGAAGTGACAGAAAAGGTTGTGGTGTAGCAGTATATTGCAAATCTAGTCTTAAATCTAAATATGTCAGCAAATCAAGCAACCTTGAACCAGGAGTTGAATTTATAAATGTTGAGATTTATGACAATACAACTAGAGTTCTTGTCTCATGTGTGTATAATCCTAATAAAAAATTTGATATTAACCCATTTTTCAGCGATTTTAACAATTACATAATCGATTATGATTTCTATGTGACGTGTGGTGATTTTAATATTAATTTGCTTTGTGATGATAATCATAAAGAAAATTTACTTAACTACGTAAGTTCGGTTGGTATGTCGATAGTTAATCAGCAAATGCCCACACGTTTTTCCACAAATAGTATTCCAAGCCCACTCGATTTGTTTTTGTTATCAGATACTAACTATTTACTGCTATTCGATCAACTATCATTTGTCGCAGATCATGACCTCCTATTTTGCACGATTAATATTAACCTTTATAAAAGGGAGATTTCACGACTGATATCATATAGAGATTTCAAATCGATTAATTACTCTGAATTATTTTCTGGCCTTGTCAATCGCAATTTAACTGATTGCTGGTTAAATGTATTTCTAGCACATATACTAGATATCTATAACCAACATGTGCCAGTGCGTAGTTTTTACATCAAAAACTGTTCTTGTCCCTTGTTCAACTCAACTGTAAATCAGTCAATTCGGGAGCGCAATCGCTGCTATAACAGGTGGAAAAAAACCATCGACTTCAAACAGGATTTTGTATAATAGAGCTAGGAACCGTGCTAATTTGGTTGCAAGAGAAGCAAAAAAAATTATTTCTCAATAAGTCCTTACCATCTGGACAGCTTTGGAAAAACATTAAAAGGTTAGGTGTCTATCCGAGTGGAAACTCTGATTGCTTCTTAGATCCCGACACTCTTAATGATTTGTTTTTTTTTTCAGTTAATAATCTAAATAAACCAGACCTATCTACAATTCAGTCTTCTTATCATCACCCGTATAGATTTGAGTTTTCCACAGTATCTGATGATGAAGTATATAAAACCGTGATGAGCATTCGATCTAATGCCATTGGTGAGGATGGTGTGTGTATTCGATTTGCACAAATAATTTTACCGTATGTTGTTGGATTGATTACCCATATCATTAATCATTGTTTTACAACTTCCACCTTTCCTAAAGTATGGAAAATTGGTAGGATTATACCCGTGGCAAAAACAAACTCTCTCCCCTGTCCCCAGTGATTTTAGACCCATAAGTATACTTTATGTTCTTGGCAAAGTTTTTGAGGCAATAATGTCCCGACAAATGATTGATTTCGTCAATGTAAATTGTCTTCTGTCTCTGCTGCAATCTGGGTTTCGTTCAAACCATAGCTGTACTACTGCAGTACTAAAAGTAATTGATGACATCAGACCTGCGTATGATATGGGTGACCTGTCGCTGATGTGCTTATTAGATTTTTCTAAAGCCTTTGATAGCGTAGATCATGCAATTCTTTGTAAAAAACTGAAATGCTTTTTTTTGGGTTTGGCCATAGCGCAGTATTGCTAATAAGAAACTACTTGTCTGAACGTTTGCAAAAATTAGTTTTGGGTTCAAGGGAGTCAGGGATTAAGGGTGTGAATTCTGGTGTTCCACAAGGCTGAGTGCTCGGACCATTGTTTTTCAGTATTTATATTAATGATATATTTAATGCCGTTCAATTTGTTAACATTCATGCATATGCTGACGATATCCAATTGTATATATCTAGCCGCATTGGACTTGTCGATGATATGTGCTATAAACTTAATGAGGACATAAAAAGTGTTTGTACCTGGGCCATTTCAATCAGCTTCCAACTGTTAGATTAGGTGGCACTCCACTTGTTTATGTAGAAAAAGTTAAATATCTGGGCTTTCACATCAACTCTCGCGCGGGGGCAAATAAAATTTTAAAATTTGGGTAATTAAAATTTGAAATTTCGAAATTTTAATTGTTAAATAAACAAATGTGTAATTTGGGTCCCGTGGGGAAAAAAATGAAAGTACCCTGTAGGTAAAATGTGGTTAAAAAAAATTGTGATGAATTATTGAGTTAATGATGAGTGTTAGTGTGAAATTATATTATAGATAATGTTTTGTGTTATATGAATTTTGGATATGGGTGTCTCTGTAGGTGAGTGGTAGCGATGTTAGCCTGTCAGTAGAGAGGTCGTGGGGTTCGATTCCTACCATAGACCCTGGATGTTTTCCGTTGCTTCGTGGGTTGTGGTTGTGTTGAGATAGTGACCTATGAACAATTGATTGAGTATAGACTAGTCAAAAACTTCTCTGTCCATTATAGGTAGAATAAAGAGTGTAGACTATTTGGTGACAATGTCACCAAACTTGCCGACACAAGAGGTGACTTGAAGACAGTTGGCCCCATGGATCCTACAGCGATTTATTTATGGCTATTTTGTGGTGCTTGTGTTTACATTTACTTTGTGCATGGCTGTGGGTGCGTGGATGTGTGGGGGATGGGTGTGTGTGTGTGTGTGTTTCTTTTTTCTTATCTTTAGATTTGTGAAGAATGTGTGTATGTCGTTTCAAATGTCCGTCTTGTTTATTTCTTGGGATAATAATTTGAATATTTGTTCTACAGAATCATGTTTATTGCTTTGTTTATTCAGCTGCACATTTTTTGTGAATGAGTCATCATTTGAAATGTCCGTCTGATTATTTGTTTTGCAGAATCATGTATATGCCTTTGTTTATTCAGCTGCACATGTTTTGAGAATGAGTCATCATTTGAAATGTCCGTCTGATTATTTGTTTGATGATTTTGCATGTTTATGGCTTTGTTTATTCAGCTGCACATGTTTTGAGAATGAGTCATAGTTTGAAATGTCCGTCTGATTATTTGTTTTGCAGAACAATGTTTATGACTTTGTTTATTCAGCTGCACATGTTTTGAGAATGAGTCATCATTTGATAACAACATTTCATTAGTCATCATTTATATAAAATAAAATATTACACAATGTTATTTTCTAGTTCTTGCTGTTGCTATGTATACATATGAATTTCATCATATCTCGTAATATCAAAAAAAATTAGTAGTCATCAATACTACGCGATTCTCATAGATGTATATAAGTAGAAAAAAATAATGAAGATTTTCATCGGTATATTCTGATATCTCAATAAGTGCGGTTGAAAGCAAAAAAATTTATTAATAAACAATTTCATAGTGTTTTTAAAATAGAACTAAATAAATTAAATAAAATAATTAAATAAAGTTAATTGTTGCTAATTAAATAAATAGTTTGAAAACAAAAATTTGATTAATAAAGAAGTTTATAGTGTGTTTGAAAAAAGGACTAAATAAATAAAATAATTAAATAAATTTGATTGTTGCTAATTAAATAAATAAATAAATAAAAATGAATTCTTCAAGCTATGTTTGTGAAATATTTAAAAAGGAGTACAAATACCAAAAGTCGTATTTGGAGCATTGCAAAAGTCATGCTCAACTACAACATGTGCAGATGCCAGTGTCATGTGATGTACTGCCTCCAGTGCCTTTATATAACCCTATTCCTTGGAACAATATGCAACAGCAATATCCGGCGTCCTTTCAAGACCTTCCAAGGACTTCGTACTATAATACGGGGTTGAACAATCAGTTTTCAGTACCCATACAAATTCCACATCATCTTCCTATTCCCTATCAATATACTTCACCAATGCAATGGCAGCAATATAACATACCCAACTATTATCCTTCAGTTTCGAATAATCAATATGCCTTGTCGATGGACAGTTCCAGGTATCCTCAACACCAACAACAACAACAGCAGCAGCAACGTCATTAGCAACAACAGCAGCATCATCATCAACAACAACAGCAACAACAGCAGCATCATCATCAACAACAACAACAGCAACAACTAGATAATATTGGGTTTGATGACATGGATACTTCAAATTCTCCCAGCGGTAAATATAATGATACTCCTTTGAATGTAGAACCAATATATTATGAAATAAACAGTGTATTCAAAAAAATATTGCAACGTACGGATTTCCGAACAAAAAAGATGATCTTCTGTTTGAAGACTTTGTTCTTGAAAATAAACCTATTTTCAAGGAAAGACGTGAAAAAAGTTTGGTTAAACATAATATTTTAAAATTCTGTGTAACTCTTGGAGAGTATATAAAAATTGTTGGGGAAGAAATTGACTTGTGTCAAATTTCTCGCAGAACAAAAATGGATCTATTGTGTCTGGGAAGTAATGTAGATGAGCTAATTGAAAAACAATTCCAGGACATTCATAATAAAATGTCAGAATTCCAGGAAAGAGACTCTGGGTGGACTTTAATAAGAATTATTCGCGCTGAAATTAACATAAACAAAAGTTCATTAGGAAAAGGATCACATTGGATAAGCACCCCATTGAAACTAGCTAAAAAGCAGGCCTGTATCAACATTGAAAACAATGATGATTATTGTTTTAAATGGAGTTTAGTTGCCGCATTGGATACCACAGTAATAGAGGAAAAGCGACGTTGCAGCTCATATAACATCGAGGACATTAGTGCTGATGTCATTTGCCTACAAAATGGAATTGTGCTCGATTTCACAAATTTAAAGTTCCCATTGGCATTAAAAAAAAATCAAAGTATTTGAGGATAGGAATGATGGAATAAGTGTGAATGTGTTTGGGTATGATAATGAGCAGGATGAAGTCATTGGACCATGCTACAATACACAAAAGAAAAAAACAAAGCATGTGAATTTATTGCTGTTGGAAGCTGGAGACATTCACCATTACATTTTTATTAAAGATATATCAAGGTAAGCAAGTAAATACATGTGTATGAATAACTATATACATATATAAATTTATTGCTTTTACAGACTTTTGAAAGCTCAGACAACGAAGTGCCATGACAGACTTTTATTCTGTAATACCTGCCCACAATATACACACAATGAATGGACTATGGACCAACACAAAACGGAATGTGGGAAAATTGTTGCTGCGTTACCTTCTCCCGAAAATAGTGTTTTAAAATTCAAAGATCACCAGCGGCAGATGGATGTGCCATTCGTTATATATGCAGATTTCGAATGAATACTAAAAGATATCCAAACTACTGTAAGTGACAAAACTCAAGTTATAAAGAGGCACATTCCTTGTGCCTTTAGTTATTATATAAAATGTGTAGATAATAATAGTTTAGATAAATTTAAGATATATACTGGTGAGGACGCATCTGTAAAATTTGTTGACTGGTTAATTGACGATTGTGAAGATATTTACAATCAGTTCCTCACCAGTAAGACAAAAATGAACAGATTGACTCTTTCGGAAATATACAGTTTTCAAAATTCAATAAATTGTCACATATGTGACAAATTTCCCGGTAAAGATCGTGTAAGAGATCATTGTCATATAAGTGGTAAATATCGAGGTGCAGCTCACAATATCTGCAACTTAAAGTACCAAATTCCGAAGGTCATACCCATATATTTTCATAATTATTCATCTTATGACTCGCACCTCTTTGTTAAAGAATTAGGTAAAAAGTCCGACAACATAAAAGTCCTACCACTGAACAAAGAACTGTACATTTAACTATCTACATTCACAAAAATGACTGACAATTGCAATCTTGAACTCCGATTTTTAGATACTATTCGTTTTATGGCTGATAGCTTAGAATCCTTACACAGAAAAAAATAAGTTTCGTTTTTGATAACAAAAATCCCGGTATTCAATAATTTTTTTTTTCAAATTTCCTGTGATAAAGAATTCCCCTATATTGATAACAAAATTATTTCAAAATAAAAATATACATATAAATTAAAAAAAATGTTGACATGGCTGGAATACGAATCCGGGCTTTCCGGACGTAAAGCATACACTCTCTAGCTGAGCCATATCCCATTTATTTTTTTGTGGGATACAACTTGTTTTAAGTACTTATGTATAAAAAGAAAAGAAATAACCGGCATGGAAAAGAAATTCTTACTACGAAATATTTTATTATCTTAAAGATAAATGTTATTGAAATTCATATTTTTTTAATAACATGGTTTTATTGAATATAATTCTTGTCTATTTTTTTCTGTGTTAGCTAATAATCTAACTGACAATGATTTCCATACGGTTAGGGCACACTTTAACAGAAAGACAGAATTTGACCTTGTACGAAGAAAGGGTGTTTTCCCTTATGAATATCTTGATTCATTTGAAAAATTGGATGATGGTCAGCTTCCATCAAGAGAAGATTTGTTTAATAAATTAAATAACAAGGAATGCTCAATTGAAGATTATGAGCATGCAATAAAGATTTGGCATACCTTTAATTGCAAAAGCCTGCGAGACTATATGGAATTATATTAAAATAAGGTTGTACTTAGTTATCAAGATGATAAAAGAAAAATACAATTGGGGTATTCACAAGGTGTCTTATCATGTCATAATGTCATAAAGTGCTAATATTTTAAGATAGTTTAAAAACATTGTTGTTGTGCTTCAAATAAAAAAGTCCTAAAATAATAAGACTTTTTGTGCTATGTTTATTGTTTTGTCATAACTCACAGTAAAAATCTGAGCCGAACGGGCGAAACTATTTAGTCGAGCCGCCGATAATATTTACAATCCGCCGCTATTGATATAAAAGAACGTAAGTAATATGCAGTAAAGAATGACCTAAAATTGTTCACAGTTTTATAACTTCACATTTGATTACATTTTTATAGCTGTGTAACAAGTAAAAATAAAAAAATCGAGACACTTAAAAATTTGCAAGTGAGAAAATTTTGTTTGTATACTTTAGCTGGCTGGCAGCCAACTAACGTTTTTCCGCTAGCCGTCGCGTGGAAAATTAGTCGGCTCAGTCACCGGCAGCAGCTGGTTTCGTTTATTTTTATGTATTGAAATAATTTCATTTTCGGTGTGCGTGGGAATTTGTTTTTATTTTAATTTAAAAAATATATTCAGCTGGGTTTTATTTACTTTATGAACAAGTTGAGTAATTTAAAAACAAACTGGCTATTATTTTAATTTTTTCACTTGTTCTTGGCATTCTGATTTCAAGTATTTACAATTGCTTTTTGTATCAGCTGACACAAATTTGAAAGAGCACACTAACTTATGAGGGGTTGCTCACAGCAGTCATATTTTTTCGTGTTATTATTTTAAAACATATGACTTTATGACTACCTTGTGAATCCCCCAAATGTGATGGTATAAATACATTAGCATGGTATAATTATCGAATTGAGGAAACAAATCCAGAATATGAACTGGATATGTTGCTAATGGAAATTGATAAGCTTCAAGAAGAATGATGAGTTTTTTACTTAAATTTAATTTGTTTCTGTTTATATGTAAATATTTAGTTATTAATGTTTAGTTATTAAGAAAATTTGGTTTGTTATTAAAAAAAATTATAATAATAATGAAATAAGAAAAAAATTAAATAATAATAAAAAAATCTTATTAATATCAAAAAAATTAAACAATCTTTGTTTTATTTTCTTGTTCAGCCCTGATATCATCATCAAGTTGAAAAAACGCTGACGTTGACTGTGCATGCACGTCTTGCTGCTAGCAGAGAAAACAATTTTTGTTGGATCAAAACAATTCTTGTCTTGTTTTTTGCTTACTTGCAAATTTTTCTGTTTATAAGTTTAACTGTACTCTTAAATCCTGCATAATCTTGATTTGATTTGTTTATTTCTTGACAAGGGAATTTGAATTACACAACATTATGAAATTGTATTAAATTTAATTATTTCAACATTTTACAGAGTCAAAAAAAAATTGGATAATCTCATAAGTTATTCATTAAATTTTTAACTCAAAAATTTCTTTAATTTTCCTAATTATCCTTTACAAAAAATATTACAAGACAGTGAATATTTTATTTTAATAATACTATTTTATTTATTAAATTTAATTATGATGGTTGAAACATTGTATAATAAGAATCCATTAAATTTTCTAATATAGCTTTCCGTAGAAAGTATATCGAGCACCTACATGTATCAGGTCCTTCCTCACGGATCATACCAGGGACAGCATTTAAAATCTCCCTCTGTGTTGTCTTCATCTTCCATAATATCAAATTCATCATTCTCGTCCAGCATATTTTGAAAAAATATGATCATTTCCCAATGATCGTATAGTCTAAAGTTATCAAAATCCGATATAAATTTATTAAGACTGCTTCTTATTTGACTCATTTTTGTTAATATTCCGTATTAATTTTGTTGCTGCTTACTTTTTCAAAGGATTCGTCGATACTGATAATGTTTTCCTAAATATTTATCTACAAAGTGAATAAAATTCAATATTATTTTTTCCTCCTCTTATATCCTTCACCATTTTCCTATAATCCTTCTAGAATAGAGGGTATAGAATATACATATTTCTCTTTCCAACTCATTTTCAAAGAGACTATTAAAAAATTAAAAGAAGGAACATTCATATTAATATTCCTATATATCTATCCCTATCTCTCTAGCACTATTTCTCCACATATACATACATATTAACCTTCTCACAATAAATATTTGCGGTTAGGCTTATTGGACTCATCATCACTACATTTCAATTAAAGATTCAAAGTGACAAGATCTATTTAAAAAATGAGCTCCTCAAAAAATTTTATATCAAAATTTAATTCACTAAACAACAAAAGCTTAATTCATATAAAGGATCTAGATGTAGCTGCTAAATAACCTGTTCAAAATATTACACGGGTAACAACAAAATATGGACCAACAATAAGAGTTGAGATGGAAAAAAATATAATGTTTCTAGCTAAAAGATATAATACTCTGACAGATGATGAAATTAAGGATCTCTCGAGGGGAATATTTCAAGTACGCAGAGATGGTGAACAAAGCTTAATCCTTGAGAGTGAGATGGACGAATTTTTGATTCAAAATGCTCAATATCCCTTTTGGGAATAAAAAAAAATTAAAAATTAACTCTGTATAGTAAATTATAAATAAATAAATAAAAATGCATTAAAGAGTTTTGTGAATATATATATATATATATATATATATATATATATATATATATATATATATATATATATATATATATATGTCGAGGGATCTGTTGTAGATGAGAATATATATATATATATATATATATATATATATATATATATATATATATATATATATATATATATATATATATATATATATATATATATATATATATATATATATATATATATATATATATATATATATATATATATATATATATATATATATATATATATATATATATATATATATATATATATATATATATATATATATATATATATATATATATATATATATATATATATATATATATATATATATATATATATATATATATATATATATATATATATATATATATATATATATATATATATATATATATATATATATATATATATATATATATATATATATATATATATATATATATATATATATATATATATATATATATATATATATATATATATATATATATATATATATATATATATATATATATATATATATATATATATATATATATATATATATATATATATATATATATATATATATATATATATATATATATATATATATATATATATATATATATATATATATATATATATATATATATATATATAT